>WEIT01019069.1:456892-472378 GCA_013389985.1 Dryoscopus gambensis | reverse complement strand
GCCCCGCTCCCTCACCGCCACCGCCCCGCGCCCTCAGCGGCACCGCCCCGCTCCCTCACCGCCACCGCCCCGTCTGCGCTCAGCCGGCAGCGATTGATAACAAAACCCGGTAAAGAACGAGAGCGATTTACCGTGGCTTCGTTTCGGTGTAGAGAAAAGGAGTTACAACGGGAAAACGGGTTACAACGGGGCAAAACAATACGTAGTTTGGTAATGGCAAAATAACCGGGATGGAATTGATGAGTTTCTTCTCCCCGATGAGAAGAAACTCGGTAGCATTTAGATGTTTGAATCGTAGAATCACAAAGTCATCACTGGGGAAAAGCCCTCTGAGACCATCGAGCCCAGCGGGTCCCCAGCACTGCCGGGCTCACCACCAAAGCCTGTCCCCAAGGGCCACAGCCACAGGGCTTTGAACTGCCCCAGGGATGGGGACTGCACCACTGCCCTCGTCAGTCTGTGACCCAAACCCCCATCCTGTTCTGCGGAGCAGATACCTTATCAGTGATAACATTATTTACAGCTGTTAATGGACAGTCGATAGTGTCCACATGCAGTTGAGATCTTGCCCACATTGAATTACACCTATTTTCACCAATTTGGCAGGAGCTTTCTTAATTCCAGCCCTCACCACTCCAAGCCTGTGTCACCTGCACATTAATAACTTGGATTCCAGGTTGTTAATGAGTGTGAGGCATTAGCCGTCTTCTCATCCTTCCTACAACTCCATCACATACAGCCCCACTTTCTGCAGGGCCCTTGGGGTGGATTCTGTTCCCTCTCCTGTTTGTGAGCCTGCATTACCATCATAGAGTCATGGAATGGGTTGGGCTGGAAGGAACCTTAAAGATCATCTTGTTCCAACCTCGTGTCATGGGCAGGGACACCTTCCATGAGCCCCATCCAACCCTGAACACTTCCAGGGATGGGGCATCCACAGCTTCTGTGGGAATGGAGAAGTTACCTGACCCTGTGAATCACAGCTCAAAGCTCTCAGCACAACATTAGGAACTGGTTTTGCTTTGGTACTGGTAACTTCCCAAAATGGTACTGGTGTCTGCGTGGCTGTATGGCCAGAGCTTTGGACAAGATGGCATTAAAAGCTGGGCAAAACATGCACAGTTTTCCAGCAATGTTGGGGTTTGATTTTCTAGGGGAAAAACAAATTGAGGTATCAGCAGTGTGACTGTAGGTTCTTTGGAGTCAGTCAGCACATTCCTGCTGTGGAGACGTCATTAGGGAACTCTCAGACACTGTATGTAATTAACCCTCAATAAATAAAATAAACCCGATTCTGGGCTGAACAGTGCTTGTATGGAGCCTTCCACGCTGTGGTTGAACTCGCGGTTCCCTTTTTCAAGGCGTGCTTATCTCTTGTCCTCTGCCATCACTGCTGAGGTACCAATCCCGCGGGTACTTGAAAGGCAGCAGTTACAAAAGAAACACACCGGGAGAGCACCCAGAGGACGGGAAACAACGGAGCCGACTCCTCACAGGACTTTGAGATCCACAGGTAACCTCCTGGGGTGTCTGGAGTGCTTTGGGCCTGCCTTGTGCTTGCTTGGAAGACTGCCAAGGTCCTGCTTTTCAAAGTCAGTTTACACTGGGAAGAACATCTGGAATCTGCTGCTTCTTGGTTGCCTGTGAGGTACTGGGACACGTCAGCTGCAAGGGAGAAAATCGTTACCTTTAGGAGGCTGTTTCCTATGCTTTGGATTTCTACTGTCCTCCTAAAAGGAGTATATTCCCTATACAAAGGGAATATCCCCTTTACCCTCTGCTTATTGCTTTTTACCTATATAACCAAAGCATAATAGAATCAAAACTTTTATTTATCCCAAAAACTTACTATATCCATTTTTGTGAGGAGCATAATCCTCTCGTAGACTTCTAGTGACCATCTTTACTTGCATACACTTATTTTGATTCTCTTTTCAGCAATTTCTCCCATGAAACAGGGTGTCACAGACTGCAGTTTGTTCTCAGAGGCTGTGGTCTTACGCAGCTGCAGAAATACAGCTTCCAAAAGCTTTGCTTTCAATTTTAGTCTGGCAGCAAGAAAAGGAAAAAAAGCATGCTGGAACACAAAACAAGAAAAAATAAGCTGAAAAGAACAGGACAATAATTTAGGACTAATCTGCATTATAGTAATATTTTATATCCAGTTTCAGTTCAGTAATGTGCTGCTCAGAAAATATAAGATCTAATACATGCAGACTTTTAGGCAGCAAAAAAGAAGATCTTTGGGATCTTTCTGAAAGTATGGGGAAAAGAAAAATCAGAACCCTTAACTTCTTGTGGACAAATTAGAAAAAAAAATCCACAGTTAGCCAAACCCACTTTAAATAAACCCAAGGGAGAGTCAGCTGTTTTAATTGTGGTAATGCCTGAAACCAACACACAGACATTATTCAAGTAGATGTGAATCCTAAGCACTTGCAAAACATGAGGCTTTTTGAAGATTTTTTAAAAAAATAATGTACTGAAGTCATTGCTTTAAAAGAAAAAACAAAAAAGAGTGAGTGCTCTCAGCAGTGAAGCTAATGAAGCTTCTTTCCCAACGTTGGTTTTTATTTCCAAGGATGCGAGGATAATGAATTTTTACTTCTAAACAGAGAAAAAAGTTATTAGAGTATTTAATAGTCTCATCAGGTAAATGAAAGGATGTTTCTTGAAGCAGCAAAGGAAGTCTGGTGCCAGTAATTTGTGCAGGCATAAATGTGTGCTGTAAAGAACATTTCTCCCATTGTCTGTGATTTGCTCCATTTTGGAAGAGCCAAAATGCCTGGCCAAGATGTCTTTCCATAACCCAATGTACATAAAATCAAACCCTGGCTCCCCAGGAGTAATCCATTAGCAAACTCCTGCGTTTCAGCTGCCCTCATGCACATTTGGGCTGTCAGGAAAGCAGAGAGGCAAAAATGTGAATATAGATAATGAGGGGACTTGGACATTAAAAACAGGCTCTACTGTAGATGATGTGTCACTTTAATGAACTCAGCACTCAGACTGCATTTTGAAAAATAGTTACTGTACAGCAGAATTATTCCAACTGTGATCAGTGGGAGTGCTTCCAGTCCCTGGGTTATTCCTGCTCATTACCATTGGAAAATATTATGTTTTCCATCTGAGCAATTGCTGTAGTGCCCCAGGGAGGTGGTGAGATTGGGCTGGGAGGGTGCATTTCTCTTCAGTAAGAACATTTTGGAAAGCTGCTGTTCTGGATGCCCGTATTTATATTAGGTTATACATGAATGATTACACAGAGATTTTTTTCTTTTCTCCCAGTAATTCATGAAACAATCCACAGAAAAATGCTGGGTTTAAGCATTAAAAATTGTTGTTCGTTTAAATTAGAAACAAACAAAGCAGTTTCTCTTACACCCAGTAATTAAGGGTGGAGAATTAGCCTTGAGGTGAGCACTGGCTGTGTCTTCAGAGAGCTTTATTGGAGCAGTAACTGGAAAGTAAATCCCAGTAAGCAGCTATTTTATATAGAGTGGGAGCTAAAAATATGGTTATTTCTGTTCTTGGAGGAAATGGGACTCTCCCCAAAGTTAATATACACGGACCTGACTCACCTTCCATGGAGAAAAGCTCTGATTCCATGGCTGCTCTGAAGCATGGAATACATCCCCGCATGCAGGTTTGAAACCAGCAGCTTTTCAGAGGGCTGGCAAGGGGAGCAAGATGAAATGTGCTCGGTGGTACCCATACTAAATTTAGCTCCCACAAGAAGCATTTTCCTGCAAGAAAAGAAGAGTCTATCCCTGCGAGGCAGCAGTTTCCCTCCTTTGATCACGGGGGTAGATCATGATCCATGCTTTGTGTGCCTCACCCTTGGGATTGTGTTCATTTTTAGCTGCTGTAAAATGGTGCCAAGACACATGTGCTGATGCCTGGCGTGCCCATCCACCATCCAAAGATGCTGGCCAGCAGGATGCAAGTTTTCCTGCTCCTCCTTTGGACAACAAACACACCTCGGGGTGCAGGAGGTGAGGCGTTTCCAGCTGCCAGGGCAGAGCTTTAGCAGGGGTGGGTGCCCAAGGCCCCTCTGTGTGTTGGGCTCTGTTCTACACTGGGTAAGCAGTCCCTGGCATGCCATGAGCCCAGGGCCAGGGATGCCCATGGCTGTCCTGCTTCCTGGGACAGCCGTACACTCCCCCTAGAGATTGCTCCCTGTTGGTGCCTGGTTTGCTTGGGGAGGGAAGAACCTCAAGTCATGGAGACACAACTTGTGCCGAGTCCTCTGGGCTGGGCAGTCCAGAGTGGTTTGTACTGGGGTTTTCTGAGCCTTTATGGGGCAGTTTTCCTACAGCAATATGTGCTTGAAAACTGAACTCCTGGGCATCAAAGATTGGAATCAAGGGCGAAGAGAACTGGGGGATAATCATGGAATACCAGAATGGTTCAGGTTGGGAGGGACCTTAAGGCCCATCCAGTTCCACCCCCTGCCGTGGGCAGGGACACCTTCCACCAGACCAGGGTGCTCAGAACCACATCCAGCCTGGCCTTGGACACTCCCAGGGGTGCTGATGTCCCTCATCTGCCTTGGATGTGGCTAATAAGGGCGGGCAGGCTCTGAAGAACTGGAGGGAAGCAGATTGATTATTTCACTGCCCTGCTATTTATATGCTAACATTTCCCCCAGCATGAGATCCTCCTCATTTCCATGGGAGCTCCAGGAATCCTTCTTGCCCTGTCATTTTAAATTATCATTCCCATCCTTCTATGCTTTCTTCCATTTGTGCTTAATTCCTCTGTTCATCATTTTGGTTCTGCTCTCACATACAAACTCTTGTGGCGGTCAACCTTCTCTCTGAAAGCCCCCCACGTTACCCTCTCCTGCAAGCTGATGTGGGAGAATTGTTCATGCAGTTGATCACTCTATCAGCCCCGTTTCTCATGTGTCTGTGCGACAATGAGGCCCAAGATGAAAAACATGAACCTAATTAACAAGGCAAATGTAATATATCATAGTAATTTTCAAGTTGAAACTGTTGTAAAAATTAATTTTTAAAGCTAAGTTTTAATAAACTCTTATTTGATGGGGTTTTGGTTATTTAAAGATATATTTTTTAAAATATTAGAAACATTTTATAAGGAGCTGTTGAGAGAATATAATATTGAAATGAAATACTTTGCTTGTATTGCTCACTGCTTGCAAACGGGTATTGCTCTAAACAATTCACTGGATTGGATATGCATGGATATTTCTGTTTTCTCCCTTTCAGTTCAGGTGTTCCCACCTGTTAACTTCACCCTCACAGTCTCTGCATTAGCACAAGTGCTGTTACACTGGAAACCAAACCCTGCTCAAGAACAAAACAACTCCACCATTAGATATGATGTGAAAATCCTGAGCCCTGTGCCTGAAGAGGTAAGATAAAAAAATAAATCAAGGATGTTAAGAAGGCTAAATCCCTGCTGTTCTCTTTTATCTAAACACACACTGAGCACTGCAGAGGTTCCCTCTCAGCCATCCTTACGGACACAGCTCTGCTGGGACAAGCCTTGGGAACCGCATGCATGAATGGATCCTGGCTATAAGTACTGGTTCCCCATCCAGCTCAGCTCTCTGAACTCACCCCAATGTCTGGCTCAGTCTTTGCAGGTCCCTTATTTTGGCTCCCATCCCCTGTGGTGTTTATTTGGTATTTTTTATTTCAAGTATGACACCAGTAGGACTCACAGTGTGCGAACGGCGGCGCTTCACGACGGCTTCTCCGCACGCATCCGGACCCTGCTCCTCCAGGGGGACCTTTGGCTGGGCAGCGCCTGGGTGAAGGGAGACCTCCCACCTCTGCCAGGTCAGAAACACCCAGGGAAGGCCTGGGTTTTGTGCTCTGGAATAAAATAAAAGCAGGAATAAAAGACTGTGGAATAAAAGGGAGTATCAGCTGTGATGGTCTGTTGTCTTTCACCCACACAAATAATTTACTTTCCTTCATTAGTTCCATCCACACCTTTTTCTTTTTTGGTAAACAGATCTCTTTTTCAGGACCTCCCTAAGAGAAAAATTCACATATTTTCTTCTTAGAAATCATCCCCAAAACAGCAGCTGAATTCCTTTGAATTTTTTTCACTTTTCAATAGCTTTCCTGGCTACATCTTGGTCTGTGGACTAAGCATTAAAAGGTGACAGGTTTAGTACTTTAAAATAAAAATACAGCACTTTCTGCTCTACCTGCTACAAAGATTTAGTCCAGGCCTTTCTCTACTGCAGTGGAGCCTAGAGTACAGTCCGGAGGTGCAAACTGTCAGTAACACCAATAAAACTTTCTAACAAAGCCCTGCTAAGGCTAAGTTAAGCCGTTGAGGCACACCTGAGGATGTCGTTGCCTTGTCACACACGGTGTTGTGTGGCACAGCTTTCCTTACTCTGTTTGGGAATCTCCATCCTTCCCAACTCCCAGACCTGTGTGGTAAGGAAAAGAATTGGATGCAACAGACACAGCTATAATGGAATCCAAGTGTTTTAGCAGCACGGGCTTGTTATGGTTCTTGCAGTGAGGTTTTTTTCTGCTCTGTGCTTCCTTGCCTCTCCAGGTGCTGCAGAGACCTCTGTCTCTAACCTGTCCTGTGTCACTCACATCACCCTTCCTGGCAATGTCTCTCTCCGTTGCACGTGGCTCCCTGGCCAAGGGGCACCAGAAGACACCGAGTACTTTCTGTTTTACAGGTTGGTGTTTTCTCCTTTTCCAGCCAGCAGCGAATTCCTTTGAGAGCACCCTGTCTCACCAGCATTTCAATTTAGGTATGAGAAACACACTGAGGAGTGTCGCAGTTACATCAAAGACAAGTGGAACAGGAATACCGAGGGCAGGTTTCCGAGTACTCAGATTAAACCTGGGGAGATTGACAACCTCATTGTCATACACATTAATGGCTCCAGCACACGTGCTGCAATCAAGCCTTTTCAGCAGTTATTTAACCAAAATGCCATCGGTGAGTAGGAATGCATTAAAAAAAAATCAAAAACTGTCTAGCAGGATTGTCAAAAGATTTGTGAGGAAATTCTGTTGGATTGAGTGGTTCTTGATGCAGGTGAAAGGATGTGTTGATTTTGCGTAGTCATCTTAAGGAAATTGGAAGAGATAACTGGATGGTCTTAGCTAAATTTGATTTTAATAGTCTATTTTAAATTATAGAATGGCAAACTTAAAAGGTAGAAAAGGCAATTAGTTATTCTGTTAGCCAAAGCATCATTCCCAGTATTAATTTTCAGTTGATTTAGTCATTATACCTTAAAACACAGTTTTTATTACCCTTTATTTTGCAGCCCTTCTTTAAAAGGAATAAGACACGTGGTGTTCAAGTTAACCATGTCCTGTAAAGGAGCATTAGAGTATGGAATAAAAGGGAATATCAGCCGTGATTGTCTATTGTCTTTCATCCACACAAATAATTTACTTTCCTTCATCAGTTCCATGCCTTTTTCTTTTTTTGGTAAACAGATAACAGTTCTCTTTTTCATGACTTTACTAAGAGAAAAATTCACACATTTTCTTCTTAGGAATCATCCCCATAACAGCAGCTGAATTCCTTTGAATTTTTTTCCACTTTTCAATAACTTTTCTGGCTACATCTGTGGTTTTTTTATCCTGGAAATGAATTTTTTCTAACTGTTCTATCATTAATTTAATATTTTTGTGGAAATTAATTTAATAAATTCTTCTTCCCCCCAATAATGTAGTTTTCCAAAACTTTGAAGTGGATTTTCCAAACTGTTTTCCCATAACTATTACCAGCAATGTAGTTATTCCTCCTAAATCCTTCTCTTGTCAGTCCAAAATGGGAAATAAATTCAATAATTATAGGTCCTATTTGGAAACACTGTGAGGTTATAAAATGCTCTGGTTTTTAGTATTTAAACCTGTCTCTATAAATAACTCACCAGTACAGTTTTCTTGTTGTAGAGAAAGTGAATATTCCCAGAAATATCAGCATATCCCTGGAGCAAAATGATCTCCTGGCCACGTGGGAGAAACCAATTTCTCCTTTCCATGAGGAATGTTTTGAATATGAATTTTATCTCATCAACCTGAAGTCGGGTAACAAGCAGGTAATTGCTCCTCCAGCATCCAGGATTATCCAGCATCCCTGTCCTGCTCCTCCAGCATCCAGGATTATCCAGCATCCCTGTCCTCTACAGCTGGAACTTGCCTTCCTATTTTCCTCAGTGCCTTTTATATCTGCAACAAACCCAGGAACTCGGGAAAGCAGGACAAAATTGGATTTATTCAGGTTTATGCATCTAAGTTCAGAACAGTTTTTACCATCTTGAAAATCCTGCATTAACAATCTGGAGGAAGGATGGAAAAATGAGGCATTTTTCAGGAATTTTCCCGGGCATATCGGTGTGTTGGGAGAAGTTACAGCTATAAAAATGGAGATCTTACCTCCAGAGCAAGGCCAGCTGCTCTCAGTTAATAAAAACAATAAAAGATAAACACAATTAAAATTTGTTTTCTGAATGGCTGAGTCTTAATTAATCTCTAACAGCCCGATATTGTTTCCCTAACAGATACTGAAAATCTCCTCGAACAGCTTCCGACTGCGGATTGATGTCAGCAGCAGGTATTCCATAAGGATAAGGGCCAACCACAACCACATCTGTCGTGCCAGAGGATTCTGGAGTGACTGGAGTGAAATCATTTATGTTGGTAAGAATTCCCATTATTCCATTGCTGGGGAGCAAACGCTGCCTAATCAGGAGCGTGTGCAGCACCCTGGAATTGTCATTTGGGAAAGTAGGGGTTTGAAGGAAAACGTTGGCTCGTTAATGCCAAGGGGATTTAAGTCCGTTCTATTAAAATACTACTTTAAAGGAGGATTGGTTTTAGACAGTGCTTGGTGAATTTTTTCAGAGATTTTTAAATTTAAACTCAAGGCTTTAAACTGAAGGCCTTTTCTTCCATCACTTCCGTTTTCACAGGTGTTTCCCTGCCATCATTGTGATGTTCATGCTGGAAATTAATAGGAGAGACCACATCAACCGTTCCTTCACTGAAATTATCTCAGCCCTTAAACGCTGAGGGAAAAAAGAGCACGGTTTTAGCATCTTTTAGCATCTTTTTAGCATCCCCATTGCTGGGGAACAAATGCTGCCTAATCAGGAGCTTGTGCAGCAACCTGGAATTTTAACAGGAAACAGGAAAATAGGGATTTGAAGGAAAAACCTGACTTGTTAATGCCAAGGAGATTTAAATCTGTTCCACTAAAAATAATAAAAAAAAGAGGCTTGGTTTTAGACAGTGCTTTGTGAATGTTTCCAGAGCTTGCTTTAAACTCAAGGCCTTTCCTTGCATCACTTCATTCTTCACAGGTGTCTCCCTGCCATCATTGTGATGTTCATGCTGGAAATTAACAGAAGACACCATGTCAACCATTACTTCACTGAAATTATCTCACCCCTTCAGTGCTGAGGGAAAAAAGAGCACGATTTCAGCATCTTTGGAGCAGGATCATTTGCTCCACTCTTGTTTTGTATTTCCTGCTTGCTGAACAAATTCTGGAAATAACAGTTCCTTTATCACAGCCCGTTATCAACTGTTTGTTCTTAGACATCCTCCTTTGCTCTTATCTTTGCAGTTTCGTAACTTCCTTGTTTTCACTTAAAAAATACTCTCTTACACTCTCCTGTTTGCTACATTTCCCTTCTTGTATCATGAATTCAAATCTTCTGTGTTTTGCCTCCTTTCTCCAACACATCCCCTTGAGCTCCCCACCTGGCTCACACAGCAAACATGCAAAATTCATTCTGATGGCAAAACAAAGTTGGTCTTCCCTAAAAATTTACTTGAATCTCAACAATATCCAAGGACAGGACCACTTAATTCAGTTTTTCTTATGGAAAAGAGTTTTTAGGGGCTTGTTGCAGTTCATTGGCACAATACAGGTTCCTGCCCAAGCCGCTTTCTCAGCCATTTATTCTCTCCTTCACATCAAAAGAAAAGAAAATTATTGTTGACATCAGAAATTCAGTGCCATGGAAACTCTTCTTGAAGCTCTGCATTTAATTTCTTATTGTAGGTACCAAGTCTTCAACGTTTGCATGTTAATTTGTGATCTGAATACAACCACATTCAACAGCTGATGAAATATTTAAAAAGAATGTGTTTTGAATAATCTGCACTAAAAGAATAGATTTAATTTTCTTTTTTTTTCTTGAAATTCAGGGCAAAATAAACTGGAGAATTCCATAGCCTGGATTCTCACTCTGCTTTGTGTGTCCACGTCCTGCATGCTCCTGCTTGTTGCTATAATATGCAAAACGTAAGTATTAGCATATTCTTTTTATTACAATATAACTCAGGACGAAGTATTCAACAAGTGTGGGGGGATGTTGCAAGTGTTGCTTAATTCTGAGAAAAAGCTGAGTTTGCCTAAATATGCAAAGCAAAAATAATCAGCCTCATTAATGATCAGTAATAACATTCAGCAAAATTGGTGGGGTAAGAGAGTTATTCAATTTAATCTTATACAACAAACCCATATACTCAGTGAGGTGAATTTGTTAAAATTCGTTAAAAATCTATTTTTCCTTACCTAATTTCTTCACTAACTGCCCCTGATTGGGTCAGTGGTTTCCCCAGGAATCTTCACTGATCCCTGGTGAAAGCTGCTCAGAGCATCCCTCATAGCCAAAATATCCAGACCACTGGTTTGCTTTGAGTACTTGAAATATTGAATTTATTTTAATTATACAGAAGCTCTGGATGCCATATAGTAAAGGCAAATGCCAAACTCCCCAACTGTGCAGTGAGGAAGGCCAGTTACACTTTGGATTTGTGTCTGTGACAGTCAAATCATGAGTGATGAATTAAAGAATCCATGGCAGTAGAAGCTTCTCCCCTGAAACATGCAGCAAGCAGCAATTATCAGTCCACAATAAACACAGCTCCCCTTAATGGAAGCACTAATTCCTTCTTTAGTGCCTTTTTATTTACTGGCCATCCCTATGCATCCTCGGCTGTTTTCCTCTCCATGCTGGGTTTCCTTTATCCCATAAAGGTCTTGCCTGCAGGAGTGTTCCAAGGGGATAACTGGAACCTGCTCTTAGGGCACGTGACTCAGCCGAGCACTGCTCAGGGAGGAGTCCTGATGTGTCGGGTCAGCAGATGTGGCGCTAGGGGCCACAATAATGACACATGGACAGGAGAGATGTCAGAAGGGTAAGAGCTGAAGAAGTAGAAGCAGAAGAAGTATCTTTATTGCTACTTTACAATATTTATAGATTTCTTATAACTACAGATGATTGGAAGGTGAGGTTGACACCTTCTCCGTCACATTGGATGGGCTAAGAGTCCATCAACTTTATCTATCATGGAAATGGAATGTACAACAAAAGAAAGCAACTAGATAAACAACAGGTGTTATTTACACGAAACTGTGAGAATCTCTGATTCTCTGACTCCAAGATATACAAACAATTAGAAGGCTGAGAGAACAGTGCGACATCCTGGCAGGAGCAGGACAGATGCCCTCCCCAGGGAGTCTGTCCATGTCATGTGTCACACACTTGTCCCCAGCTATGCAGCTTTGATGTACTGCTGAAAATCCCCCAAGTGCTTTTATTTACATGATTCCTTCATGGATTGACCTGGAGCTGGGGATCCCCTGCCCCAGCATCTTCTGCAGCTCTCTCCCCTCTCTTTGGGACAGCAGAACCAACACCCGTTAGCAGCAGTCACACGGCTCCATGTTTTCCTGTGGAGTTCTGCAAGCGTTTGGATATTACAGTTACCCCCTTGGAGATCCTGGAACAGATACGGGGGGAGAAATAAACCCAGGGAAAGACTTCTACTCAACTTGGAGATGCTGTACTAATGCATTTTTGATTTTAACCCAAATTTCAGGGAGCTTTTCCAGGTTCAGCTGCTTGCTGCTACCTTGGTTGCTCCCAGGAGTTTCTCTCCAGTATGAAATTCCCTAACACCCAAAGGCTCATTACCTTCTCTCTTTGCCAACGTGATGAAAATTTTACCTCCCTGCTGCACTGAATTTCATGGAGCTGCTCACTGTATTCCACCCTTCCCTGCTGCTCCTTGCTCCTTCTCCTTCTCTAATCCCCAGCCTGCCCTGGGAAGATGGGGAAGTGTAAGAAGATGAAACACAGTGTTGTACCTGCAGATATTAAAAAAAGAAAAATCGAGCAGGTTCCCTAGATCGCAGTTTCATTAGTACTCTCTGTTTTTACTGCTCTTGAAAATTCATGAAGTGCACTCTGCAATTCATGCCACGGAATAGTTTCAAATTTCATGCGATTTGCAGCCATTATAAGGAATTTCATTACAGCAAAGAGCTCTATAAATTTTTCTGTGTACTTCAGGCATCAGGGATAAAGACCACCATTTGGGAGGAGTGCTGCAAGGCAAAGGAGCCCTCTGGGACTGTTTGGGCAGGCTTTTCCCTCCACTTACTTGCAGAGGCTGATGGGGTTACAGTCCTGATAAAAACCACAATTGAAAGTTTTCCTGGTTTGCCCTCTGTCTTTAGGAGTGAGCAGCTTCTGTACTTCCCTAGGAATAACATTTTCTCCTGGAGGGGAGCCCACAGGAGGATGGAGTCAGTAACTTGCTCCACTTAGCTGGCATGAGGGCACTCAGTGCCCTCCACACCCCGAAATCAGTGTGACCATCCAGGTACCCTCCTCTTGTGCACCCCTCACCAGTCCACGACCAGCAGTCACCAGCCAGCTTTGGAAAAACCTCCACAGGGAATCTCAGGGGAGGCACTCTGACCCAGAGTTAAAACAAATACTTCCTTAATCGCACCACAGTGCTTAGAAGAGGGAAAAGAACTTTTCCCTGCTTGTTTCCCTGTTTGTTCTCCTGCTTGTTTCTCTTTGTTTATCTCTGGCCTTTTCATGTCACAGCCTATGGGAAGAGTGCAGTTTCAGAAAGACAGACACAGCACGAAAACCGGAGACCCTGAAATGCTGATTTAAGGCACAAGGGTCCCACGGGGTGTGTCCAAGGCCTGAAGGACCCAGTAGTGGTAATGGAAAGGGCTGTGCCTTAACCTGTGTAGAGACAGAGATACCTGGGATGCTTTTTCTGACAAGATCTTCAATCACATGACTGCGACTTTTCAGTAACCTCCAAAAAAGAACAGAACCATTCTGAGGGCACCACCCCACCAACACCTCCCTGCAAAGACCTGAGGGGGAAAGCAGCCCCCTTGGACACAATTGTGCTTCTGCCTCATTTCTTGTGGCCATTTGTGCACCCCTCCTTAAGTGTTTCTCTTCCAGAAGTGACCTGTAACTTATGCTCTTTGCTAACTCAATAAATAATTTTGATATGGCTCCATCAAAATCTTTTATTGGCAAACAGCACAACGAGGAACATGCCAATTCCAAATAGGACCAAATCTTGTTGGGTACTTTGCACAGCAATGGCATGAATCAGAGCTGAAATGAGCTGCAGGTGGAATGATGTGGCCTTTTGAAAAGTGTGGAGGGCCTGGTGAAGTGCAGGAGCTGTGAAGACAACAGTGCAAAGCTCCCCTAGGTAAGGGCACAAAGGCCTGACCCTTAGGAGGAGAGCTGGGAAGAATGGAGATGCCAGGTGCTGCTGCAATAACAATATTGGCACTCACCCCTGCCCCACTCCCAAGTTCCAGCAGCAGCCACTTTCCTGTCCCACCCCAGCCTGCCTGGTCCTTTGCACCCAACAGTGGCTTCGCTGTGTCCAGCATTTCAACAAAAGAAATGCAAATGTTTCCCCTGAAACACCTCACCCCGTGTTTTTCCTCCCCATATTCCCGTTTGTGGCTGTACAATTCCCTCACAAAGCCTCGGCCACATGCAGCAGAGGGGCACATCCCACAGCTCGTGGCTGTGGTGTGAGCAGTGATGTAGCCCTTCCCTTCGCCTGATAATTGGCAAAGCATCAATGTCACCTTCAAGGCAGCAGCAGCTCAGCCAGGAAGGTTTAGCTCCAAGCTGATAGGCAGACAATATTATTCCTCCTCACCAGGAGAATAATAATAGGATAAAGGGAAACTCGACAGAACTCAGAATGCTTTTGGAAGAAGAATAGGCCTAAGAACATAAGCACTGAACTAAGCAGACATCAGCCGGGGGATTGTCACAAAACAGATGGGGCAGAGGAGCAGAGCTGCCCTTGGCCCCAGCAGCCGCACACCTTGAGCACACCTCGAACACTCCTGTGCTTCATCCAGAGCACGCCCTGGGCTGAGCAGCCTTCACTCAGGCCCAGCTCCCGTGGAAACCTGCCCCTTTTGGCCATGGTGCTGTGCAGGGGTGGAGACAGTGAGAGCGTTCTGGCGCCTGGAATGTGAGGTCTGAGCTCTGGGATGTATCAAAGGCAAGGAAAAGGTCCCTCTGCGGCACCTGCTGTCACAAAAATCCCTGTGCCTGTGTACGCAGCCAGGCCGGGCAATGTCAGGTGGGGAAGCGGGGTTCTCAGAGGGTGTTAGCAGGCTGAGTTATTACAGCACTAAGCAGAGCCATTTGCTGTCAGCTGTCCCTGGTGCCTCCCCTGCCCACTCCCGGCTCCCTCGGCACACAATTATTTGTGGCTGCTCTCCTCCCACGAGGCGCTGGCAGTTTATGGCCAGAAACCAAAGCCTGAGAACGGGGCAGCTCGTCTGGGCTGTCTGAATGAGGTACATGACAGCAGAGCCCTCGGGAGGAGCAGGAGCATGAACAGACAGCTCAGAGCAATTCATTTCTGGCCCAGACAGCCCCAAAAGCCCGGCGCTTGGTGAGACCGGCTGGGCTGTGGAGGGAGAGGCCGGGGACAGCCTCAGCCGCATCCTGCTTGTCACCCGCATATCCCTGGGGCCCAGGGCTGTCCTGTATCAGGAATGGTGTGGCCAGCAGGAGCAGGGAGGTCATTCTCCCCTGCACTCGGCGCTGGTGAGGCCGCACCTCGAGTGCTGTGTCCAGTTCTGGGCCCTCAGTTCAGGAAGGACATGGAGACGCTTGAGCGCATCCAGAGGAGGGCAGCGAGGCTGGGAAGGGGCTGGGAACACAAGGCCTGTGAGGAATGGCTGAGGGAGCTGGGGGTGTTCAGCCTGGAGAAGAGGAGACTCAGGGGTGACCTTATCGCTCTCTGTAACTCCCTGAAAGGTGGCTGCAGCCAGGTGGGGATCCGTCTCTTTCTCCAGGCAGCAACTGATAAAATGAGAGGACACAGTCCCAAGCTGCACCAGGGGGAATGCAGGTTGGATATTAGGAAAAAGTTTTTCACGGAAAGAGTAATAAAGTACTGGAATGGTCTACCCGGGGAAGGTGGTGGAGTCACCATCCCTGGATGTGTTTAAAAAAAGACCGGATGTGGCACTCGATGCCATGATCTAGTTGAGGTGTTAGGGCACGGGTTGGACTCGAGGATCTTGAAGGTCTCTTCCAACCTGGTGATTCTGTGATTCTGTGATTCTGTCCCAGAGGGGACCATGAGCCCTGGCTGGGACCCGCTGAGAGCTGGGCTGCTGGCGGAGCGGGGGCAGGAG
>WEIT01019069.1:172242-456572 GCA_013389985.1 Dryoscopus gambensis | reverse complement strand
GGACACTAGAAGGAATGCCTGTGTTTCTGTGCTGCTTTTTCCCTGTAAGGCTGGGAGCAGATAGGATCATAGAATCATCTGGGAAAGACCTCCAAGATCATTAAGCCCAAACTTTGACTAGATAACCCCATGCCCACTAAAGCCCTGGAATTTAGCAATTCCTGAGGCTGTTTTTGCCATCCTCGCTGCCGTGGTAGATTCTCACCTCGCTGTGTGGCCGCTTCCTTCGCCCAGGACAGGTCCCAGTCAGCTGCAGCTCTGGGTCAGGCTTTGTTTGCAGATGTTGTGCTTTGGGAAGGGTTAAAAATGAACAAAAAGGATTAAGTGCTATTGTTGAATGCTCTGTTCGTATACTCTAAATTTCAGGGACGCGGTGCCACACCCGTGGCTCTGCCTTTGTGGGGAAATGCAATTTCTCCACAGCCAGGCAGAGAGCTCTGCCTTGGCAGGGACTGGAGGGTGACTCCCGGAGAGCTGATTTTGTTCAGCCTAACAATTCGAAATGTTTTGCTCCTGCTGTTAAGCTGGACTTAAGCCTTTCTACGTTTGCTGTTCCTTCTGATAAATACATTTACCTTACAGATAAGATAAACCCCTCACTGTCTGCTCAGGGGAAGGGCTGCTCAACAACTTGATTTTCATTTGTCCCCTTGGAACAGGAGTTTGATTTTTTGCATATTGTTCTTACTCCATGGTCTGGTTGAGGAAACAGGCTTAAAAGATTATCATATAATGTTTGTTTTTAATGAGATGGTGTAAGATACCACGACTTGGGGCATCACAACTGAGACTATGAGAAATAGCAAATATTAATGCTGCAGCTAGAAAATGTGAGCTTGCAAAGGCAGGTTCACATCCTCAGAAGCAGGATGCAAAACCTTGTTTTTAGTCATCTCTTTACTCAAGGTGAGCTGGGCGTGGTGGGTGACACCTGACACCAGCCTCAGCTTTCTGCTGGCACCACAGCCACAAGGTTGGTGGCACTGGCAAGGAGAGGTGAGGGCATGACCCGGAACTCTGCTGAGATCACCAGGGAGAGGGAAGCTGTTTGTTGGGGACATTCAGTTCCTAAATTCGGTGTAAACAGGGGGTGAGGTGATGAAAGCCCTGCACGGTGGTGGCCCGTGGGAACCTGCTCGTCCCTGCTCTGTCACCTGCCAGCCTGCAGGGCTTCCGAGCAGCTCAGCCGCTCCTTGTGCTTCCTTCTGCTTCCTTCTGCAGCTCACCAGCCCTGCACACTTGTTTGTGCAGCTCTGGCAGGATGTGGCCCCAGAAATGGGCTTTGCTGCCGTGTATTCAGAAAAATTCCCACGCCTCGTACCGTGTTCCTTCATTAAAAGGGCTGCCAGGCCCTGGAGAAGGCTCCCCAGGGAAGTGGAGGAGTCACTATCCCTGGAAGTGTTCAAAAACCAAGTGGATGAGGCCCTTTGTGACAGGATTTAGTGGGTGTGGTGGGATCTGATTGAAGGTTGGACGTGGTGATCTTAGAGGTCTTTTCCAGAGTTCTATGATCTGTGCCCTTCAGCTCCTCCTGGGGCTCTTTGTCCTTGGCTACAGAAGGGTGGCCACTGTGCTAAAATGTGGCAAATGGGGAATTTGGGGGTGCAGGGCTCAGGGGACAGAGGATGAGCAGCTCTGTGAGAGCTTCAGCAGGAGGGGGAAAATCTTCCTGTTGAACCCAATGCTTCTGAGCTCCTAACCCATGAAACACTTTGGGTTAACCCCTCTCTAAATGCACCAATTTGAGCTCTTAACTCTCCGCCAGCCCCAGCCACCCTCCCAGCTCAAAGGGCTGTTTGCTTTGCAGAGAGCACGGACCTGCACCAGCTCCACGGAGACCGAGGTGGGCAGCCTGGCTGAAGGCCTCTACTGCAGCGTGCTCGATGACTCCGTGTTCTGAGAGGCTGCACGTGCCCACAGGGTCACCCGCCGACGCTGGAGAGGGCTCTGTGTCACCTCCTCTGTGTCCCCGTTCCCACTGGGCAGGAGAACTGGCTTCCACCAGCTGCCTTGAGACGTTACCAAACAAAAAGGGCCAGCTCAAGCAGGATTTAAGTACGTGGCACAAGGGCTGTGTGGGGAGAAAAAGCTTGGAAAAAAGCTAGTGGATTCTTTTTTTTTGGGAGGCAGCTCAGTGGTTTGGATATTTGTTTTACCTTACTCTGAAAACTGGAGATGCACACTGGGTTTGGCACGGCCCTGAGGATGCAGCAAGGTGGTCCTGGGAATGACCAAGGGGCGTCAAACACTGAGAAAAGAAGAAAAAAGTTGTGAAGCCCCCAGTGCTGTCACCCCCAGTGCTGCACAGCAAGGCCATCGTGAGAGAAGGGACACTCACCTGGCCTTTGCTGATACACTTTTTAAGGAAACTGTGAACTTCCACCTGAAAAACGTCCATGGAGGTGCAATTCCTGGGTCGAGGCAGGTGTGACTGTGCAGCCAGATCACCCCGTGTGGGGACTGTGCAGGGCCAGTGTCCTCTGCAATGCTCAAAGGCACCTCGTCTTGCTTTGTAAGTGACACAGCACCAATCTGGGATGGAGGGAAACACCTGGGATCAGCTCAGCTGGTCAGAGCACGGTGCTGATCACACCAAGGTTCTGGTTTGATCCCTGTAGGGACCATTGGACTCGACCCTTGTGGGTCATGTCCAACTCAGAATATCCTGTGATTCTGTGATCTCTCTCAGGACTTTATAAACCCCCAAAACTTCTGGATTTTTTAGGCTATTTAAGACAAAAGTCAGCTTGCTTGTGCACCTGCAGTACAATTAGAGCCTGACTCCTGTGAGCAAAGCTAACACTGCACCTGCTCCTGCTGTCCACTCAGGTACCACATTTCAGTAGGAAACAGAGCTTCACCTGTGATTCTTTCTTTCCTGAGGGAGGGAATCCTGTTGGGATGGGTGGGATCCCCTGCCCAGGTGGCTCCCCAGGGACCTCGGCTCTGGGCAGGCACAGGACACTCACAGGTGGCTCCTTGCCCATCCAAGGCTCCTTTGCAGGCTCTGACATGGCTGGCAGCATCTGCAGGAGGACCACAAGGGATTGTTTGTGCTTCCTGCCATGGGAGATTAAAGCTTGAGGGGGAGAAGAAAGAAAAAAAAAGAAAAAAAAAGAAAAATGGCATAAACAGATAAACTTCCTCAATTGCACCGACAAAACAAACCAGCCTGGGAACTGAGAGTTTGCAAATGTGAAGTCATCAAAGAAATGTGCCAAGGGCTCCCTGGTGCTCCTAAGAGCCTGACCTGAATGAGCTGGGCTCCTCCTGGGTGTGCAACTCCAGTAACTCTGAAAGTCCAAGCCCAGTATTGCAGCCTGTTTTTCTTTGCTCTTCTGTTGTTCCATCTGAAATGACCTGGCTTTGAGACAGCCTCAGTTTCTGATTTATTTACCTGTGTTCTGTGACCCACTAAGGGAGGTCCCAAATAAACCTCCTGCCCGAGACACTGGGCTTAGACCTCCCTGGCTGTGGCCCATGAAATTCTCTTCATCTTGCAGAATTTCTTCTAATTCCAAGAAGCCTCCTGCCCATGGAGCTGGGTTCAACATGTTAACAAAGAATAAAAATAAAGATTTGATCCAGCCAATAACTTCTTTAGAACTTAGAAGAAATGGAGTTCCCAGGTACTACAGACTAAAAATAATTATAATAAATGAGCCAGTTCTTATCCGGGTGAAGTAGCATTGCTCCCTTAAAATTAACGTAGCTCATTAATACAACATTTGTGCCTCCAATATCTCTCCTGCACGTGCTTTTAATGTATTTGAGGGGCCCAACTTTAACAATCTAAAATCAGAATTTCATTAGCAAAATCCTAAAAATGAGACTAAAGAGAATTCACTTTTTGGAATGTACTTTATGTCATGCCTTCAAGTGGCCTAATAAATAAGATTTCTACATATAATTCCATTCCCATTAATGGCAAGATATCGCAGAGATGAAGGCAATATATTTAAATATATTTTGCGTGTCAGGTCCTTGGTATTTCCAGGACGAGTCCTCTTGGGGCTGGGCAGGGCTGGATGGCTTGGAGAGCCAGCAGCCACACTGGTACACGTGCTAGTAAAGAAAACCAACCTGGTGTAAAGCAGGAGTAGCTGCATTTCCCCAGGCAGGCTGCAGGGCCGGCTCACCTTCGGCGGCAGGGCTGTGGGGGCATCTCTGCTGTGCTGGAGAACCAAGGGTGCAGCATGAGGACAGCTCCTGGCCGAGCTGCCTCCTCCTGGTCACGATCCCTGGAGCAAAGGCTTCGTTCCGGGCAGCACGAGGCAAAAGGGAATTTGTCCAGGATCCCAGGCCACGCCTGGGCCTGTGTCGGGTTTTGGCACCACCACCCCAGATCTCCATCTCCAAACTCCCACAGCAGAGAAATATTCATTCCTAATTTTTTTCCCTTCAAACCCAGCTCCCAACCCCGTGCATTCCTCCTTCTCAGCTCTTCCCTGCTGCCTCCAGGAGAGCAGCCCCAGGAGCTGCTCCTTGCCTGCCTCTGGAAATGGCAATTTCACATTTCTTTTCGCACATGGAATTGTGCTACTGGGCCAGTTTATTTTTATGTTTCACTGATTGCAAAGTGCAGCATTGGTCCTTGGAAATGCAGAGAGCACCGAACAGCTCCTACCCCTGAAAGGATTAGGAATGTGCCTTTGGTAGATTTAGTGGTTTCAAGTGCTCCCAAAATCCTCAGGAATCCCCAGGATAAGCAGAGGCAGTGCCTGGAGGGGCTTTGCTTCAGCCACAGGATCAGAGATGCTCCAACAGCACCATCCCCATGAGCCTGGAGAGCTCACGGTTCTACAAAACACACCCAAAATTCACCTGCTCCCATTTTTTTGGTCAGTTGTGGGTGCAGAATTAGATCAGAGGTGTATAAATAGATTTTTTTTTCCTGTGTCCACAAAGTTTTGACTTAAACCAACTCTTGGATCTTCACATCAGTGACAGTCTCAGCGAGCTCCAAGGTGAAATTTCTCACTGGGCACAACAAAAAGTGGAGGAAAAAGGCTCCTGGAAGACAGGTATCTTTACAAATGACAGAATATTTATTACCAATACCTTTAAAAAAAGATTACATCTGCTAGATCACTGATAAATATCATTTACACCGGGGAGAAAACTACAGAAGCATTTTTTTTTTCCATTTCATTTTTCTTGGTTTTGTGGATTTTTTTTTTACGGTTTTTCTTATTTTATTTATTTATTTTTTTTTTTACATAGAAGTAACCATATCAAACTAAGAAAGGAACACAGCTTGAAATACTGACAATATTTCTCTGGTCAACACCCCTGACTTTTACACAAGTGGAATCCTGATTATGAGTTACTGAATAAATATATTTAGAAGGTCTAAAAGTTAACTGTATAATTTTGTAAGCAAAAAAAGACAAGTTACAGGCAAATTCAAGCTATCAGGAGGAAAAAAAAAAAAGAAAAATACCACTGCAGCGCGTTGAAAGTTGAAAATTGTATAGAAAATTCCGTTGCCTTTTCCAGCGTTATCCCGTCTGAACTTACAAAATTCCCCGTAGTAACAAACAGTCCTTCTCTTGAGAAGAATTATTCCAGTGTGGATAGTGTCGTTTTCTGGTGTGACTCTCTTCTGCCTCCAGGCATCTGGGAAGAGTTTCTAAGGAAAGGCAAACTTCCAGGAGATCCCACTTTTCCATGGATAACCTGGAGCCGGGGCGGCACCGCTCCCGCTCCGGGCCGGATTCCCGAGCGTTGTCTGGAGAGTGGAGCTACCAAGGATGAGGAGTTGTGTCCCAAAGAATGAGCCCAGAGCAGCTTTATGTCTCCGAGTGTTCTGATTTCCTTGGAATGAATCCCCAAAGGTGCGGAATTTCCTTGGAATTAGATCTCCAAGGGTGGGTTGAGCTGGGTTGAGCGAGCCCGCGGCGTTCACTGCTCCGGCGGCCGCCCCGTTGTGTCGCTGCAGGCAGAGGTCACAGCTTTGCAGGATCTTCATTCCCACCCTATTTGATACTGATTATGATCAAGACAAAGCAATTTCACCACAGCCCCTCCTCGCTGCACGGTGCTGGAATATTGGCTACGTGTCCTGTAGTCCACAACCAACCGAGAACCACGTGGTTTTCCAAGATTCTGCTGTTCTGAGTGCTTTGAATTTGTCCTGCTCAGAGCTCTGGATGAAACGTGTGTTAGAAGCACTTGGTTCAACACAGGAGTCGCTGGAACTGCCAGTGAGATTCCGCCTGTTACAATCTGGGTCTGGATCAGCTCTGCCCTGTGAAACTGTACACTCAGCTCCAGCCAATTTGCCAAGAACAACTTCGAACTCTCCGTCACAAAGGAAAAAATCCCAAACAATATTTTCGTGATAATGTCATCCGTAGCATTTTAGAGCAGAGGAAAAAAATTAATATCTACATCATATGTTAACTTTAAAAAATTCTATAAAACACTAAATATATAATAAAAAATATGCATATAAGGACATATGTAAACTGCTTTGGTAACATCATATTACAGATGTTTTCAGTGCATTGCAGAGTTTCCAAGGAAACTTCAGACAAAGCTATATTTGCTTTGAGGAAGTACTGTATAATGCCATTCCTAAAGAAGCATAAACATTTTTTTTCCAGTAGTAAGATGTACTCAAACCACAATATTACTTAGTACTGGGTGTCTCCAAAACAACTAGCTAAATGTTGCTTGTATTATAAAGAAGAAGTCCTTGATGTCATTGTTGTCATAAACTGGAGCGGGCTGTGAGGGAGATCATGATTGTGCTGAGGGCTGACAGGGTGCAGGCGCTGGAGGTCGATGAGCCCGAGCCCCTGGCGTAGGCGTCTGAGAGAGGGAGAGGGGGAGAAGGAGCCAGACGTGAGCAGAGAACAATCCCTGAACTCTTCCTTAACCCACCTCCCCCAAGGTTCAAAGTCTCATTCCTCAGATAACGCACAGCCCCCGTGCACAGCCCCCTCCTCCTCTTCATGGTCACCTCTGCAACTGAATTTTTGGTTTCATTTCAATTCCTGCTCCTGTTGTGCTGAGGCTCCTTTCACATTTCTGTTATTTCACACACTGCCTGCTTATTGTAATTTGGTATTCATCCACAACTGCGCCATATTCCAGCTGTTCCTTGTGGCACCAGCCTGGCACGACTCCCACCCCGGGGGAGCCGTGTGCCTGCTCAGTGACCCACGGCCTGGAGCCAACTGGGAGCTGGCGTGTTCCAGCTCCCTTCCCTCCCCTGTGCTGCTGCTTAAATTCCTCTGCATGGCTTACACAGCCACGGTGGGGAGAACTCTGCTCGCACCCAGGCTTTTTTTACATCGCTGTAATTTTAATGCCGTACTCCTGCATTGCAGAGGCTCCTGATTTAATGCAGCTTATAAACTGGGATGTTATTAATGGAAGATGGGACATGGAGATTTTGCAAAAGCCATGTTGTGTAATAAAATACTCTTTGTGTTTGTTCTTCTACATCACCTCATTTCCCTAAATAAATATTTATGCATCCAGCACACAATGGGATATGGCTGTACAGTAGCTTTATAAATTTAGAAGCCTCTGCATCCTGTATTTGGCTATAGTGAATGGCAGTGAAACAACACATTCAATGCGTATATGAGCACGGAACCGAGAGGGGAAAGTGCCTGGAAACCTTAAATACAAATAGAACTACTTAGGATGGCATTTCTTAGGGCTGAATCTTGATTTTGGGATGAAATCAGAACCAGGGACTGGAATATCTGCTGGTGGGACCCTGTGGCACAGACCCCAATCCCTCCCATCCTTACTTGATATCTTTGGGATTCGGATTTGCTCGCTGCTGCTGCCGTCGCCGCCGTCACTGAAGGGTTTGATCTCGATGATATAATCCTCATCAAAGGGCAGGGACAGCTCCACTGAGGTTTTATTTGTCTCTATGACAGACGTGCTGCTCTGCCTGTTCCACCTGTACAAAACCTGCAGCCAAGGGGGAGAGAACAGGAGGCAGAAAGGGCAGAGCCGCCCGTTGTCCTCAGAGTTGTCCAGAAGTGCTGTTCCTTTTTCCCTGCCTCTGATGCTGAGGCATGGCCTGGTCACAGAGGGGACACGTGGGATTTGCTGGGGACACCAGCACAGAGGTGGCAGTGCCTGGGCAGGGGGTGACACTGGCAGGGTGATGATGCTGAGCAGCAGCACCGAACACGGCACCAGTATCTGGTGGAGCCCCTCAGAGGAACCTTTACCTTGGTCAAGCTAAAATAAACGCCTGTATAAGTAAAAGCTTACTTATAGAGGTCAGAAACTCCTTATTGTGCTGCTTCTGGGGACTGAGTTGGGATATTTGACACAGTGCCACAAATGGTTTCCCAGAATAAATGACTTTTGTGAATGGCCTTCTGAGCTGTGGGAGTTGTATTAATTTATATCATAAGTTGTGACATAAAATATAAGATTTCTGGGCAAAAAGAAGAAAGATAGGCAATGTGTTTTGCTATGATTCAGGAAGTAAATCCATCTGGTTGTGCTACCCCAACAGTACGTTAAGGGAGAATGTTTTAGAAAATCTCTAGATGCTTTTTCAGGGTTACAAGTCTCTCTCCCCCTCTTTCAACCAACTCCTTAATTTGCATTTCAAACCTAAAATACGTAGTGAAAAGCTGGTCCAGATTGCTGAGGTTCATCTGAGGTTTGGACTAAAAACCCTGAGGAATTACTTATTTTTGATGCCCCCAAAGACACCTAAAAGTTGGTGAGGAATTGAGGGGAGCTGGCACAGGCTCACCAAGCCGCTGGCATTCCAGACTGGGAGCAGAACCCAGAGCACGGCCAGGTCCTGCACTGGCTCAGGCTCTGCTGGGAAATGTTTGCACAACTCAGCCCCCAGGGCAACATCTTTTTGGGCTAAATGGAACCCTCGTGGAAGGTGGTGGAGCTGCATTCTTCCCAAGGTTCCTCTCTAGTTCAATTATGTCCCATTAAAACTGCTTCTAATGAGGATTTTCTTTCTTTTCCTCTTGGCTTTGCTTTCTGAAGGAAATGGGAGCTATTAAGGAAGCATTTTATTTATCTGCAATTAAGGAGCCAACTACAGCCTTTGGGAAGTTTCCACAGAAGGCAGGAGCGAAGTCCTGCAGGTGGGAGCTGAAGGAAAATTGTGCTCACAAGTGCAGGCACGGCTCTGGTTTTGGAGGAATGCCCCAGATTTGACCTGAGAAATCATGCAAGTACCATGGAAATACTCACTTTGTAGCCCCTCACTTCTGACTCGTTGTCCAAGGCCTTCACCTGGTCCCAGTTCAGGATGATCTTGGAGTCGGATGAATTCCACACGATGTTCCCGGGAGGCTGACTCGGTGCTACACCAAAACACACACAGCACCACGTTACGGAGAGAACCAGTTCCCAGCTGGATCCCTTCCAGAGCCAGCGGGGCTTCTCCCAGCAGAGCTGAGCCTGCCCAGAGCCCTGTCCCTCTGGAAAGCTAATGAGCTGCTTCACTGATCTGCGTCCTCAAGGTCACGGGAGGTGTGACACGACACGGGGCTTTAAATGAAAAAAGGGTTCAGTCAGTTGCTCAACATGCCTGAGACCAGAGGAAAAAAGCCCTCTTGAACGCTGAGATAAATATTTAATTTGCCTGCACAGCTGTGATTTCGGTTTTGCATGCTCTGCTTACTTAACACCAGGACGAGCCTCACAAAAAAGAGTAAAATAAAAAGGCTGAGCCTGGTAAATCTTCTGCACAAAAACCTGGCAAAGAGGAGTCTGACAGCTCCTTCAGGCTCAAGAGAGCTTGGAATGAGAGAGGGGAGCAGCAGCTGGGCCCTCGCAGGGCATCCCTGCCGACACTCACGTGGCTTTTTGGTGGTGACGTTGATGGCGGCGCTGGGGGGGCCGGTGCCGGCCGTGTTGTAGGCCCTGACTGCCAGGTGGTAGAGGGCATTGCCCCTCAGGTTGCTGACTTTTGTGGATGTTTGATTCCCAACCGTCCGGATCCTCTTGGCGTTCTCCTCCTTCTCGTCGTGCCGCCAGCACCGGACCTGGGAGGCAGAGCAGGGCTGTGGCAGTGCCCAGCCCCGGGCGGGCTGGCAGCACCCCTTTGCTCCTGTCCCTAACCCCGACCTGCTGCCAGGGACAGCTCCTGCTCCCTGCCACAACCCCGGTTCCCTCTGGGGACCAGCCTGGCTGCAGCGTTCCCTCCCCAAGCCTGGCCATGGCAGCACCTTCAGGGAGGGCTCCATTTCCAGCCAGATCCCACACAGGAAGGTGGAATTTTTAACCGTGTGAGAGAAAGGTGGAATTTTTAACCGTGTGAGAGAAATCTCTGTGCACTGAAGAGGCAAAGGGAAGCAAATCCACTCCGGGGACACACCCATGGCAGGAGGAGCAGCACAAGGACATCTCAATGTCCCCTCAAGGCTTGCTGCTGAAAGGATCCTGCATTCTGTCTCCCATACCTCATATCCCTGTATTCTTCCTTTGTGCTGGTTCTCCCACGGGGGAGCCCAAGACACTTCAACGTCTGAGGCAGAAAGGCTTCTGGCCAAAACGGTGGTTGGGGCTCTTGTTGGCTCTGGGCAGTTAAAAATAGAAGTAAGGCTTTTCAATTCTATGTTCAATTAGTCCCAAGCGCCAGGGGATTTATTTTCTTCATTGCACAAGGAAGGAAGCAAACAAATGTCCACTTTTCAAACCCATGGCTGTCAGGCTGTGCCAGGCCTCTCCCTCAGAAATAATAAGATGTCATTACTAAACTCAACCCAGGATGCCATGTACTGTAATTAGGACAAGTGGGAACATTTTCTAATCAGTGGACATTAATTCATGCTAAATCTCCGCGGAATTCTTTCCAGATTACATATTACTTTTCCATTAATATCAAAAGATTTCATTACGATTAATGTTATTTTAATGACTATGAAAAGAATTAATCACGGTTCGCCATTTATTATAAATCAGAGCAAGGCTGAGGTATCAAAGGATGTGTCAAGGTGGAGACCAAACCCTTTCAGACCCTGCAGCACCGAGGATGGGGAGGAGGTGGGGAGGGCTCATCTCTACCTTCCTCTGCCGAGTAGACGACGGTGACGGGGCTGAAGGACCCTTCCCCCTTGTTGTTGTAGACGCCCACTTTGACCTCGTAGGGCGAGAAGGGCGGCAGGCTCTCGTTGCGGAACACGTAGCGGGCGGCGTCCGGCGAGGCCACCACCGTCTGCATCCAGCTGACCGTGCCCAAGGGCCGGAAGGCCACCACGTAGCCAAAGCCACCCCCGTTCTGCAGCTCCTCGGGCACCGTCTGCGGGCACGGACAAACAGCAGCTTCAGCACACACTGACCTCCCCGGCCGCACCCTGGAGACTCCTCTTGGTCCTCTTGGTTCATAGGTTGGACTTGGTGATCTCAGAGGTCTTTTCCAACCTAATTAATTCTGTGATTCTGTGAACACAGCACTGGAGACGGAGGTGCATGAGGGTCCTGTTCACATCCAACCTGAATTCATCCCACCCTGCCTGCACCAGAGCCTTTCTGCTCCATGAAACAGTAAGCAGCACCTCTAGAAGACACTTCTCCTAAAGCCTATTTCCCTTTCCTCCCTGACTAGATGGGGCCTCCACTGCTGATGTAATTTTAGGCTTTGTGAAGAGCCTGAGGTTTGCTGGGGTGAAGCAAGGACACGGCTCCTGCTTTCCCAACACGTGCAGCTGCTCTCACACCTTTGGGATCACACGTGAAGCCCCAAAGAACACGCCCTGGACATGCTGACACTTCCTACTCTCAGGCTTGCAGCCCCCCAAAAAGCTGCATGAAACCCAAAGGTTCCAGTATTAAATAACCCATAATTGTGGGCCACTGTCCCACAGATGTCCATGGGGCTTCAGCACGGGTTACTGCTGGTGACTGCCTCCCACTCTGCATTGTAAGGCTCAGAGTACATCATCAAAAGAAGGCCTCTGGACATTTAAAAGAGTAAAAACACTCTTCTATCAAACTACAAATTGTATTTTGTGCAAATTACATCTCAAACCGATGGCTGATGTTCTGGCCATGTGTGTTTTTGAAACATATTGCAGTATCTTTAGGAGACATGGCGTAACTAATTAGTCCAACAGAGGAGGAAATTTAGCACATTGAGCTGTGTGGTGAGGACAAAAACCCATTTATAGGTTTTTAATAACCTTAAAAATATCTCTGGCGATTC
This sequence comes from Dryoscopus gambensis, assembly GCA_013389985.1. Taxonomy (NCBI): domain Eukaryota; kingdom Metazoa; phylum Chordata; class Aves; order Passeriformes; family Malaconotidae; genus Dryoscopus; species Dryoscopus gambensis. The sequence continues at coordinate 444,412 of WEIT01019069.1, read as the reverse complement.
ATTCTGCCAGCTTGGTCAGAAATAGTGCTAAATGGAAGTGTTAGCATGTCTAGTGGAGTTCATTATTAGGAGAAATATGCCAGCTGCATCGCATCACAACATGAAAATACGAGCAGACAAATGACTAAAGTTCTAACCCCGTCTGCCTTAAGGAATATTAAACATTTCTCATCTCTGCATCTCCTCTTGCAGGCTGCCATCAGCACCAATGAAAGCCAGCATGCCTCGTGCTGGCTCTTAACTCTTTGCTGCCCCATATCCCAGAGAGGGTGAGAGAGGAAGCTGGGAGCCACCACAGCAATTCTGCACCAGGTCAGGATGTTCCAAGCCCGTTTTATCCCTCGGGTGGCTCCTGGCCATGCACAATTTGTTGTATGGATGTGCTGGGGGCTGAGCTGGTGGCAAATCCTGCTGCCCATGGTCCCTGCCCAGCACTTCCCTGCTGGCTGCCCTGCCCAGGGGCTCGGCTGGGGACATCCTTTAGCTCCATCTGAGCAGCTGGGCTGTTTCTGTCACACAATCTGGGCCGTTTTACTGCCACAGAAACCCACAGAAGCTTCACTGGGGGCTGGGGCGAGACTCACCTCCCAAGTAATGACCAGCTCAGACTTGCTGCCCCCGCCTCCACTGACGTTAGCCGGGGTCACCTCAGGGACTGCAAAAAAAGAGATGCACAAGTTGGATGTGACAGCTTTGAAACCCAAAACCCACATGGAGATGGAACAGAGCTCTGCAGCAACAGGACACTGCTGGCCTTCCCTGCTGGTGCCAGGAACTGTTAAAATGACTAATTTCCCATGGCAAACAGCACATTAGAAGTATGTCAATAACAGTATATTAAAAGTATGTCAATTAACTTGTGTATTCAGTCTCTAATTGTTTAGTTTAAACATTTGCCCTCCATAAAAAAGGGCTTTTATTTATTTTCCTGTTTCATACTCGGTTCTGTTATGGGCTCCAGTAGAACAGAGGAGCCACCTGCCAGGGCTTTCCCACAACTCAGGGATCTCTTGGCATTTATTCCACAAAGAATTCACCCTCAGCTCCTCTGCCCAGCACTACTTACGAGCTTCTTCAGTTCTTCTCTTCTCCGAAGGCCTGCTGGGCTCCCCAATCCCGATCAGGTTGGCAGCCACCACTCGGAATTCGTACTCCACCCAGGGGTTCAGCCCCACCACCGTGGCTGTGAACGTCCTGCCATCGATGATCTCTGGAACTAGGGATGCAAGGAAACCCACTGGAATGTTAAAAACTGCTGGGAGAAAGGCACAGGGAAATCTGATTTCCTTAAAGGTGAGGGCTTAACATAAATACAAATAAGGATTAATAAACTTTTTCTCATCTTTCTAGCTTTTTAACAACTGCAGAGAAGTCAAAGAGGCAGCATTAAAACACTGTGCTTTTAGCCCAGAAATTCCTGCCATTAAAGAGTTTCTCCAAAATTGCCCCAGTCTGGGAACAGAGTGTCAAGACAACAGGTTTGGAGGGTTTTTATTTTTCTCTTTTTTGAAAACACAGTGTTGTCTCAGTTTAATGGTTACTGGAACAAAATTAACCCCTGACGGAATGAGGAATTCCATCAGGGGATTTTTCCCTCCATCAGGAAGATAATTCTCCTTAAAGATAGGCAGGATGACACGGTCTGTCCCTGAGGGATGTCTTTATAGACCACAATTACTGTTGTATATCTCCAGCACGGCAACAAGTGATAGGAATTCATTCTGTTTTCCCTTAAACATTCATGAGAAAAATGGGTGAGTAATGGCACTGACTGCACCCTAAATCTTTGGGTTGCCAAACCCAAAACTAGTTAATAAGAGCAGCGCTCTGCAGCCAGGGAAATTGCTTTTCACATCAGGGGCCAGAGCCGCTCTGAGCAGCCGTGTGTGGGTGCTGATGGATGCGTTTTCCACCCGTGGAGCTGCCTGTGGGGCGCGCGAGGGCCTTACCTGTGCTCACTGCCTGCCACCCCACCGAGAAGGGGGTGCGTGCCTGCACGACGTACATGGTGATGGGGCTGTGGTTGTCTGCCCCCGGCCGCCAGGACAGCTGGGCCGTGGTGTCCGTCACCTCATCTATGGTCACAGCCTCGGGGGGACCCGGGGGACCTGTGGGGTTGCAGGAGAACGGGAGTGACTCGAGGAAGGAGCACTCTCGGTCATCTTCCCCTCCTGGGGACAGAGGTGTCGGGGTCCCTGCAGAGCAGCTGGGGCAGCTCCAGCTCTCCTTGCCTGGGTGGGACTGGGAGGCACTGGGAGGATGCAGCAGCACCATGATGGGAGAGACCAGGGTGTTCTGCCTCACTGCTGGGGTGTTTTAGCCAGTGAAGCGCTGCAGGAAACACCAGCCAGGGAGAGACCCTTCTGCTCCACCCCGTGGCCATTGCTGCCCGAGTGGTGCCTGAGGTTGTCTGCTCCCATCTCAGAGAATCAGAGAATGCTTTGGGATGGGAGAGACCTTAAAGCCCACCCAGTGCCACCCCTGCCAAGGCAGGGACACCTCCCACTGTCCCAGGCTGCTCCCAGCCCCAGTGTCCAGCCTGGCCTTGGGCACTGCCAGGGATCCAGGGGCAGCCACAGCTGCTCTGGACACCCTGTGCCAATGTTTTAACACCCTTGAGGTTTTTAGGGAGTGACAAGATCACTACTTTTATCATCATCAAGGGTCATTTCCTTGTGAGAATTTAATATTCCTCCTGTTTATGAGAACCAAGGGTAGCAGGGCCAGAGCAGCACCCAGGTTTGCTTTCCCCAAAGTTAACAAGCAGGAAAATAGAAATCATATTTCTCCTAAGGATCCAGGCTCAGGGTAATTAATTACAGCTCTGTTAAAGTCAAACTTACACATCACCTGTGCATGGTAATGAATCTTGATACATCAGTGAGGTCACTAAATCATGCCTATTCAAGAGAAGAGTAACATTGCTTGGCAGGCATGCTGCCCACAGCTGGGTGCTGCTTCTGCTGCACAGTTCGTGACACGAAGGAGCCCAGTGGGTGCAGGGCTGGCGTTCAGGACACGAGCAGGTCCCGGGGGTGTGTGGGCTGGGTCTGTTCTGGGAGCACCTGAAACACTTCACATGCTCTGGCTGATGCTGTGAGTCCCAGAGTGAACCAGAGCTTTCTTCTCAGATTAATTACAAGATGCTGGGCTGTCCCTGAGCCCAGGGATTGCAGAAGGTAGGGAAAAAAAAAAAGAAATTTTACAACAACACCGACAACAGTAACAAAATTCAAATACCTCTTACAATCAGGTCTGCAGCAGCTGAGAGCTTGTCCACACTTGTTTGCACCATGCAGACGTATTTCCCTGCGTGCTTCAGCTGGATGCTCCTGATCATCAAATCCCCAGCTGAATCCTGCTGATAAAGTAGGGAAAAGTGGTTACAGTGACTTTTTAAATGAGCCCTAAACATCATTATCACATGAAGGACACTGACTAATGGATTTACTTTATGCTGGCTGATGAAAACATCAGTAATACGAGCCATGGCCTGTTAAAGTTATGGGAGTGTGCCTGGAAGGTAAGGGAAGGAGCATTCCTAAAATCCTGGCTCCTCCGGGGGGCAGGGGAGCAGGGGTGGGGGCTGTTAATCACCTTCCCCATTAAAACAACGTGACAGTGTGGGACAGGTCCACTCTGATTCCTCCTTTTTCTCTCTGGAGATCCAATTTTTACCCTCTCTGGCATCCAGAGGCCCAGGTTGTGTCTCCATCTCTCCTGCAAGGGAAGCCCAGCCCAAATTTGGAGGTATCATCAGTAGTTACATGGCTTTGTGTCCCAGCCAGCATTTTGATTGCCCAGCATTTTTGTGCTGAAGATCACGAGAACAGCACTCTCCCAGGAAATCTTGCATCACACACCAGCAGTAATTTGTTTTCCAAACGCCAGGTGCATGTCTCATTAACTGTTGAATAGAACTAATTAGGTTTCTGGATGTATTGGATGCTGAGAACCTCTCTGAATTTCTCTCCAGACACAAAGCATTCGATACATTGGAAATCTCAGGGTAACCTCGTGGTTGTGGCCTTTGGACTCAGGAATATTAATAAACTTTGTAATTTTAGCTTAGTGGGCCAAAACAGGAGCAGTCATCCCGAAAGCCATTGCTGCTGCCGTGAGCCCTGGGCATCAATCCGTGAGTTCATTTTTTAGTGATTTTTTTTCTTTTTAAGGGATAACAGCAAGGCTTGGAAATTGCATCTCCTTTTCCTGTCAGCATTACATTTCACTCCTGACCTATGTAAACATGGACTGTCGCTATGCCTGAGACCTGTGGCTCTCTAAAACCTCCCTCAGAGCAGCATGCGAAACCATTCCAAATTTTCTACCTCTGCTGCAAGTTTTCCATTTCTTTCCTCCTTTTTCTTGCTGCCTTCATCCAATTCCTTCTGTCACTAACCTTTCCTACATTACCCACTTTGCCAGATTTAATACTTACTCCTCCAACCCTTTCAAAGTGATCCCCATCTTTCTCAAAGTCTATCAGGTGCCCGTTGAAGGACCAGGTGAACACGATGTCCAGGGAGTGATCGTGGGACACCTGACAGGGCAGGACGATGCTTTCCCCAACCGTGACATCCATGCTGAAAGGGGACACCATGACCCGCGTTGGATCTGCAAACAACAAAGAAAGAGGCAAGAAAAGGGATTATTCTTATTCCCCGGAGGAGCAGAGACATTGTAGGGCTGAGAGAGATCCTAAGCAGGGATCACTTAGGAAGGTCCTTAAATCAACAAGTGAATTATTCCATCTTTGGGTTTATCCTTTCTCTAGTTGTTGAATTAAAACATTAATAAACCCTCCAGAATCCTCTTCCAGCCACCATTCTGATGAAGAAAGAGAAAAGAAAAGGCTGGAAAAGAGTGCAGCAGATCTGAAAAGCTTGGTTAAAATTTTTGATCACAGATTCTCTTATTTGAATCTTCTCGCTTCAGAGAGTTGATTCACACACATACATTAATCACCATGGTTATCAAAAAACTATTCTGTTGTTCCTAAATTAAATGGGAAATCTCCAAAACTGAAATGGAAGGCATGTATTAAAACCAGGAGTTTTTAATCTGGTTGTAGCTGGCAAAGGAAAGATCAGGCTGAGGTTATTGTCATTCTGTTTATTGAGAGCTGGCCACGCTCTCTGGTGGATGGTTCCACATCTCAAATCCTTTCCCTGTGCAGGGAGAGTCCCCGCAAGGATCAAACATAAACCATGAGTGATACCAACAGAACCTTCCACAGCGTGGAGCCCAGACCCTGACGTGGTGCCAGGCAGGGGCATTCGGGGAGCTGAAGCAGAAGGAAAGGTCCCAAACCGGACATTTCCAAAGGGCAGCCCCCAAGCCGGGTGTGTGACGTGGCAGGTTCTGTGCTGGACACGGGCAGCAGCTCCAGCCCAGCTCCAGCACCAGCCCCTCTCTCCAGCTGGAGCTGCGCCGCTCCCTTCCCGCTGGTTCCAGCGTCTGTTTCTCCCTTCAGCGGGAGCAGAGCGGTGGCACAGAAAGATGAGCCACGACTCGTTATGCAGACTCCAGCTCCTCGTCTGTGCCTGTGAATTCCCTCTGCCTCTAAAGTTAACATTCCTCTTCCATTTCTGTTGACAAAAAAGCAGCAATTTTTTTCTACAGGGCCTCAGAGGAAATGAAAAGGAGAAAAAATATTGTTTAACAACGAGACCAAAACTCTGACAATCATACAGAGATAGATATTTTTGCTTATTCCAAAAATCCACTCTGCACAGCTGTCATGCTAAAATAATACCAGCATTATTCAATCTCTGGTACCCGACACCAAAACCTTAACTACTTCTTCCAGAGCCTATTGCCCAACTGCTTAATTCTGTGCTAAAATAATAAAGATACAGCAACACAGATATGGACTGGGCAGAACTACTCACCAAAATCCAGGGGATGCAGAGCTGTTCCTGGATTTTCCACCTTATCAAAAGCGTACAGGAGGTGGTGAGGAAGATTTTGTTGCTGACTATAGAGATTTCAGATCAAGTCCTCAGGGACTTGGCTGTAGTATTTTGGACAAATTTAATTTGTCTGTATTTTGTGTTCACTTTTTACCAAACTGAGGAGCTCTTAGAACAACCACGGTAAGTGATATAACACTTAATTAATCAATTAATTAATACATTTAATATTTCTGAGGTGTTTATAAATGTGTGAAGAATGAAGAAAATAAAGACTATAAATATATAGAATACAACATATAATTATATTGAATTTTAGAATATAGACTGGATTCTAGAATAGAATTCTGGTATGTAATATGTATTCTAGAGTTCTATACAATTATATTGTAGAATATATTAGATATATAATATGTATTAAATATTCTTCATAGAATAATTGTATTCTAGAATATAGTTAGAATACGATAGCTTTAGATAAACATATAGAATATTAAATATAATCGAATTCTAGGATTTATATTCTGCATAAATGTAAATGATGCCAAGAAATGTGTGTTTGCTGAAGGCCAGAGCAGCTCAGCACAGCTCCTGTAGGTGCTGTAGGAACTGCGAGTGCCTGGTGCTTCCAGAAATGCCTGCAGATTTCATGGAATCATGGAATCATTTAGGTTGGAAAAGATCTTTTGAGGTCCCCGAGTCCAAGCATCCCCCAGCACTGCCGAGGCCACCGCTGTCCCCTGTCCCCAAGCGCCACATCCACACATCTGGTAAATCCCTGCCGGGATGGGGACTCCAGCCGTGCCCCGGGCAGCTGTGCCAGGGCTGGACCGCCCTTTCCGTGCAGAACTTTTGCTGCTCTGCAGCCCGAGCCGGGCCCGGCGCTCCGGGAGCAGCGCCCCGNCTGCAGGGGGCCCTGACGGCTCGGGCAGGCAGCGCAGCTCCTCGCCAGCCCTCCCTCCCGGCCCGCGCTCTCAGGAGGACCCTCCGTGTGACAGAGGCGGCACTTCCCAGTTTCCCACGGTTTTCCCAGCTCCGCTGCAGCCGAGCCCGCGGGCTCCGAGCAGCCCGGGCAGCATCCTGGGGATGCTGGAGCGTCTTGGCAGCCGAACTGTGGGCCCGCTGGAGGCAAAGCCGGGTACCGAGGGGTGAAAGAAGCAATGGGAGGAACCATAAATTCCGTGGGGATTCCAGTGGTTGACACCGACTGTTGCTCACTTTAAGACTGTGCTAATCCCTGGACTTGGAGAAAAAGAGCAGAGACACAAGGAAAAAGAAAAAGAGGGGGGTCCACATCAGAAGGGATCTGTGTTAGGCGATTCGGGAAGTCTGCACCTCCCAAGTCCCTCAGCCAGTGGGGAAAGAGAGAGGTAAATGCGGCCGGGAAATCGGGATAAAAAGGAGGCTGCGTCCTCCAACAACTTGAGAGACCCCAGGGGAATGCCCCATGGCCTCTCTCTTTTTTCGAATATAGTTACAGGACTCCTCTGTCTCCTTTTGGGACATAAACCTCTGGTGTTTGTGGATTAATTTTCCTGACTCCCTCACGGCCACAGCAGCACAGCTCCTGCCTGAAATCCCGATTTTCCTGCGTCACCTCCCTCGGCTTTACTGCTGCAGCGCGGTGCCGAGAACGTGGGGTCCTTCTGGCTGATTAAAGGGATTTGGTTTATCCTGCAAGAGATTTTAACAAAGTTTGCCTCTTTCCTTAGAAGAAACGGAGCTGAGCAGCACCTCCCATCCGTGGGAAGGCTGTAATTGCTTCCCTTCTCTCCTTTATCAGCAGCCCGTCATCAGCTGTGAGTGCCACCTGCATCTCCCGGCTCCTTTGGGATGCGGGGATGCATTTTGGGATGCTGGGATGCATTTCCTACTGCACGGGCAGGCTGCCGGACTGGGGGTAGGGCCTGAGGGTCGCGATGAGCCAAGGAAAGCATCCCGCCCGGCCGTGCCATCCATCGGGTGTCCGTCGGGAGGGATGGCGTGCTCAGGGAGAGCAGCCCTGCAGCGCCGCTCCTGGCACACACAAACCCGCGGGGAGCGGCACGGCGGGGCACGGGCTGCGGCGGCACCGCGGCACTGACACAAACCTCCGCAGAGGCTGACACGTGCAGACAATGCCTTTTTTTTTCCCCCTTAAAAAAATAGGTCAGTGCAGAGCAGCTTTTGAACGCTGCAGGAGGCGGGGGAGAGCCAGGCGCGGTGTCGCGGGTTCTGCCCGTCAGCAGAATTCCCGCTGGCCGGAGGGGTTTGTCCGGACCTGCCCGTGTCAGGTGGACTCTGCACCCCGCTCCCGGCTTGGCTCAGCTCCGGGGGCTGCTGAAGCACTCCAGGGCATGGATCCAGCCGGGCCTTGCAGGGGACGATATCAAAGTCCTCAGCAAACAACGGGACCTGCTGTGCCAGCCTTGGCTGCGGGAGGAGCACAGAGTGTCTGACTCCAATAAAAGACCGGACTGGAACATGCTCGGGAGATGCAGCTCCTCTTGTTGGCCTCGAATCGGTGCAATTGAGCATTCAGAGACAGATTAAAGAGAGAAGGGAGAACGTCAGCATTTCCAAGGCTGGGTGCAGCTAATACCTGGATGCTTTTTTAGATGCTTTTTTATCCCAGCACACGGGAGGGGGTCGAAGGAGAAGGAGCAGAAGGGGATACTTGGGTTTTGATGTATTTATCCAGCACAAAAACCCTGAAGAAATCACAACTCCCCCCCACAGCCCCCAAATTAGCAGCTCTTTCAGACTGTCCTACTTCTGAGGGAAATTTTCCGAAGACTTATTCCTTCCTGTCTTCTTCCAGCCTTGCCTTCACTTCGTTCAGGTTTGCACTTCCATGCTGCTAGGAGGATAATGGGAATGTTGCACAAGATCCTACAGAATCATGGAATAATTAAGGTTGTAAAAGACTCCAAGATCATTAAGTCCAAACTTCAGCCTGTTTTGAGGTCTGCAGTACTTGTCCCTCTCCCCTTCCCTCTCTTGCCTGAGCAGGGAAAGTCTGTTGGAAATACTCCTGACTGCTGATATTCCTTGGGAGGACCTGGGCAGATAAGCAGCAATTTCCAGTTTGATTAACCAGCTAATTACCTAATTCTCTTAGATTAGTGTTATGGTGTTAAAGATCCAGATATATTTTTCCTTATCTGCATAAACCATTTCCTGTACAAGACTTTAAAATGTGTTTTTCTTGTAGATGAACTCTAACTCAAGCATTTGGGACTCATTTTTCCTCTATTTTTTTTTTTTTAATACCAGCATGTTTACCAATTCCATTTTGGCTTTTATCAGCGGGAGTTAATAAATGCATCTCAGATCAATGTCCTCTATTTGCAATGACATTTTACATTATTGAATTGATTCCAAGGCAAATCATGTCTGGAGATAATAAAAATCAATCTCGGAGGATCTGGTTTCTATGAGCAACCAAAGAATCAAAGTCCAATACATGAAAATACTCAAATGTGCTGTAATATTTTTTTTTTCTGTTTGTGAATGAAATATTTATCCAGGACCATAAAGTCAAAAGCCTCTGAGACCTGACTGGTGAAACTTCTGGAGCTCTGAGTGCTCTGTCATCAGACACTGAGATGTGCAGGAGAGAGGAACATACAACTCTGAATTAAAGAGATTAAAACCCAGTGAATGACTGAACACATAGAGGAATTAGCAGAGCAAATTGCAGCTGAATAGATTGAGTACTTCATGGGGCATGGCCAAAACTGAGATTAAAAAGAAATGGGGGAAAGGTTAAGTATTTACAGTATTTGGCCTTTAAAATATCCCACCTGTGAGCTGTGATGAGTCACACAGATGCTTTCAGGAGCAGGCACTTGGTTTTATGCCAATTTATCTCATTTTTCCCTACAATCAGCTATTACACACATTCTTAACAGAAGATTCTGCAGCATTTCCACCCTCTGGTGTGTACTGTGGTAGTTCAGCCTAATAAAATATAATCCTATTAAAAGGAGACACTTATCATTTTAGAAAAGGGACTTTAGGCATGGGACTAGAGTCACTTAGCTCTGATTTTAGAAATATTTGTGATTAGTGATTAGAGCTTTCCGTGTCATCAGGCAGCACAGATCTCTGCAGCGAAGGCAGCGAGACACGGCCTTGTATCCAGCAGGGATTAGGGAAGGGAGGGATGGAACACCTGACCTTTCCTGGAGGAGCACGGACTCAATTCAGCAACACGCAGGGCTGAGCTGGCCATTTAGGCCGTGCTGAAATTGCCTTGCTGAAGGAGGATCCTTATCTTGCCACTCGTTTGGCTTCAATCTCCCCAGAGCAGCGTGGGGACATGGATTACTCTGAGCCGGGAGCCTGAGCCCCTTCCTCAGGAATTCTCTGGGAGGGTGGGCAAGGTTGTTTTCCGAGGAGAGTTTGGCTGTTTCTCCCTGTGGTCTGCTCGTGCAGCTGCTGCCCCTCCAAGAGCAGCAGTTTCCTCCTCAGCTTCACTGAAGAGCTTCCCACAGGTGGAAAGCTCTCCGAAGTTGATGGCAGAGCCTCCCTCCCGGGAATGAACACCTCCCACTGCCCAGACAGGGAGCGGCAGTCAGGCAGGGACTGCCCTTCTGCACCCCCAGTCTGCGTTCTTTGTGGGGCTCAATAATAAACAAAAGTTAATTAAAATCTTAAAACAGATTAAGAATGGACCTGCACGGGAGGATACTGCGGAGGGCTGTGCCATTACAGCAAATTCAAAGACGAAATATATGGAAATGCCTGCACTCCAGTGAGAGTGCAGGGAGCCACGAGGGGACCCAAGAGTCCGCTTGCACCTCCGGTTCACCCAGTGCAACACAATCTGATCAAATCAAGCTCTCTGTACAATTGTCACAAAGCAAATCACATGTAATGGGCTCTGGAGATGACAATCAAATCTGTCAGTCAGGGAAATCATTCCTGCTCTTTGCAGCAGGATGCAGCAGCGCCTGATTACACCAGGACCCCCAAACATCCTTCCCCAGCTCTGCGCTGCAGACTGAAATAAAACCCACTTCACTCCAGAGCTGCCTCAAGTGAAATCTCAGTACTTGACAAACGATCCAGGCGTTGGTGACAATCTTTGTGGATAACCCAGGGAATTCAAGGTGTCACCTTTTGTGGGCTATTGATTGCGACGAGCTGATATCCGTCTTTTCAAGCATGGAATAATCTACTGTCATTGCAGAAATGATGGCCATCGCGCAGAGAAGGTTAATCAGATACAGGAGAAATCATATCTAATCTGTGATAAATTGCAAGTCACTCAGGGATCAATCACTGCTCTCCTTGTGCCACAACCGGGGGAATTGTGCAGATGTAATTCCATGGAGCCCACACAGGACACAGTGCCCAACAACATTTTGCCCCCTGGAACAGTTCCCCCTGTGCAGTTTGTGCATTTATGGTGTTTTTACATGTTTTGAATAGTAATGGCCATCAATCAGAAATTTCAGGAAGCAGCAGAGGAGCAGAAATACAACATCCAGACACCCAAACTGCAAAATCATGGCATGACTGCCACAGGCTTTGCATTTTGAAGGCACAAGTGTGCATCTTAGGCCTTCCCCACACAAATTCTATGCCTGTTACCTACCCTCCTCATCAGCACCAAGACATTTGGAAGGAGCTGCCATGCCAGAATAAATCCCAAATTAAGAGTCATTAGGAGCAGATGCCTCTTGAGCTGTCAAACTTACAGAACAGCCAGAAAATCCCTGCCTGGACTTCCCAGCTTCCCAGTGAATGATCCACAGCTTAAGCATCCTTAATGTCACACAGATCAAGGCTTGCTTGTGTCATCCATGCCTTGGGATAAGCCAGGCTTGGTGTCCAGGACATTTATCAAGCCCAAGACATTCAGCTTCCCACGTGCCACTTGTATCAGGAAAGGGAACTGGGGCGGAGCGCCTATGGATACCTCTGAACACAGGACAGGTTTTTACTATTTTTTTACTATTTTTTTTTGCTATTACCGTACTATTTTCCTTTTAACTTGTGGCAAATACACATTTATCAAAAAGTGTCTGCGAGTTTAAGTCAAAGAAAGCACAGCAGCTGCAAACCTCAGGATTTTCCGAGTATCCAAAGAAGCGAGCCAGGCACCAGGGAGACATGGAAAGCAAAAGCAGGGGATGATTTCAGCTCTGTGCCCACAGGGAGTGCATCCCAGCTGCCCGTGGGGAGCACAGCAGGGCCCCAGCCCCTTAACCACCAGCCTGAACATTTAGACTTTGAACCACAGCCAAATGTGAACAATTAAGCTCAACAATTCCATCGAAAAGAGAATTAGATAAGCAAAAGAGGAGGAAGAGTGCCAAATGAAGAGGAAGGTTGCTCCAGCGTGGGCGCAGACTTGGAGTAATTTGGAATGAAATGAGTTCTCCTCCTCACTTTCTGTCTGACCTTGAGCAAGTCATTAAAAGTCTCTGCTGCCTTATTTGCCCAGCCTATAAAATGGATCAGACCTTCATTAGAAATGGTTTTGTCTCTCTGTACCACTGTGCACAGCAGATATTTTTATTTAATATCAACTTTTTCTTGCATCCCCATTGAGACCTGCACGCCAGCGTGAGCAAGTCTGACGCCCAAACCCCTATTACCGAACAAACCCAGCGACAGGGAGAGCAGAACCGACCAAACAAACATTGAAACAACATTTTCTGGGCCGAAAAGGTCTCATTTGTTTCCTGGTGAAGGTGCAATTGTCTCACGGTGCCCTGTGCTCTCTCCTAAGGAAGTGACTCATTCTCATTAGCGGCACACAGAGAGGACAAAGCTCACATTCTGAGGGCTGTGCTCCTGCTTTGCTGCCTTGTGCTTGAGCCCTGGTTCTGATGTCAGGGGCAGGATAGAGGCAGGATCACAGGTGAAATGAAAATAACAACCCCCAAGACCATCCCTCATTAAAACTTGCTCAAAATCCTCAGCTCCTTCTCTCCTGCATAAATCTTCCCCACAGAGCATCATTAAAAAGTGGCCCTGGCATTTCTCCTGTTCTGTGGCATTTTGCCTCAAATTAGCCACGAGTTTTTTCTTATGTAAATAATTCCAGGGCCAGAATCAAGATCCAGCTTGGAAAGACACACACACACAGAGGTGGAGGGACAGTGCTCCACCTCTCCTTTCAGCCTGGTTTTTGTGCTGGGTGAGCTTTGCTGGGGTCAGTCATGGTCTGGAGGATTTCTCCCAGACACTTCCACTCGTGGCTCTCTCCTGCAGGGAATGATGTTCATTGTCAACTGCACCACACAGTTTAGCTGCCAGGACTGAAGGATTTTTACAGAGACTTTCTACTGTGCACCTAAGACAGGAACTGAAATGTTCACTGCTGGTTTCCTAAAGAAACTCTCTATTCAGATATAGTCACAACGAAGCTGGAAGAAAACACAGCACTAAACCTACAAACTGGATTGGTTCTTCATGGGTGGGCCATTTAGAAACTTCAAATGAAAGCAAAATTCATGTTCCAAGTGTGTGTGTGACCGATGGAGACCGAGACAACCCACCCAAGCCATGGCAAGTCAGTTCAGTGACAAAATTCCATACATTTCAGAGTCCACCTGCTTCCGAGTCAGGAACATTTGTGTTTCTGCCATGTTCCCAAAGCCTGGCTGGAGCACAGTGATCCAGGATGCCTAGAATGTAACCTATTCCAATTCTGTTCTCTCTGCCCTCATGGTTTTGGGATAAAGACAGAAGACTGCTGTCTCCATGTGATCTCCGATGGGATTGCTCATAGTTTTGCACTATAAAAAGGGAAAATCAGGTCGCAGGAGTCCCTAACATTGCAGCAGCACCTCCCCCTCATTCAGCAGTGCTGTAGATACCCCCTGATGTGTCAATGCCAGGCTTTATCCGGGTGCCAGCTGGCTTTTATTATCTGATAAGGAGCTCTGGGTCACCTGTTGGCAATCCAGGCTCGGGGAGAAAAACTCCCATCAGCTCAAATCCTCTGCTAAGCTGCTTCCAAAAGTGCCCCTGAGAAAATGCACAAAAGGACTGGGATTTCCCCAAACACCGTCCCAGATTCTTGTCTTCAACACTCTCACACTTCCTCCTCCTACGACAGAAAATGGCTCTCTAAACACTTCCCCTGTCTCTTTGATGTTAAAAACATCACCCTCAGGCCAGTCTGCTCTGAGTCACGGAATCCATGGATATAGAGTTCACTTTGCCTCTTTATTCTCCCACACCACTTCCTTCATCCTTTCCTGAACCAAATCTCCCGTCACTCTCCAGAGCAGGTCGTGTTCAGATCACCATCTCCCCCATCGCTGCCCCAGTCACTCTGAATCCCTTTGGTAGGGGGAGAGTGGCTCTGGGGGACCTTCTCCCACTGCCACAGCAGCACCGTGTGCCACAGTGACCTCATTTTTCTCTGTTTTACTGTTTTCCCTCTGAGTATGACCCTAATTCACCCAGTGTTCGTGGAATTCCCATGGAACTCCTGCCTGGAAGTTCATCCCACTGCATGCTTTGGAACAAGGACAAGCTCTCTGTGCCCTCCCCTGGGTAAGGACCAGATTCATCCATTAGTGCACTTAACCCATGATGTCAGCAGCCTCAGAACCCAGGAGCTCCTTCAGCAAGGAAGAGGCGTGGGGCTGCATCCCATGAAATGTTAAACACAACTTACAATGTTAAGTGCAGCTGTCATGTTTCATTTGCTGGGACCCAGAGGAGTCCCATGGAACTAAAAACTCAAGGAGACAGACCTTCCACCGCCTGCAGCCCCTGGAAAGCTTGGAAAGGGGACACACGGCAGGGACACACGGAGCTGCAGGAACTGAGATAAGGCCCCTTATCTCCGAGCCCAGGGGCGGAACAGCAGCATGAGCTGTCAAATGCCAGAGCTGGGCACGGGAGAGAATATCCTGAGCTGGAAGGGACCCCTTCCACCATCCCAGTTTGCTCCAAGCCCCGTCCAGCCTGGCCTTGGGCACTTCAGGGATGGGGCAGCCACAGCTGCTCTGGGCACCCTGTGCCAGGGCCTCACGGCAAAATAATTTGTTAATTATGATTTATGTCCACTCACAAACAAACACACTCACACACACTGCAGTTACTTGGATTTAAATGTGACCTAAGGCTTCTTTTTAACCACGCTGGGCTTTCATTTGTATTCAAAAACTGAAAAATATTTTAACCTTTCTGAAATGCACCGTGTTAAAATAAATTGCAGCGAGTGGATGAAAACTGTTAATTAACCTGCTTTTGTCTCATTAAGAGCCTGTGTTTAACCTATAGGTCATCTCCTCTTCCGGCTGATGTATGGAGCTGANGCCTCACGGCAAAATAATTTGTTAATTATGATTTATGTCCACTCACAAACAAACACACTCACACACACTGCAGTTACTTGGATTTAAATGTGACCTAAGGCTTCGTTTTAACCACGCTGGGCTTTCATTTGTATTCAAAAACTGAAAAATATTTTAACCTTTCTGAAATGCACCGTGTTAAAATAAATTGCAGCGAGTGGATGAAAACTGTTAATTAACCTGCTTTTGTCTCATTAAGAGCCTGTGTTTAACCTATAGGTCATCTCCTCTTCCGGCTGATGTATGGAGCTGATCTTTGGTGATGAGCTAAACAGCCCAGCCTTTTATTGACGATGGAGAACTCCTGAACCTCCTGCTTTTTTGGGAGAGGTCAGAAAAATTCCTAAAACAAAAGTGCTGAGCTTTTAAAGGCATTACTCTAAACTTGTTTTTTCCCTGTGGCAGGAGAGGTTGCAATAACGCTGACCCTGCAATGCATCGTGGGTTTGAGGTAAAAATACAGAACAAAAATGCTGTTTTCTTTCCCTCTGCAGGTTATTCAGACATAATGGTTGAACTTTTTTGAAAATTCCTTTTCCAGTTTATGTGCTGAATTGGGTGTATTTATAAGTATCAGCTTGCTCTAGCGTTGATTCCATGATTTACCTGAGCAATTACTACCCGAGTTTTAAGACCCTTGATGTGCCTGAAGGTTGGCTGGGGCTCGGAGGGACAGTGAGGAGAAAGGAGGAGGTGGTGAGAGGGAAGGGGAGGAAGAATCTGTGGCCCAGGGGCGGAACAGCAGCCAACATTTCCCACGATGCAGAGCCAGCATTTCCCACCAGCTGCACCCCCCCACCACAACCACACAGGTACCTGGAGAAGCTGCTCCGTGGCAGTCATCTGTTTGCATTCCTGCTTTTAAAAATATCACTCCAATAAGGCTGGAGATTCGTCCAAAACTGGCACGAGAGCAAGGCAGGAGATCTATGCTTTTTAATATCAAGCTCTTCACCAAGACGACTTTTATCATGTTAATGGCTAAATCACACTGATTGCAAAAGAGCCAAAATGAGGCAATTAGTAAGGCCCGTGACAGCCCCAGCCAACGACACACAAGGTTTGCAGTGGGAGCCAGATGGATCTCTTCAATATATTTCTTATTGTCTGCTTGTGGTAATATGTTCAATTAAACGAAATCAGTGCTACAGAAGAACCTCTGAATCGCTGGAAAAAAAATTAATTGTCTGCTGCAAATTTAATGAAGCCTAACACTTGTGTTATGTTTACAAGTTTTATTTGTCATGAGCAGTAAGCGCTTACAAGAAAAAAAGAAACTCTGAACTTACTTCATTCAGCCAGCCCTAAGAGCAACCCACTGGTGTTTGATTTTATTACTGGGATTTGATTTCATTTCCATGTCTCTCTCTGCCATTTACTGGTTTTGGCCTTAGCAGCTTAGTAGCTGAAAGAGGGTTTTTCCTCTCCCTGGTAAGAAACTGAGAGCTCTCGCTGTGCTGCTCATTCACAGTTCTGTGATTCAAATCTGGCTCAAGTGTCTGGCCACAAACCTGTGATAGGACAGGTCCCCAGAGGGGCCACGGCTGCTCACTCCGACCCTCAGCATCATCACCCTCCTCAGGGTGTCCCCGACCTTCCCCTGCTCATAGATCACAGCTCTTGTGGAATCACAGAATCCTCAGCTGGAAGGTATCCCCAGGGATCACCCAGCCCAGCCCCAGGCCCTGCCCAGACCCCCCAACAACGCCACCCTGGGCATCCCTGGCAGCGCTGCCCAAGCTCTCCTGGAGCTCTGGCGGCCTCGGGGCCGTGCCCATTCCCGGGGGAGCCTGGGCAGTGCCAGCACCCTCTGGGGGAAGAACATTTCCCTAAAATCCAGCCTGCCCCTGCCCTGGCCCAGCTCCAGCCGTTCCCCGGCTCCCGCCCCTCTCACAGAGCAGGATCAGTTGTGTTTGACAAGTTCACATTCAGAAAATCAGAAGCCAAAGGTGCCTCTGAGCAGCCCAGGGAGGGGAGGCTTTGGGGAGGGTCCGACAGCACGGGAGGCATCTGCTTCTCATTTTGCCACTTCTGTCACCTCAGAATAATCAGAGCCTTTTTGCTTCAATTAACCGTCAGAAAAACAGGGATGCTGGCAGGATACACAGCTATTTCATCTTCCTTGGGTGCTCCAGAGCTGACTGGATTTTTCTGATGACCTCAGGTCCTCCCCTGAATGGAGCTGGGAGGAAAACCAGACTTCCCCAGTCTCAGGTGTAACAAGCTTGGAGGGGATGCACCTGCCAGTGCTGGAACTCAAAGCTGAGCCCCTCACACCTGCACGAGGTGATGTGGCTGAGCACCACACAGCAACCTTGGCTGCCTGGCAGCTGCAACAAACAGAGAAGTTGCCTGAAACGATAAACCACTTGATTAAAGCTTGTGTTCCAAGTGCCATATGGAGAAGAGCTCTCGCAGGCTGCGAGGCCCCTGAGGTGGCTGCTGGATTCCAGCCCCATCGCCAGCTCCTGCTTCAGCATTTCCCACCCTGGGGTGGCTGAGGAGATCCAGCAAAGTGCAGCTCAAGCACTGGGGCTGCCACGGTTGAGGGAGGGAGGAGCAGACGTGGTGGATGCACAGCTCTCTCATTTATAATTGTGCCTTTCATGCAGTGCTCTGGGTCATAATTTTACTTAAACCCAGCAAAAGAGCCTTAATTGTGTCCTAGAAATAATTGGTGTCAGTGGAAATAGTCCAATTAGAGCGGAATATTTTCCTGTGCAATTTCACGGCCAAAGATTATGGCTTTCCTTGTCAATTGTGAAAATCAAGCCTTTGCTGCTGGTTGTGACTCAGAAGTCAAGAAAGGTTTTTTCCTAACTTAGAAATACATTTTATTTCATAAACATGAGAATACATAACATGTTCTCATGAATAAATCAGAGCCTGCACAACTCCATGGCACTCTTTGAGCTTTTTTTGCCTACAAATCTGTGATTTAGAGATTCTGGAGAACAAGTTCATACTCTAAATTGACTTTTCCTCCATGAAATTTAAAAAAAAATGTATTAGACCTGATAAGGAATATTCACTCATGTCTGGACTACATATAAAAACTGTGTTCAGCAAATGCTAAAAGAAAATTTAAGAATAATAAAACTTCTTTTGATGGTTTCAGAGTTGAGTCTTTATCTTGGTTTTGACACCAGCTGAACACAAACTTCGTGTGCTGTCCAGGAAAATTACTAAAAGCCCAGAAAACATGGACAACCCTCACGTGCTGCTCTGGGATCAGTCCTTGAAACTCTGCCTCTCTTTTTTAAATTATATTTTGTGCTTTCAACAGCAGGTGTCACTTAACCAGGTCCTTTTTTAAAGGCTGAGGCATAACCAACGTGAATTTAAGATAATGTTGAACCATGAGGAGAGAAAAATAAAGACTTTGCATGACCTTCAACCCTGCAGGAACAAGGCAGAGCTCGTGTTTCAATATGACCAGCCTCTGAACCCAGAGTATGGATGGGTGGGATGGGAATGCCTGCAGCAGCTCTCTGGGACAGCTTTTCCACGGCAGCAAAGCAGCAGCAACGAATCTGATGGGGGAAACATCAGGGAGGTCTGGAGAGGGCTCCTGGGAATGTGGACAGTGCTGGAACAGGTCAATAGATTTTAGTATCTGCTGTAATTTTCCCTTGGTTTGTGTTAAAAAACCCCTCAGCATCTCAATGTGTGCTTTATTCTTCCTCTTGGGGAAAAAGCTAAAGCCCCACCCCAAGGAACTGATACCCCAGTTACCCCAAAGTCACTTCAAACTCAACAGAGCCAAGAACTGCACGTAAAATTCACAGTTATTGGAATTCACGGATTAAAAAAACCCCAAAGCCTAAACCAAACCCCATGGGTACGAGGCAAGCACAACACAAATTCCAAACAATGAAGTTTCAATTGTCATTGAGTGATGTTGAAACAGAGCCAAGCACAGGTGGCAAGAGGGGACCATCACATCCCACTGCCACTTTCTGCAGAAGGCAAATGCTGTGTCCTAAAAGTCTTGAACAAACACAGCGAGAATTCCAGGTATAAAGGCAGCAACTGTTGAAGTCTCTGAAAAGTTACTCGATAATGGGCCAGAATTTACAGTATTTAATCAATTTTAACTGCAATGCAGCACTTCAATGTTCACGCAGAGGAATAGGCTTGGGATGAAAAATGTGCTATTTTATAGGAAATAATTTGAATCACTGTGCTGGACAAAATCAAGACTATCAGTCTATTCAAGCGTGAGGGAAAAATAACCTCCTGACATTATCTTTGTGTTCTTTTTCTGCTAAAGTGATACAGATTCCAGCCAGCAAAAGTTCTCCTGCTTTTACGGCCTTGAGCCCTCCCGTGACAGCCCGAACGAGACGAGTTCACAGCAGCAGGAAAATGTTAAAGGTGCATCATAATTAAACAGGCAAATAAAGCCATTGGAACTTGCCCTTGTCAGAGATGCACCAACGTGACTGGAATTGCTGCACTCCCCCACGGGAGCACACAGGCACCAACTCCTCCAAGGATTTAGAGGTAAGTTTAAATAAAAATGTATTTAAATATATGCATTTAGATATGGAGGTGGATTTATAGCCGAGCCCACAGCCCAAAGGGAAGCAGATGTTTGGGAAGCAGCCATGAGTGTCAGTGGTGGGACCACGATCCATTCTCCTCCCATGTCCCCAAAGCAAAGCTGGCCACGGCTGAAATGGAAGGTATTTAACATGTCTGGGAACACGTCCTGCATGCCAAGGACCTCTCCAGCCCGAAAAGCAGCAGTGCTGACACACAGGGGTCAGCTGCTTTCCCCTTGATGCCTTCTCCAGCTACCTAGGAACAGAGCCCAGACACGAGTGAGGGAATAAAGGCAGGGATTTATTTGAAAGGCCTTCAAAGGCACACCCTGGGGAGCCAGAGGCTGCTTCCAACATGGACCCAAGATGGACGGCAGGGCACGAGTTCTTCACACTGTTATAGGTTTGGTCCGTTTGCATATCAGCATAAATTCACCAATTAAAACTTTAGCTTTCTGCAATTTCCCCACCTCTCTGGAGGCCCCAGCTCACACCTTTGGGCCTGGGACAGTCTGAGTGCCCTTGAACAGCGAGCTCAGAGCAGCTTTGTTGTGTCTGTCTGGCCTGGGAGAGCAGCTCACGAGCTACAAGAGACTGCAGAGTTACACACTGGGCAATACGGGATTTGAAAAGTATAAAAGTTAAAATCTAAGGCATCACCCTCAGCAGCCTGTTTGGGATGCTGCTTCCCCAGCCCACCTCACGTGGGTCCCAATCCCTGCTCCAGCTGGGATATCAGCACAGGAGCCTCTCCTGGTGCTTCCCACATCCCGGGCTGTTACTGCAGTGCCGTGGAACCAGTTTCCTCTTTCAGCCTGCTGCTGTGTCACTGCATTAAACACAAATAAACTCAAATTGTACAGACTGTGCCTGTTTACTCTGTTTGTCATTTAATCCCGCGGCACTCAGAGAGTCTCTAATCTTCCTGTGTGTTGGAAGAATTGAACATTTAGCCTCAAGTACAGAAAAAAATGAGGGAACAAGATGGAAAATTAATATTTATACAATACATGGAATCACACACCATGTTTTACAGAGCTCTGAGCGCTGCCTTAGAAGGAGCTGCTTCTCCAGCCTTACAAACTCAATCCTGCTTTTTAATTTAGAGGTCAAACGGTACATGCAAGTTTCTAAGATTTCAGGTCTTGGAGGCCAAGAGGTTCTCATTTAGCACCAGCCAACAGAACAAACCCAAAGCACAGCTGCACTGGTTCAGAAAACCACTGGGGCTCACCCAGCCTGACAACAGAATGTTAATACACAGCCCTATGGGCACCTGTCAGAATTTGATATTTTTTAAACTGTCTACTCATGCATAAAATGAATATTTATTCATCCCTCTCTGGTTGTTTGCCAGACAGTTATTTTAAGCTCCTTGGTTCTGGTGTAACATATTCCCCTCCTCCTCCCATCCTTGCTTACACTGTCTCTGACACTGTCGGCATCTCTCCCTGAGAAAGGAAATAAAAAAAAAAATAAGGGTAGCCTGCAATATTAATGGAAGAACACAGGAAGGTCAGAAAAAATGTCTTGACCTTCACAGTTTTTTACTCGATGACATAAGAGGAGTTAGAAAAGAATGCAAGCACATCTTAAGGTCAAAAACCACCTCAGCTGTTAAATTAGTCTTTTTGTACACCACAAAACTGAGTTAAAACAAGGAATTCACTCATAATTCTGTCCAAACTCACACGTGTTTTACTTAGGGCAGAGAAACTCAAGCATTTCACTCTATAATACAATATTTTACACAGTTCATTTGGAGTTCAGAATAGTTTCTGCTCTTTTATACTTTTTATGGGCCAGACTTTGAAATTGCATTTCTCAGTTTGCTGTTAATATCCACATCTCGGGCTTAAGAGTTTATTCTCTGCTTCATGCACATGTGTCGCTGCCATTAATGCAAATGGAATGGAGTCAAAACAGAGCACTGAGGGGGAAAAAAGCCCTCACTAATCCTTTATAACCTCAGCGTGAAGAAAAGTGATTTGTGGAACAACAGGTACAACAACTGCCGAGGTTTTCCTGGGAGTTACAGACAATTCCTCGGGCACTGGGAGGAAGGATAAGCCAGGAACTAGAGAAGCTTGACTGCAAGAACAGAACCCAGTCACTCCTGCTGCCAACAACTGGCTTTTTTACGGTGGGAGAAGCAGTCCCAGAACTGCAGCCCCAGATTCTCCCCCTGTGGGTCTTGCAGCAGGAGGAAAACCAGGACAGCCCAGCTGTGCCCAAGCTGGAGCTGAACAGCTGGAGCCCCCCCCTGCTGCCGTCCCTGGGCAGCCTGGGGACGGGGCTGGGGCTGGATTTGCCCTTTTGCTCCCCGGTTTTGCCCTGGGACAGACAGAGGCTGATCACAGGCTGCCCAGGGAATGCCCCTGGATCCCTGGCAGTGCCCACGGCCAGGCTGGACGAGGCTGGGAGCACCCTGGGATAGTGGAAGGTGTCCCTGGGGTGGCACTGGATGGGCTTTAAGGTCCCTTGCACAATTTTGCTAATGGATAAAGTCCTTATGTTCGTGCTCCCAGAGCAGCCCTTTCCTGGCCATTGGCGTTGGGACAGCATAGATTAGGAAAAGGGAGAATCAGCTCACACAGAGACCTCACTCTTCACTTGTCTCTGTTCTTGTTTTCAGGGCCCAACGTGGGCAAATGCAACCCCATCAAAATGCATCAAAACAACCCCAAACCCGAAGAATTGTTGGGGTCCCCATGCTTCCCTACAAGGTTCAGAAAATCCCACACTGACTGGGGCTGGAAGGGACCTCTGGATGTGTTCCTGCTATAAAAACCTTGGATTAAAACCTGCATTGAAACATTTTAAGTATTTCCTATATACCACAGAAACAGTTCACAAGGAGAGCCTCTGAGTATGATCCATCAGTGCCAGTGTGTGGGAGAATTAGAACTGACAGCATTAGAGCTTTCTGATTGATTTATCGCTTCGTAATCAATGCTTCCTGATTTGATATCCAATATAGGTTTTTCCCCAAATAAGAAGGAGATAGAGAGTGATTGTAAGGGTAATAACCTATTATGTTCATGGCCTATAATAATTCATCAGACACTGGACTACTCATCAGCAGGCCAAAAAATTAATTCAACACATTTGTCCATGTCTCTTATTGTTTAGCAAATTATTCCTTTCAATATCTTGGTCAAATTATTCCTT
The DNA here is from genome assembly GCA_013389985.1 of Dryoscopus gambensis. Lineage (NCBI taxonomy): Eukaryota > Metazoa > Chordata > Aves > Passeriformes > Malaconotidae > Dryoscopus > Dryoscopus gambensis. Next base: position 421,468 of record WEIT01019069.1, on the reverse strand, counting down.
TCAATATCTTCATCAAATTACAGCTTTTACTTTTGGAAACAACATTTGACAGAACACGAATGCACGTGAATAAACACTCGGAATTCCTGAAATGCTGAAATTCAGCCCTGGAGGAGGAATAATGAAAATAAATCCGACTTATATATTAAATAGTGCCTTATATATTAAATAATGCCTCAGATAGCCACAATAAAAGTTGATTTAGTCACCTTTGACCACCAGGCTGCCCGTGCTGCTCGCTGTCCCAAAGTGGTTGGTGGCCACGCAGGTGTAACTTCCCGCGTCCGACTTGGTGACGTTGACGATCCGCAGGCTCCCATCATCCAAAACAGTGATTCTGCAAAGACAGCAGACACGGGAGGTTTGTTTTTTTTTTTAATAAGCTAACATAAAACCCTTTTGAGCCTGCATTAATTATGGATGGTGAGAGCAGCAGCCAGCCCTGCCCTGCGCAGGGAGCTGAGCTGACGCGAGTCTCCCCGGACGCGCCTCATAAATACTGAATGCATCATTTACATGAGTTTCCTGTGTCTTTACTCGAGGGCAACTTTCATTTACACGTCAGCAGCTCGTGTAGGCTTTCCACGCGTCTGTATTTGATATTCAGCCCTCCCTCCGTGACAAGCCCTGCAGCACGCGGCGCTCTGGCTCCGTGGCAAACCCCGGCGCTCGCTGCCTCGCGCTGCAGACGCTGCTGCCTCCTTCATCCCGGAGGTTTTTTGCAGCAGGGTGATGGCTTTTCATTGAGGGCACCACGCTGCCAAGCTCGCTCTCCTCCTCTCTGGGGACAGCATGCTCAGCCCACGGGGTTTATCTGCGGTGGCACTTGCAGGTTACACAATCCCGTTGCACTCCCATCCTCTGCTCGCCTGCACATCCGCCAGCGGAACAGGGCTGCTATCGGCAGCCTCTTGAGGGCAGGAGGCAGGTGAGCATGGAGTGGTAATTCCTGGGTGATCCCCACCCTCTCCTCTTGCACAAGAGCACTTCGGGCTCCCCTTGTTCTGTCAGTGAGCTTTGCCTCCTGTTACGGTTTTTTTTTTTCTGCTCTGCTTTAAGTCAGTGAACACAGAAAACCTGATTTTGCCCAGTAAATCCCATTGAAACACGAATGACGCGTACCCCGTGGAGGCATCACCTAGGGAGAGTCCAGAAAAACCCTTCTCCCACCCTAAAATTGCCTCTTTTAGCAACATTTTTGCCTCCTCAGAATCACGTCCCACAGCATAATCTCCTTTCTCGCCTTCAGCCACTTGCAGACCCTCATGGAAAACCTTGTATTAATTCCTGCCTTGTCCTGCTCAATTATTTACCAATTTCACTAAAGTGAAGAAGCCTTCCTGCATTTTTAATGCCAATGAAGCTCTGCACAAGTGGTCTGAGACACTGGGAGGAAAGAACCTCAGCAGCAGCACTGGCACCACTGCAGGAGGGCTCAGGGGCACTTCCCTCCTGAGGAGGCTTCAAGGAACAGGAATCACCTTGGGACAGCCCTGGGACAGCTGAATAAAGGCCCAGCCTGAGCCAAGGCACAAACTCAAGCACCAAGGTCACCTCGGAGCTGCCAGCTGCAGCCACAGGGCTGGGCAAGGTCTCCAGTGACACTCAGGAGTCGTCAGCTCACCCAAGGGAGCTGCTGTGGGTGCCCTTTGTCATCCCACAGGCTCCTGCTGGGCACACACGAGCTACAGAGCCCCCATTCACAGACCCGCCTCAACAAATGGCACGGTTTGGGTGACTGTGCCAAGAGAGGAGCAGGAAGATGGCCCAGGATGCTCTGACAGCAGTCACCCATCTCTGTCCTGGCTCACCTCTCCCTGACCTGCTCCTGCAGCAGCCCGAGAGCCACGGGCCAGCTGGCAGAGAGCAGGGACAGAGGTGATATTTCACCCATCAGCAGCACTGATATTAATAGGAGCTTCTCAGCTGGCTCATGGTCTCCAAATTGTTGCAGTCAGTAACGCTCACTGCTGTCATTTATTTCTGGGGGACACTGGTGCCACGGATTTGCTTCTGTGGCACTTGCTGCGGGTCAGTAATTGGAAGGGAGCAGTGGAGAGCTGATTGTCTCATCTTCAGTACTCCGTGGGCGCAGATCAATGCTCGTGCTGCATTAAACCTGTGCGGCCTCCAGCAGGAGCTGGGTAGCACCAGCAGCTCCCCAGGAATTATTTGCTGCTCTCGTCAATTCCAGGTCTTCAGGAACAGCAGGGCCTTTCTCAAGGTTGAAGGTGCCCTTGGCAAGCATTAAAATTCCAATCACTATGAACCAGGACGAGCTCAGCATTGTGCTCCAGCTCAAGGAGGACCACGGTGCTCCAGCACTGCCCCACCAGGCTCTGTCACCTCCCTCCCTGTCACCCCAGGAAACCCAGAAAAAGTGGAGTTTTAGATTATTTCTGTACAGTTGAGATCTTATTTTTAGTTATTTAGGTTTTATTTTCAGCCATATGGCTGAAAGCTATTTACTGGCTAATCTCTTCCACAGATCATTTTAATTATGTCTGTTGATGAGGCCAGATTTAATTTCAAACTCTAATGCCTTTTCTGTCTCTGCCTTTCTCCTGCTTCTGGTGTCCTTCTAAGTTGTCTCTATTCCCAGTGTAAGACTGGTTTCTAGTAGATGTGGGCTGGATTGCCCTGGAGAGACCTTTGGATCAGGACAGCCAATCCACCCCCAGCCGTGGCACATCTCAGGGAGCTTGTGCTGTCTTTATTTCTGCCCCTTTTTAAGCTGAGAGTGTGCTCCCTGGCTTTACAGCCGAGCCCACAGACATCCTTTAACCCCAGGAACATCTTGCAAAGAGCTCAGGAGAGACCTGCCCTGAGTTCTCCAAAGCCCTTCCCCAGAGAGCCCCAGGCACGTTTGGTTCTCATCTGGTCTCAGTAACTCCCTCCACGCTCCTGTAAACGAGCAGCGTTAAAAGTGACAGATAACTGTACAAGTTAACTGATTTTTTCCAAATAAATCAGACCATTAAAGCCTCTCTGCGACTCATTGATTAGGAGGCCTTATGGTTATGTGGCTCTTTTTGCTGAAGCTGCTTTTCTACAGCGAATGTTTTGTCCTCTAATCTGAATCCAATGTGTTAAAAGTTATTATTATTTGAACGCTTGGAAATGTGTTACAGTTAGTTGAGAAAGGAGGAAGGCCTCTCACTGATATTGCCAGTTCCCGAATTTTCTTTGCAGGCTTATCTGCATTAAACGAGAGGAGAGGCTCACTGCAGGCCACCGAGGTTCTCAAACCACTCATCGGCTCCAAAGCGAACAGCCCTCCAGCCACAGCTTTTAGCAGTTTGGGTGAAAAAGTTCCTCCAAGACACAAAGTTCAAATGGAATGAAGCCCTGCTCAGTGTGCTTTCTCCCCTGAAATACACCCCCAAAATGCTTTCTAACCAGATGCCTGGGCAGACATAAAAATAACCACATTTCCCATAAGCACACACATCAGAACACAGTGTCGGCTGCTGAGTGTGCACCTCTTTAAACCACTACAAACTCAAAAAAGGAGCTACTGACTTGCTATTAAATGTTCTGGGTTCCCTGACTCTACGACCAAGAGTGGTAACAATAAATAAAAATATAAATCTCTTCTTGCCCAGGTTAATGAACTGCTCTGCTGCTAACCTGGCTCATGGTCACTGCCAATATCAGAGAAAAATGAAAGAAGAGAAAATACACATTTGGAAAAAAAAAAGACAATTTAAAATTGTTTAGCATCCTTATAGAAAGAAAGGTCATCTATTTTAAATATAGCATTTGTAAGAACGAATCTGGGGGTCTGTGTTGTCAGCTGGAGATTTCAGGTCCACCGAGAGCAAAGATAGGTCTGAAATGAGGAGATAAAAGCATTGCTCGTTTCCTAAACTGAAGCGTTGGGTTCTACTGCAGGAAGAGCTGACCTTGTCAGTGTTTTGATCAAAATTCTTCTGGGGACAAAGGACCTTTAAAAATGCTGAAAACACCCCTCCCCAGCCTTTTCCTCCTTAGCCATTTTCATTTTGCCACTGCAGCAGCAAATGGAAGAAACTGCTGAACGCTTTGCAGCACCCGAAGGCGCCGCCAGGCACGGAGCTCGCGGAGCAGCTCCCGTGACAAGGGCAGGGAGCGACAGCCCAAGGGGAACAGCTGCCAGTGCCAGAGGGCAGGGAGAGCTGGGATATCCATCCCGGAGGGATAACAGCCCTCTGCTCAACACAGCAACACTCGCTCGCCCCATGTCTCCAGGAGCAGCTGGAGATGGATAAAGTGTTCAGGCAGACCTGGAGCAGTGTAAGGAGGAACAGCAGCGCGGGATCACCTGGTCTATTGGTGCTTATTCCCAGCTCATGATCCAGCTGCCCGATCTGTAAATCCCCCACCAGCAGCTGTGTTACCTGCACCCCGAATGGAGCGCGGCAGGTCTGATTCATGGAGCCCACGGCAGCACCCCCACTGCTGGGCAGCATTCCCAGGAGCAGATAAATAATCCTCAGCCAGTAACATATGCATTTAGAGATAGAAACGGTCCTGTCGAGCTCAGGAAGAGTTTCATCACCGACTTTGTGAAACGAGATCAAGCCCTTTCCTGGCATATAAACGGTAGGGGAAAACTGCCCAACTCTGGAGCGCATCATAAACCTGGCTGTCAGTAACCACGTGCAGCCCAGCTCCACGGAAATCTGACCTCCGGGTGTCTGCACCCACCTCTGAGTGGCTGCATCACCTGCATCTCCCAAAACGTGCCTGCTGCTCAGCTTTGGCCTCCTGCTTTGACAGAATGTTCCCCTAGAAGCCAAAACTTACGGTATCTACCAGAACATTTTGCCGTGGACTTCAATTACAAGAAAATCCACGTGGCTCCCGGGAGCAAAGCCAGCAGCGCTGCAGAGCCAGGGGTTGGACTTCACCTGCACCTTGCAGGTGGAAGCAGGGTGAGGAGCAGGGCCATGCACCGGCCTTCCCAGTGGGAATTATTCCCTGATCCCCAAAGCGCAGCTGGCGCCGCCGGGGAGCTGCACAGACAGGTGGCACGGCAGGCATCCCTCAATCTATTCCTCTCAGCTTGCCCTCTGTTTCTCTGTCCAGCGGGTGGAAACACATGGGATATGAAGGGAATATGAATGGAGTACAAATACGGTGCATGTGGCAGCTTGGGCGTGCGCTCCCTTCCCCAGGGACACGGCGCAGCCCCGGCACTGCAGACTGGAGCCCGGTGCTTCTCTGGAGCCAAAGTGCTCAGAATTATAAAGTGACTTTTCTTCCCCCCCCTCTCAAATGGTTTCATTAGCACTGCTGCAATGAAATAAGGTATTTTGTTTTCTTATCTAATCATTTTAGCGTTTTAATTTATGAAATACAAGCATAACTAAGCCTTGCTTTCACTCTTGATTAAACACACGCAGCCAAAATATTTCATGCTTAGCCAAGTGAATATTTTAAATATCTTTTCCCCCACAAAACAATGCTTAGGATGTCCGATCCTTTTTCTATTACAGGGAGAAAAGATATCTTAGAGCAAGCATTTAAATGAATGTCAGCTGGAAGAAACACACACTGAGTGCAATTTGAGATAAAACTACCATTGATCCCTTCATGTACAGCCTTTGTGGCAGTGGTGACGTGGCTATTGAAAAGAGACACTGGTGCCAGAGTTCTTCCAAGAGATAATCCGTCTTCTGAGAGAGGATTTGGGTTAAATGTACCTGTGAAAAACAGTGTATTTCAGCCAGCATGATGAATGGCCTATTGTTCATCCTCGCTGCCGTGCCTGGGCTGAGGGGGCTGCAAGCAGAGAAGAAAGCAGAAGCACCAGGCAGCCCTGACTGCAGCCTCAGCAGTGTATTTGTTCCCTCCTTTCCCAGAGTTCCTAGGCAGGAATATCCAGAGCAATTTTTAGCCTAACAGCAGCTTTGCCTCATGCCACAATGCCAGGCAATTGCATTATTTATCAAATTATTTCTATTTCCATCACATGTCTTTGTAGCAGTTTATTACCTTTTAAATAATGCTTGCCACTCCATGAGGAAGGGACTACTAAAACCAACTCACGGATGTGGTACTGGCCATTAGGCTATTTTGGGTAAACAGTGGAGTTTATAAATCCTCACAGGTTTTACTGCTCAGGGCACAGCCCCCTCCCAAATCAGGGACACAGCTACGAGTACCTGCCCATCGCCTGAAGAATGGGCTGGTTCAGGGTATAGTCCTCAGGCGATAATTCCTGTGGCCCTGGGATGTGTCCCCAGGTGTGACTCCAACCTTTGTGTGCCATGGATCAGTAACAGCCAGGTCGGAGCTTTCTGCTTCGTATGGTTCATCTCCATTAAAACACCCCGAGGTCAAAGCCAAGGTCCTGGGGCTCCACTCCTCAGCTCTGTTGGTGCACAGGGGGGAGAGAGCCCTGATCCCAAACCCCATCCTGTCCTGTCACCTGAGACCTCCTACCCTGCGTCAGCACCAGCCCAAACCCTCAGCATCCCCCCAAGCGGGCAGGGCTTCCCAGGCTGGGGCTTCACCCTCCTCCTGTTACTCCAGGTGTTTCTGAAAAGAGGGGAGGAAGGGATGGTGTCCTCACCAGTGTGGGACATCAACACAGCCTGAGGGCTCAGAACACCAACCTGAGCAAGAAGGGAACAAGCTGGGTCCGTTCTACAGCTGTCAGACAAACCCAAGGGAAATGCAGGACGATCCCGTGTGCTGGAGCACCGCGAGTTTTCCATTTGATCATCCATCTAAACTCCCTGAGTGGACTCTCCTGCTGTGCACGCAGTCTCCTACACACCTGCACCTTCCTGCCCTGGCAGCTGTGCCTCACACAACCCCCCAGAGTTGCTCCAGTGTTTATTTATCTGTAAGGACCTGTCTTTTCACAGTTCACAGAAGAGCCTGAGATAATTCAGAGCCTCTGTCAAAGCCCATTTAATTTAGTGCATGTCTCTCTCTCCGTGAAGGCAGCAGCAGATAAGTCCTGCCTTATCCATGACAACTGACAGGCCTCTTAGCAGCAAACCTCCTATAATTAATTTTCAGGTAAGGACTATATTTGCTCTAAATAAACTGAGGTAAAATCCTGTTGCATTGAGTGCAGTAGAACATCTCCCACTTCCTGATATGGGAAGCCATTCCCCCTTGTCCTGGCACTACCTGCCCATGGAAAAAGTCACTCTCCATCTTTTAGTACTGACTTATCATAAAAACTTCTAAATAATAATCTAAAGAGAAAGAAAAAATAGAACATATTTTGCTCAGATAACTATTTTTGAGAATACAGCAGTGACTCCTGTGGGAACATCAAACAGCACAGCACCACTGAATTCAGCATCAGCTTAAACCAGCCATGGATCTGGCATCCTAAGTTTCCCCACAATTTTCTTTTTCCACCAATTGTTTATCTGCAGTGACGGAGCAGTCCAAAGGAATAATGCTGCACCCAGCCATTATTAATATCTATAAACACAAAAGCTGTGGTTTGTCATCTCCCTCCCTTTGGTCTGTGCATTTTTAAGACAAGTCTGGAAGTGACAGAACCTCGTCCTGATGGAGCAGGGAGGCAGGAGGAAAGGAAGGGAGCATTTATGGCTATTGGGGACGTCATGTAGATTGTTCAGAGATGCCTGGAGTTATAATTCAAATACAAAAATATCCCTAGGTTATCCAAGAAGAACAGTTCTCTGGAAAATATCTTTCTTAAGGGATGCTGATAACGGGAGGAAACAAATGAAAATCAAACACAAGCACTGCGAGGGACCCTGAAGGGAGCAAGGGGCTGTGGAGAATTTCAAATAATAGAAACCTTTTGCCTTCTCTCCCAAACCAATCTTTTTTTACTACACACAAAATTAAAATAAATACAGTCAGAAAGCCCATGCCACGAAAATAAATATTTGAGGAAGGAGATTTGAGTAAAGCAAAGGAAAGCTTTGTTTTTACAACAGCTTTTGTTCCTGAGACGCGACGCAGTCACAATTTGATACGGGAAGGTTCTGCAAGTCTGGAAGGGTCTGAAGGTGCCAAGAGCCAGTTTTCCATTGATTTTGGTGAGAAATGAAGACCATCTCCCATGGGAAACGGCCCTGTTGACACAGCCCCTCCACCTGGCAGTTCATTTATAGACACAGCTGACTGTTTGCGATAAACTGCAAACACTGTGATGGCACCAGGAGGGACGGGGATGCTCCACACTCCAAACAGAAGGCTCAGGACCTGGACAGCTCTTGCTGGTGGCAGTGGAGGGGCATGTGGATGCTGAAAGCTCAGTCAGAGAGAAATTGTCCGGCCTCCAGCAAGTTTATGAGAAAGTCTTTTTTCTCACACATGCTGGCTGGGAACAATGAAGAAGTTTTTTGTAAACTAATGCCACTATCTCCACACCTGTTGTTTGTCATGTTAGTGACTGGGAAAATATTTTGAAATGGGTGTCATAGCGCTCAGCCAATTGTACTTGAGGGTGGATGGTCTGAGAACCAATTACCTTCTGATACTCGGGCTGAATTTCTTATAAAAGGACCTGGTTTTACTCAATAAAGGCTTTTTATGCCTTTTTTGCTATTGGAGTTTATGCCGATCATTTCGCCGTCCCCGATACAACAGCGACAGGGGCAAAGCACACTGAAAAGTACCTCATGAGAGGCCAAACGCTCCCTTTCTGCACAACTGGCCAGCAGACACACAGCTCTCCACACGCGCCCTCCTGCGCTCGCAAGCGAGGACGATCCCGCGCAGGCGGCAGCAGGTGCTGCGAGGCCACTCCTCTCTCACTCTCTAATGTTCAGTGAAGTATTTGCTGTGCTCACTCTTCCAGGGCACTGGCTGTAGCCCAAGGCATGGAAATTAAATCACTTCTAGTCCATGGAGAGGGACAGTGGAAATCCAAGGAATCGTGTTTGGAATACAGCATCCAGCCACCTACGCCAACAGCTCCTTCCTGACAAGGACAAGCCACCACCCTCTGCCTACAGCAGGCACTGTGGAGGTTTGTAGAATGTAAGAATCAGAGGGAACTCCACTGGAGCTCGTAAAAATTATTTTCTTTTGGGGAAAAAAAATCCATGCAAGATTTTCAGTGCATCAGCTGCTGACACAAACCGTTTCTGGGAGCGTTCGTGAGATCGGAGCAGACAGCAAATGCATTCTCAGCTTATTTGTTCCAGCTGATACCACCCGAATTCAAGCCCAAAGGCACAGACTTTCAAAGATAACACATCTTGCCCTCTGGTTCCAACAAAAAATGTTCAAAGTATGAAGAGAAATTACGCACTCGGCTTGTAATGGACATTAACAGATTTGAGAGATCCAAGGACACATTTACATCCCTTCAAAATGATGTTTGAATAACCATCAAAAATATCACCAAGTCTAAAATGTTCATTAGGGATCCTTCTTCCCCTTTAGACATGTAATGATTTCCTTGGATTCTAAAAGTGCATCTCAAAGTATGGCCCTAACTGTAAAATCATTACCTGCTTGCTCTTCGTCATAAAAATACCCAAGAGAAGAAATATTTGATAATATTTTTTTTGTTCAAAATGCTACGAACTTGCTAAAATCATTATCAGTTTTCTTCAGCTGGAGGACAACCAGGAAGTTGCACATCAATTCCAAACTGCGTTCAGGAGATGGACCACAGGCATTTCTTTGGAAAGCAGTGGCTGCAGGGTGTGCTCACCACAGACCAAACCCCGTCCTGCTCCCTGCGACGGCGGCGCTGCGGGGAGGGACCGGCTCCTTCCTGGAGCAGCTTTACACAGAGGGAGAAACAGTTGGTGGCTGCATGTTCAGCACCTAGAGATGAATTCAATAATCATAAAACCATGAGAGACCTCAAGCAGGAAAAGCAGCAAGTCACACATTTCTTTTAAGGACACCAGCACGGGATGTCTCACTGTGCCCCGGAGGTCAGGTGTCTCTGGGACAGAGCTCTAGATCCTCCACCCTCCCCACCTCTGCAAGCAGGGCTCTGCTTTTAGAATAAATACACAAGCACCAGGGTAAAAGCCTGATCATTTCTCTTGAACCCCTTGTGGCACATTTCTCTTAAGGATATTTTCATCCTTCCTTTAAGGACACCAACACGGGACACGTCTCGCTGCGCTCCCGAGGTCGGATGCCTCTGGGACAGAGCTCTGGATCCTTCACCCTCTCCACCTCTGCAAACAGAACTCTGCTTTTAAAATTAACCCACAAGCACCGAGGTAAAAGCCTGATGATTTCCCTGGACCTTTGGCGCACAGCAGCCCCGCGGGTTTGGTCACACCACGGTTCTGAGCCGGGTCCAGCAGCAGCACAGGAGCAGTGATGCCCTACATGTGTATCACTGAGCGCTACAACAACACCACGCTGCAAATAATCTGCTGGGGAAATAGGAACAGACTGCTGATGTTCCAGGAGGCTGTGTCACGGCATGAGGGAGAGTCTCATTCCAGGAGCGCCAGCTGAAACTTGGCAGAGGCTGGGATTGCACTCGTCAGGGCACTTGGCAACAGTTTGTGGCTGGAAACAGGAAATCAGTTCCTGCTGCCACAGGAGTAGATGAAAGAAATGGAAATTTTAGGGATCGGCCTAATTATTGATCCATACAAAATAAACCAGCACCGACCCTGGATTCTACATAAATCTCTAACCCTTCCCAGGTAACCTTTAGCTAGAAACATTCATAGAATCATAAAATCATGTTGGTCAGTAAAGCCCTCTAAAGAATATTGAGTCCAACTGTTAACCCAGCCCTGCCAAGGCCACCACTGCTCCACGTCCCCGAGTGCCACATCTTTTTAATCCTTCTGGGATGGGGACTCCACCACTGCCCTGGGCAGCTGTGCCAGTGCTGGACAAGCCTTTCAGTGCTAAAACATGGTGTGATCATAGAAGTACAGGATGGTTTGGGTTGGGAGGGACTCTAAAGCTCATCCAGCTCCTCCCCTGCCATGGGCAAGGACACCTCCCACTATCCCAGAGTGCTCCAAGCCCCGTCCAACCTGGCCTTGGTCTTCCAGAACAGCACAGAACTAAAACCAGCTCCTGCTGGGAAGCAGTCTAGGAACAGAAGGCCATCAGGGACAACGCCTTTCCAAGACCTCTGACCACCAAATCCAGTGGCTTCCTGGTTCATTTTAGTCTCTTTCTGCAGAAAACTGGCTAAAATAAGTGGACAAGTCAGTTATTGCAATGAAGTAGAGCCATCTCCTGCCACAGTATTTGCAAAGTAAGATGAATGCTGCACTGTCGATTCAAACTTCAGAAAGCCATTTGCAGGGTGTCATTTTTCATTTTGCCTGGGCAGGATGTAATGGAAACCCGACAAGTTATTGATGGTTTGGTTACCTGTCTGTCTTCAAGAAATTGCACAGGTGCTTTATGTAAAAAAAAATACAAAGAGTCAACACAATTAATGTGAAGCGATGATGGGAAGCATCCTTTGAGGTTTTCTTTTCTGCTGAAGTGTCACTAGACTGCGTGTCCAAAAGACACTGCTGGCAATTCATCTCTCAAGTAATCAGGATAAAAATATCACCATGGTTTCTACTCTGGCACCAGCCTGGGAAAGATGTTCTATCTGTCCTCTTGCCATTTTCTTTCTGGCTGTTTAAAGTAATTAAGCACTAATTAAGAAGTTTGAGGCAACAAACATAAAACTGGAATTCACACAACTTTTTGTATTCAAGACATGCTGGAAGAATGGGAGAGAAACTTTTCTGGTTCAATTTTACCATTTTTCTCCTCAAAATGATGTAGAATCAACATGGATATGTTAAAATTCCCGTAATAAAGTAATCTCAAAATGAGGGGGCCCATAAATGGACAACGTTTATGAGGAGGCCCTTAGGATGTGAACTCTTGAGAATCACAGAATCACCAAGTTGGAAGAGACCTCTAAGATCCTCGAGTCCAACTCGTGCCCTAACACCTCAACTAAACCATGGCACCAAGTGCCACATCCAATCTTTTTTCAAACACATCCAGGGATGGTGACTCCACCACCTCCCCGGGCAGACAATCTCAGTACTTCGCCACTCTTTCCATGCAAAACTTTTTCCTAATATCCAACCTGTATTTCCCTCGACGCAGCTTGGGACTGTATCCTCTCGCTCTGTCAGTTGCTGCCTGGTGAAAGAGCCCGACCCCCACCTGGCTGCAGCCACCTTTCAGGGAGTTACAGAGAGCGATGAGGTCACCTCTGAGTCTCCTTTTCTCCAGGCTGAACCCCCCCAGCTCCCTCAGTCGTTCCTCACAGGGCTTGTGTTCCAAGCCCCTCACGAGCCTTGTTGCTCTCCCCTGGACGTGTTCAAGTGAAAACCATGGCTAAATTCTTTCAGGGAGACAAGACTTACTGGACAGTTTTGAAGTGCAGAGGACAACAAAAAAAATGAGGTGAGAGCTTTCCGCTTTATCTTGGCCAGAATCACTCCAGCTCCTGGAGAAAGGATTCAGCTGCTTCAGCTTCACCTGGTGATTCACAATGGCTTCGTGCCAGCCAGGGGACCAAGGACAGGAGGGAGCAGCTCGGTGCCCCCGGGGCAGGACCTCAGCTCCTCTCTGAAGCAGCTGCAGCGCCTCTGTTGGGCGATGTTCTTCTTTACGAACAAATTAACATTCCCTGCCAAATTAATAAGCCTGGAGGCACAGCTGTGTATTAACATATCCAAGAGGCTTTCCAGCTCCAGGTGCCTGGCGTCCTTCCTTCTGAGGAGGCTGGGATTTCGGGGAGCTCTGGTTGGAGTTTTGCTGATGGAGGGGTGAACAGCCCTGAACCCTGTCCCATTCCCACTGCTCCTTCCCAGTCTCAAGCCCTCGCCTTCTTTTCAGGACACCAGTTGTGGCTGCCCCATCCCTGGAAGTGCCCAAAGCCAGGTTGGATGGGGCTTGGAGCAATCTGGGTTTGTGGAAGGTGTCCCTGGCATCCACACCAGGATGAGTTTTAAGGTCTCTCCCAACCCAAACCAGTCTGGGATTCACAACTTTGGAAATCGAATTACCCTCCTAGACTGTCTCTGGCTCCGGGCTGTGGTGGAGAGAACAGTGAAATACCAGGGAAAGTCTGGACCCAAAGTACTGAAATCTTGGAGTAGATAAGCCAGTTTGGGTAACGAACCACAGCAGCTGTCTGGAAGTGCAGTTCTCTCTCCTCAGAGCTGTTTGACAAGGACTGAGTTAGCCGGGCACTCGTTACACTTCCAAACGCTTCCGTGGCTGAACTCGCTGGGAAAACGCCACCATGTGCTGCTTCCCTGTGCTTTTGTTGGTTTTCAGCTACAAAAAATAACAACGTTCCTGCTGTAAGCGCTGCGGCTCCGCGTGCGCGAGCTCACACATCACAGAGCCTGTCAGGACTGCGAGATAATGGGACCAACTGGGAGCATTTCCATGAAGATGGTGAGCGTGCCTGGAGTATCTAGGTCAGATCCTGCTCTAACAAAGTGCACTGAGAGGGTCCCTTTGTACAGAAACTTGTTTAATTAAGATAACAGATGTTGCTATTACACAAGTCATAGGGAATGGTTGTTTAATTGGACACTTTCATATTCTTTGCTACCAGCACAGAACATCATTTGTTTTTTTACGCATTTCTTTCCTTACAATTAAACTGTATAAACAATGCAGGCACTATACATTTATGGAAAAGAAACAGCTCTAATGATGTAGGGGCTTTACATGAAGAAGAATGAGAAAAGAGCAATTTGTTTTGGGGCTTAAAAGTACAATTATTTTTCTGTCCCAGCCTGGGTCCGTGTCTGGTGGCAGGGTAAATATGACTTCCTATAGCTCTAGGAGAAGATTAGGAATTAAGACTGTTGTGTACATATTTCAAATAAAAGTTGTCTTGGTTTTCCTGCACTCTTGCTGCTGCTGGGGAGCCAAGGAGAAGGGGAAAAGTTGGAAGCCATGGAGGACCAAGAGGATGAAATGTGAATCTGCTCTTGAACCACACAATGCTACAGCTTTGCCTCTGGGAAATGTCACTGTGTCTCACTCTGTGAGACATAAATAAATTGAATTATTGCCATTAAGACGTGCAAATTAAGAACCCAAGTCCAAAACAAGACCTTAGAAAAGAGAGAAGACTTGCAAGGGGAGTGATGCAGACCCTGCAGGGCTGAGCACTCCCTTCTAACGCTCCTCCCAGAATGTTTCGGGTTGGAAGGGATCCCTGGGGGTCATCACATCCAACCTCCCTGCTCAGGCAGCTCCCTCTACAGTACATGACTCAAGATTATGTCCAGACTGGTCCAGCAAAATCATCCCATGCCAAAAGCAAAACAAATCCCTTGACCAATTCCATGAGAAATTTCCTTGAGGTGCTCTAACTAAACAGCCTCTGGAGCCAAGTTATTAAAAGGCAGCTCACTCTGTGCAGTGGAGGGACAAAGCCCCAGTTTGGTGCCACAGATCACAGGACCATCTCCGGCCCGATGTGAAACCCCACTGTTCCCACAGCCGTGGTGCTGCTGTCCCACGGGACAGCACCTGGGGGTTTGTTGGGATACCAACCTTATTTATTGATGGGCTACGGAAAACTCGGGGGCCATTCCCACCAGAAAGGCATCCCCTGCTCCTGAGCGAGGCTTTCCTGGGAGTATTAATTAATAGGTGTATTTTAATCATGTTTCACCTGCTCCTACTCTCCCAGTGGCCCCGTGAGGAGCAGCACTGGCAGGACTAAAGACCTCTCCCACAGAGTGTAACACTCTCTTTGCACTGGAATGTGAAGGGAAGATCAAGGATGGAAAATGATCTCTGTACTTTCCCCATGCAGAAATAGTCTTTGTTTCCAAACAGCATCTGCAATACATCTATAGCTGTGCTAGAGCTGTTCCTATATAAAATTTACCTTCTGGAGTCAGCCCCCAACATCATTTTGACTCAGTCAGGCCTCCAAGGCAGGATTTCCATTATTATGGAGATGAAGTGCCTTTAATGACTGCAATAATATAATTGTACCCCAGGGCAGAATTCCTAATAACACAACTGCACAGTTCTCAACCAACAGCCAGAGGTGCCCTCAGGCCACGTTATTCATTAGAGGTGCAGCACACAGCACCTCAGCCTCCAGAGAAGAATATGAAACCTATACCGATAAAGCTCTTCTTTTTCTCACCATGGCAGTCTGTGCTCTCTGGGCAAACATTGAACAACACACTTTGTTTTGCCTCCTGGACAGCAGGAGCCTCCAGAGCCAGAGTCCCAGCAGTAAAAACCATGAACAGTGTCCCCAGCAAGGAATTTAACATCATACACCAGCTGAAAAGCCACAAAAGCCCCAGGAGGAACTTGGAAGCGATTGCCATGGCAGCCGTCAGGCTGAGCATCAGCATTCAGAGCAAGCACTGACACGGGAATGCTGCTTTTAACTCCACCTGGAATTGGAAGGATCATCTATATTGATTAAGCTTCACGTGATCAACCTGCAGGCTGGAGAAGCATCCAGATGTTCAGGTGCCTCTCTGGTACTCGAAGGACCCTTTAACGTCAGTTTAAGCAGAGATTTCACTGAAGTTTCTTCTCCCACACCTGTCTAAAAGTTCTGTTTCCCGTCCTAGATGAAGAGATTGCAGCAGCAGCTTTTCCTGGCATCTTTCTTCCTAGATTTCCACAGATTTTTTTCCAACAGCCAAGGAAGTTCTTGTTTGAAGTCCACGCACAGCTGTGGGTGGAGGGAGATCCTGGAGCTGGACTCCGGTCACTGCTGCTGTCCCCGGGGACAGCGGGGAGGAGAGCACATGTGAGCAGGCACAGAAAGCAGGAATCCAGCAGCATTCAGCAGAGCACAGGCACTTGGCCGCTCCCGCCCGGGAAGGCCGATGGTGCTGGTGAGCAGCACCACGACCGAGCAGACAATGTCATTCCCTAATTGTGCATTTCTCACCGTCTCCAGGCCCAGGCTGCAGGCAGTGGTGAGGATTCAAGCCCCCATCCCCACGGGAGACACGACCCCGCGTGTGCCAGGGCGGAGCAGGTGCCGGTGCCAAGGCACCGCTGCGCCGCGCGCTCCGACCCTGTTACATTTCCCTGGGGAATGGTATGATCCTCCCAAGAGACCCCCACAAGCTGTAACTATGTTAGCCTGACCCTTCCTTCCTTTCTGTATCCCATTGGCCCAGGGCCAAGAACCCACACCTACCAAACCCCGGACAAAACCCTGCTCCGCCATTGTTCTTCCTCTTTTTCCTCCTTCAGCCCCGAGAATAAACACAAGGAAACTGAGCCTCTGTGGATCTCTCGCCTGGTTTCTGAAACATCTCCCCTCTGAAGCCCCCCAAGACTGGGCTGGCCTGACGAGTTTGGGGGCGGCCAGTGGGGAGAGAGTTTCACGACCCCGCGCCGGGCATCCCTGCTGGAGGAGCCCGCCGGCTGCAGAACCCCCGCGCTGAGGGAGCTCGGCATTGCACACCTGCCTGGGCACATTTCACGTCTGGTTTGCCATCCAGGGCTGGGTGCCCAGGTGGGAGGCTCCTGGTTCTGGCTCAGCAGGAGCAGGAGGAGCGAGCCTGGCACTGCCAGGACAGCCTGCAGCACACCCGGCCGGGTCTGCCCCTAAGCTCAGGGTGTGCCCACCACCCTCCTCCCGCCACGGCCCCAGCTCTGCCTGGGCAGACCCACTCCCAAATTAAAACGAGGAGCAGGAACTGCGCCGTTCCAAGGGGAACAGCCTCAGAGTGCGCCAGGGAGCACGGGGGGACAGACGGGACCTCGCGGGGCTGGCACCCCAAAGCTTCCAACACCAAACACCTCCTACATCCTTGGCAGCACCCTCACCAAAAGATCAAGTTATTTCAGTTTTAAAAATCAATACCCTTTGATCTATGACAACTTTGATACCGGCAGCTCTGTGCTCTGCCTGCTAAAGGAAGCTTTGTGTCATGGATCTCCAACTCCTCTCATCCCAAGGGGTGAAGGAATGGCCCACAGACAAGAGCTCTGTGAGGAGCAGGGAGAGGAGCAAACCAGTCAGAAACAGGGTGTTTGATAGTTTAATTACCTGGCTCTAGATGAACTGTGGCTTTCTGCATACTCACACCCACCACCACAGCGCCTGTTTCAATGGGCATTACAGGCTGGGTGCAGCGAGATCGGACTTTCCAAGATAAAAGAGCAGCTCTAAAAGATTAAAGCTTTTAAAGATAGCAGTTTCCTATAATTTCTGGCTTTTTGACCTTTACTAATAGGACAGGATTCTCCCCATCAATCCCAGTGCCACATCATGTTTTGGAGGACTGTCAAGGACAGTTTTCCAGGACATGCAACCACACCTCTACACAGCCAACAGCAAACCAACACCACAGAGGAGGATTTGAAAAGCTGGCTTTTGAATTTAAAAAAAAATTTTAAAAAAAAGGTATTTTGGCCAGTCTGAGAAAGCCACCTTCAAGTCAGAACTGCCAAATTCATTACTGACCCCAAATAATTCCTGTTTGCAGGACAGTGAGTAATGTACCAGAGCTGTGCAATTTGCAGTGGAGGCTTTTATCTCCTGGGAATTTTTTTTTTTTTTTTAAACAATGGCTATTTGGAGCACTGCAGAGGCAAAATATTTGGTTTTTTGGAGGGCATCTTTATCAGCCTCTTGGCAGGGATGCTTTAACAGCACACATAGGTGGGATGGGATGGTGGGAAGAGGAATCTCACTCCCAGCTCCTTGGGATTGAGCACTGGCTGTCTCCTCATGTATTTGCAAGTCAATTTTGTGAAGCTATTAATGACAAATTTAGCTTTGATTGCTGAAAGTCCCTGGGTTAGTTAATGAAAGAAATGGTTGCTTTAAGACATTACCTCTCATTTTCTCTCAGGATGTCTTTTCCTTTCTTCCAAGAATAAGTAGGTCTGGGGGAGGCTTTGGGCTTGCACTCAATGATGACTTCACCACCCACTTTGACAAGAGTTAACTTCTTCAGGAGAGTTTTGGAAAAGTCTGGACCTATGGCTGAAAGCAAAATCGACACAAACCAGATCAGAATTCACTCGGAAAAAAACAAACTCAGACTCTTTTGAACATTACAAAATTCCAGGGCTGTTTCTCACTTGCAATTCCTAAATGATTGGACTTTACGAACTACGTGGATGTCTGGATGGGGCAAACTGACCCGAGTGCTTCTTTCACTGCAAAAAATACCTGATTTGTTTAAAAATGTATGTTCAGCTAAAAACCTGAGAAACCAGTAACCCCATAATGCACATCTTACTGGGGTAGCACCCCTAGGAACTCATGCACGAGGAGTATAAAATAGTTCCTTTTTCTGTGTCACTATCATCATTTTGTCAGGCTGGAAAATTGTCACAAACACAGAACCCATATAATTAATCAGAAATGTTAATATTTCCAGAAAGGTTGACACATTTATGCGTTCCGTTCATAGCTGTTGCATAAACAGGGTTATTTATTGTAATTCTATACAGGTGGGAGACACTGACACAGCCGGGTCCTGAACCAAGCAGAACGAGGCAAGGTTTGTTGGCTCCGGGGCACAAAGTGCTCTGGAACCATCTCTTTTACTGCCCCCCTGTGTTTTGTGACAAACACTCAGATATCCACCGAGGTGACCCCCAAAGCCCTGCAGCCTCTCTGCAGCCCAGGGAGCAAGGAGATGCCTTGGGATCTGATTCCTGCTCCAAAGGCTCTTTAATGGTCCCTTCGTTGGGCCCCCGTGACGGGCAGGGCTCGGAGGCAGCTGCCTCCAGACTGACTCTGGCACCAAAACCCCCCAGGACACCCAGGAGGTTTTACTGATACCAAGTAGCACAAGTCATTTTTTCAACGTGGAGAGCTCAGAGCAAAAGGTGAGGCAGCTGAAGGGGTTTGGGAACAGCCCTTGCTGAGGGGGAGCTTGGCTTTCTGTCGGAGCAGAGGCAGCAGTCCCTGCTCTCTCCATCCTCCCTGGATGCCTCCAGCTCTCAGCACTGCCCGTGACCCCCTTATTGCTGCCCCTGTGAGATGACAGTTGAGCTCTCCATGCCCTGCATCACCTCGATGCCCCACGACAGGATCCAAAGCTCACCTGCAGCAGCTGGGACACAAAGCCCAGCAAATTCCTTCTTCTCAGGGCACCTCATCTGCCTCAGTTCTTTTGGATATCATTCCTGCTGCCACAGAGGTGAATAAACGTAATCCCACACTGAAAATGGGATGGGCTTTATGATCCAATAGCGACCCAGGTTCCTGAAGCAGAGTTCAGTGATCTCTGAGCTGTTGTTTTCCATGTCTAATCACAGGCAGTGACTTAATTTTGGCACTCAGAAACACAGGTAGGATATTAAATGCTTTAAGAGAGCCCTGAAACCAGCACTGGCTTCATAAAACTCTCCACAATTAAAGGAGACATCCTGAGGACACTTCCCACCAATGCACCCAGAACTAAATGCATTATTATTTTTATCATATATCATTATTAATACATCATCACTTCTGAAACTAATTTCTCAGATGATTGTCTCAAATTTATGAGCAAAAGACGTTTTTTGAATAATCCTGTTACTCCCATCTCTGTAATAAACAGTTTAAACTGTTTTTCTGTGAGTCATTTTTGCATTTTCTTGCCCCTGTGTGAGACAGAGGAGTTGCTCACTGTGGTTTTATTCTGTGATGTTCAAAATGTTGTCATTTGACATTTAGAAACTCTGGGCTCATTTCTCAGCACTGCCACAACTTCCCTGTGCCACTTCAGGAGTAATGAATTTAATTTATTCACACCTTTTGTTTGTCAAATGCAGATTTTAATGACCTTTTTTCCCCACTCTAGGCCCACATTTCATTTTTTCAATTTGTTTTTTAAACATTTAGCCTGAGAATTTTGTAAGACAAGATTGCATCTTGAAATATGTATTTTACAGTGTCCAGCACCACAAGATTCTGCTTTTATTTAAAGACTCCAGGCAAGATAATTGGCAACAGTAATTGAGAAGAATCACTCTGAGAAAAGCTTTGTCTGTAATTTTCCATTTCTCTCTTTCACTTCATTTTGCTGTAAGTCTCACTTGAGATGATTAAACAGCACAAGTAGCAAGTGCTTAACTTCAGGACCTTTTAAAATAACCATTTTAACGCTCAGATCTGCCTAAAAGCGAAAATTTCCCAGGGAGGGCTCAGAATGTTGCCCTCCTTTGAAACTCCAGTGAAAAGGCAAACCTGCTGCTTTCCTTTCAAAATGTGCCAAGCTAAATCACAGATGCACGGGGTTTCATCTGCAGGACACCATTTGGGTGCTTTTCCTGTGACAGACAGAAACAGAGTGGCAGAACCCAAGTGAGAAGTTGGCCAAATAAATATTCCCTGACAGGTTTCTCAGACCAGACTCTCCAAAATCTGGTTTTTTTGTGTGGACACGAGGAGCTGCTGGGCACAGGGACACCCTGGGAGTCCCCACCAACAAGGATTAAACCTCTCTCCTCTGAAAGCATCTCCCTTCTTCCCAAAGGTCCACTTGCACCAGGTTTTAAATAGACAGGAAAAGCATCAGTGGGTTTATTTCGATTTCTTTCATGTCCAATAAATCTCAGCATTGTGAAGTCTAATTTATTGAGCATTATCGTACCTTTCTCCAACAGCAACACAGACAATCCTTCACTTGAGCTTTTTTTCTATGCAGGCATCTCTCACTGATGATAAAAAATGACCACTAATTGAAACTCCCAGAGCTGGAAAAAACCTCGTGCTTTGTTCCTCAGGATGAATGAGGGAAGGCTGCTATTGAACATTTGGTTTGAGAACACCGAAACTGTTATTTTGTAATCAGGAATTGTGTTTGACCTTTGAAACTACATCCCTGTGCTCACACAGCGTTTTCCAGGCCCCACTCATACAAGAACAAGGGCTGGGGTTGAGTCACAGCCTGGCAGGGACCTCTGTGATGCCCCCACCCCACCCATGCTCAGCCAGGAGCAGCCACAGGAGGTTGCCCAGGTAGTGCCAGCTGGATGCTGATCTCCAAGGACAGGGATGCCACAGTGTCTCTGGACAATTTGCTCTAGTGTCCAACCAACCTCAAAATAAAGTTTTTCTTATTCGAAGTGGCATCTCCAGGGTTTCAGTTTGGGGCCACTGCCTCCTGTCCTGGCACTGGCACCTCTGAGAAGATCCTGGCTCTGTAATCTCGGCTCCCACTGCTCAGGTATTTCCCCACTTGGATTCACATGAGCTTCTCCTGAATTTATCTGGGAGGAGCAGAGCAGGTGTGCACAGAACTGTGGGGTAGAAGCTGTTTTTCTTTGGGATGGGAGTGTTTGGGTTGCCACTGGATTGCCGAAAGGTCTCTTCAGACAGGAGGTTTGTCACCACATCCTCAGCAGAGTCACCTCTGCAGCTCAGGGCCGGGCACTTATGGTCTGGATGTTCTGAATGACAATGCTCAGGGTTCTCCATAAATAGCTTTAGCCAGCAGGAGAGTGAATGCACCTGCCAGCTCTCCATGCTCAGTCACCTGCAGCAATACGGGAATAGGGGATGAAGTGAAAAACATCTGTTCTCTGCTCTCCACTTCCTCAGGTTTTCATTTCACGCCTTCCTTCCAAACAAATCGTCAGATCCCCTTCTGCTTCAGGTGCTGCAACTTGGCAGAAGCAGCTTGGGCAGGGACTCCTGTGGTTTTGGGAGGGTCGCAGCGCTCAGGAAGCCAACTCACCTATAACACTGAGCTCTGCACTGGCGAAGATGACGCCGTGCCTGTTCTCCGCCACACACTGGTACATCCCGGCATCCGAGAGACTCACGTTGGGAATGGTGAGAGAGCCCTGCTCCAGCTGCACTCTGCCCTGGGGGAACAGCAAAACAAACTCCGACATGAACAAGGAGATGCCTCCTCAGAACGTAAGCCCAGAGGCTGTTGTGCTGTATTTCGTAGCAAGGTGGACAAAATGAAGGAGCAGTAACAGGAACAATTTGCATGCTCCAATTTATTTGTCTGCCAGCCAAATTTATGTCAGGTGAGAGACTAAATGGTAAAACCAATATAGGAGCTGGTGAATGCAATTTAAACTGGAGGACTGTCCCTTGACCCCTCATTGATTTAATACCCAAAGCATTTAGATTAATGTCCCTTTCAAGGAGATAAGCTTGAAGCAAGAAATGCACTTCAGTTCCACAGTGGCACATCACAGCCAACCCCATCCTCAGAAACATTTTAAACAGTAGTATTTCCATGGAATCACAGAGTCATGAAGGTTGGAGAAGACCTCCAGGATTACTGAGTCCAACCTTTGAGCAAACACCACCACAGCAACTAAACTGTAGCACTTACAGGTGCTTCTTGGACACCTCCAGGGATGGGAACTCCAAACCTCCCTGGGCACTTCCAAGGCCTGACCACCCTTTCCATGGAGAAATTCTTCCTGATGTCCAACCTGAGCCTCCCCAGGCACAGCCTGAGGCCATTTTGTGTACAGATGGCAATGCAGGCTGCTAAGACTGGTTGCCATCTTAGCCAGCACAGACAGAAACACTTAAAATGCTCTGCAGCTTACTGAAAACAATGCAGATGTTAATAATTTAATGCTCCTTTACTTCATATCAGCCACTAACGAGATGTAAGAACAGGACCATCTGCCAGTGGCCAGCGTGAAGCAACCAGAATTAGTGCGTGGAATGAAAGACCAGGCTATCATTTGTCAGCCCGAGGATATGGAGCTTGAGTTATCAATTCTAATAAGTACAGTCAAGTGTTCCCTCCCTCCCTGGGAGTTTGACATTTAAACAAAAAAAAAAAATCTAAAATAAAGAGCTATTGGTTTTCTACTTGGCCTTAGGGCAGAAATGTAATGTTTGTGCAATTTTTATCAGGTTTTGATCAAATAAGGGCTGCCATGTTCTTTCACAGTAAGTGAAGGGGAAGAAGTGCTGGATGCTGTGAAACCAAAGCTTTGGTGACTTGGTTGAGTCTGTGGTGACAAGGTGGGGTCATGGACTGGGAGATGACCCTCCAGGAGAGGCTGGGCAGACGTGGTGGTGGGATGGGTGTGGTTCCACAGCTCCTGGTCACCTGCACAGGGACACAGCTCAGCAGGAGGAGTGGGAACACCACTAAAGACCAGCAGGAACCCCAAGGTTTCATTATCACTTGAAGTTCACCCAAACATCATAAATTAAAATAATTAATCCAGGGTGGTCATTCTCTGGTGACAGCATCCAAAACCCCATTCAGCCATTCCTTCTTCTGCCTTCCAGCCTTAGGTTTGCATCGTGGATCCTTCGTTTTGGGGAGGACCTCTGAATGTAGAGCTGTTGTGTGTCCTGCTCGTCCCTGGCAGCAGCCCCTGGAGCTGTAGGGAGGTGCCACCAGGCATGGGAAGGAACAGGGGGATTTACTGTGAGGGTGATGAGGCCCTGGCACAGGGTGCCCAGAGAAGGTGAGGCTGCCCCTGGATCCCTGGCAGTGTCCAAGGCCGGGCTGGAAGGGGCTTGGAGGAGCCTGGGATCGTGGAAGGTGGCAGGAGTGGAACAAAATGATCTTGAAGGTCCCTTCCAACCCAAACCATTCTGCGATTCCAAGATTTTAGAGCACCTCCACCCTCCCCATCCCAAAATAAACACACCCCCAGAGATCAGAGAGCTGGCAGAGCATCACACAGCCCCCACAGATCCCATCCCAGGGGCTTCCAGCAGTGCCTACCTGTGGCAGCAGGGGCTCCCCGTCCTTGAGCCAGCGGTAGGAGGGCTTGGGGCGCCCGCTGGCGCGGCACTCCCAGGACACGCGCTCCTCGATGGCCACGTGCACGTCGCTGATCCGCTGGAGCCAGCTGGGCTGGGCTGCAGGGCAAGCAGGGAGGGAAACCTCGTGGCTGGGAGCAACAGCTCTGTGCTGCTAAGTGGACGTTTCTTCCCTCATCAGCACGTTTACGAGTCAGATTCAACAACCCAGTTAATAACTGCTGAATGTTACTGTGCTTCCTTGAGTCCAGTGCCACTTTCTGAAGGTGGCACAGGCAACATCAGAAGCTGCTTTGGTTTATTTTTAGTAAAAACCCTTAAAGAAAAAGACCAGCTTCAGAAAGCCTGCTCATCCTACAAAAACAAAGCAAGAGTTACACCCCTGGTCCTTCAAATAGAGACGTTTTCCTCCTCAGGGTCTCTATGACTTGGGCTTCAAAGCTCTAAAATTTAGCTTCTGACTTCAAAACTTGTAATTTAGAATTAATTCTGTACTGAAATTAAGGTGATTCCAGTAACTCTGCATGGTTACAGGCACTGCTTCGGGCCCAGGCTCTCAGTCTTGTCTTGCTTATGGCCAGATCTCCGCGTCTTGCCACAGGACCGAAAACTCTTTGGACCCAATAGGTGTATTAATGACACCGAATAAACCTAGAAAGGCCACAAGCAGATACTGGAGACACATTTTTGTAGAATTCGGTGAAAACTGGCACTGGCAGTTTTCAGTCACTTGTGAGATTGTATTTTTAATTGTGTTTCACATATTTTTATCAGTTAGATTTTTTTTTTTAATGGAGTTTAAGTTTAGTCAGGTTCCACTAAATTCCACTAAAATTGCCACATGGTTTTGAAGACCATACAAAACCTCAGACTTCGTCAGAAGCTACCTTTTGTCCAGATGTATCTACAATATACAATACTATCTATATAAGATCTTCTTATTAATAGTATCCTAATACATCTATAATACTTTTCAGAAGGTCCCATCAAACAATAGAGTTCAGATTTTTTTAATGGGCATTTGCCCTGTTTTGACATAGGAACCTCTGACTTAGCAGGATGATATTACCAGCAGAGGTCTCCAAGAACCTGATTAATACTTTTCCCCATGTAATCAGATAAAAGAAAAAGTTAAGATTCCTCAAAGCCAGGTCACAGCTTTACAGATCTCCTTTGGATAGGGACAGGGGCCACAGATGGGTTTAAAAGGATAAAGTAAAAAATATCATATCAAAATGGCAAATTATACCCAAGATAGTGGTATATCTGTGATGATGTGATGCTGGAAACACAAATTCAGAGAGCTCAGGCTGTGTTTAACCCCACCCTTGGCACCCTGGACGTGCCTACAAAGCACAGAGGAAGCTGGAGGGGTTTCCACAGCATCTCAGCTCCAAGGGACTTCCAAAAAGAAAGGGTGAACTGAGCATCCTGACAATGCAGAAGTAAAAGGAAAAGTGAGTGGTGTTTATTTCTCCGTCTGCCCCTCCTGCCCCTGTAATATTTTAGGCTTGTTTATTGTCTGTCTCTAAAGAGATAGGAAAGGGAAAGCCTTTAAACGTAGGAAGATGAAAGTCAGTTCTGTCATCTGGAGTAAGAACTTGAACAATTCCATCAAGCCGAGCAATTGCGATGGGTTCAGTGGCTCAAGGACATTTGCAAATTACTCGTGAATTTACATATTTACTATTCTAACAGCATCTAACTCATCATTTTGAAGGGAATTTTATGATCCCATGAAAGGAGCTCTATAAAACCCACACACATCCATTTGCCTTTTTTATTTTTGCAGCTCTGTTTTGCAGATTTCCCACATGAAAATAAAACAAAAAAACAGCCCAGACAAAACAACTGGAAATAATCTGCAAATCAAGAAAAGCCATGAATGGTAAGCTGTGCTCTGTAACACAAGTGTTTGCTGTGGAAAAGCAAAGATAACTCCCGTGGTGAGGAGGACAGAAAATTCAGAATTCATCCTCATTTCATACAGACTCCCCAAATAAGGGAAATTCTCTCCAAAAGGCATTTTTTGGGGTAGTTTGTGGGTTGCTCATCCCAACTCCCTCCCTGATGCTGAGATTGAAACGTGCAGTGCTGGAAGCTGCCACCCCCAAATCCACGTCCCCCTTTGGTGCAGCACCCACGAGCCACAGCCTCCACCTCACCCCAGCCTAACCCCCTCCAGTTATTTGAGCTGGTTAAATTTTCTATCCCAGAGCCATTCATGGTGCAGACAGCTCCAGAATGAGCAGCGCAGGTCAAAAAATAACCTCAGTGAAGAGCTCTGAGTCCTTTGTTTCGCAGGATTCGTTCTCTGCTGCTCTTTGGGAGCCTTTTCTAATTAGGTCAACCTCTCCTTTCAACAGTTCAGTGCAGAGAGGAGCTCTTGGCTTCATCTTGGGAGCACTCAGGGGATGGCTCAGGCTGCAAATATGTTTCAGCCACCAAAGGAGAGTGGCCACAACCTAATGAAATTTGACAGGCGCCCACCGGGGATCAGACCAAGGTAACAGGACATGAGATTGCAGGCATGATAATTAAAATAATTCAAAAAAAGGAGATGAAACCAGCTCCTCTCTACAACGTTTTCTGGTACAGCGACGTTCTCTGAGATAATGACAAGGTTTAATTTGTGGCTGGTCTAGAAAAAGTCCTTTGGATCATTTCAGTGGCGCTGACCAAAGAGGAATTAATTTACAGGAAATATTTTGGCCCTGCTTGGAGTACTCAAGATAGTACTGGCCTTGGAAACATCCTGCAGGAAAAATCTGGAAGCTGATTAAGAATTCATTGGAGTTGCAAGCAAAATTCATATGCTAAATCTATAAAGTGAAAGAAAAAGCTTAGAGATATAAGCATGACTCTACATAAGGATTGCTTTAAAGAAAAACCTCCCCCTGCAAGGAGATGAGAGCTGTCTGGGGTTTGGACTCAGGGGGGCAGAAGAAAAGTGATGGAAATAGTGAGAAAAAACCCTGTTTACCTTTGAGCACCTTTCACTCTTCACCAACACAAAGTGGGACAGTTACAACCAGGTGAATAGGAAAATATGCCCAAATCTATTCTTACTTCTCTAAGACAAAAAAAATCCAGAGGCAGTCTGTCCTTCACTGGAATAAATTGAAAGGCAAAAGCAGGAACTGGAAATCATGTCCCAAAGGATATTTGAAAATGAAATGACATGGCAGGTGATGATGCATCACACCAGAAATGAGTAACAGACCCCCAGAAGTAAGGGAGAAATATGAGAAATAATCCAGAAATAAACCTGTAGGACTCTGCAATCATCTGTGAGTTCAAAACAACCAAAAAAGACTCAAGCAAATGAGGTGCTAATACATATCCAGAATCCAATTCTCGGCTGGTGTATATTGATTTCAGTGCTCCTAAGCCAATTTCTAGCAGCTGATGACCTGGTGCAGGCTGTGTAATTCATCATTAATGGCAGATGAAAGGCTGAATGACTTGTCCATTACTATCTCTATTCTAAGGAGATTGAGACTGAGCCCGGGATCAGAGCAGTCTAAAGACCAGAAAGCCGAGCGTAAGAAGTGGAAAAAAACCCAACCAGGTGGGAAAAATAGATGAGTAATTGAAAATACAGAGTGCAGCCAGTGTAAGGCTTGTGCAGACGAGTGCACACGTCATCCTGCCCCAAACGAGGACACAGCTGCTGTGCACAAACCCCTCAGATCCCTCGTGTGCTCCCTTCCCAAAGATCACAGGCGTGTGAAACCAGACCTCGCGTCACCACTTTTCCTCTCTCTTCCTTTCCTCCTCCTAATCCCATCCTCCTGACCTCTACTGCCAGTTAGGGACTGTTTGAAATCTCTACAGCTTAAAGGTGTGCAGGTCCTCCACCACAGCAATCTGCTGGGATGTTGCACCTCAAACATCTCCATTTCTCGGAGTCTTTGGGAACATCACCAGCCGCTCCAGCAGGATGTCTCCTTCCCGCCTCTCTCCAAGCTTGACCCTAATAACCCAGCCTGGGGGTTCTGCCTGGCGCTAAATATAAACACCAGAGGAAAAGAAACACAGGGAAATCCGAAGGAGTTAACCCAGCTGATAAAAACACTTCAGGTGTCCCTTCCTCTCCTTTACCTCCTGGTCTCTGAGCTGTTCTGTGCCATTACAGGGTTTTCTCCCCAGTTTTTGTGGGCACCAAAGGGCTGAGGGTGTTACAGGCACATCCATAGGGACCCATCCTCCTGGACTGAGTTATTTTTCCTCCTGACACCGAACTGCAGCTGCTCAGGGGTGTAAGGGAGGTGTGGGCTGCCCTATGAGAACCCCTCACATTTCATTTTTATTTGCATTTCCCCCATTTGTATTTTTGCTTCTCCTGCTGGAGAGGTGCTTCTCCAAGCCACATGATAATAATATGAGAGTTTTTCTGAATCCCCTAATAACTGGGTTTCTCTGTAAGCAGGGTTCCAGCAATCTCTTGGAAAAAGAAAAACTGATGAGCAACATGCCTGTGCTCTGTGCAGGAGCTTGTTCTGGATGCAAGACTTCTCTCGGGCAGCAAAGAATTCAAAACTCAGAATTACTACTTCCTGTCCTAATAGGTACCTGTGTAAAAGGTACCTAGAAACGGGGTTTTCTAGTGAGTGACATGAAAGATAATTAACAATAATATAGTAATAATTTAATAATCCACTTGCCCTATTTATGTGAATTTTCTTGTATTTTTATCTGTCCAGAAACCCATTTTATTTGAATTTTCAGCAAATTATTTGTGCTTTGGGACCTAAACTGAGCAGACATAAAACTGCCTGATTTTCACTGGTGCAAATTCCCTTTTTAGACCTCTGGCCATAATGAAGAGCATAATGTGAGTTACGTTTGAGGCTGTTTTACAGAGCAGCATAAAGTGGCTTTTGCCCAAATAAAACACAGGCCTGCTGATGAAAGGAGGACTCTTTTCACTGCAGAATTAAGGAGCCTCACAAATTCCTCGCGGGACTTGGATTTGAGAAGGATTTAATCTGAGAAGGGCCCCAGCCAATCCACTGGGTTCTGCTGAGTATCTCACAAACTGCTGCAAAGAGCTGTAATTAGAGACAAATAAGTCTGGCTGTCTGTTAATGCGGATGGTGCTGTGGCAACACTTCTGCAAAACATTTCAGCTGCAGTTTTTTCCTGGTTTAGCTGGTTTGGAGCTCGGCTATTTCCCAGCGTTGGTCTGACTGGAGAGCCAGGGACCAACCCCAGGTTTTATGTCAAAATCCTGGCAAACAAACGTTCCCAGTGGTGGTGCAGCTCCTCAGCCCTCCCCAGCGCTGCCCCTCCCAGCCCCACTAAAGTTGTTTATACTTGGATCACCTCAACCAGCAGCTATTTTTCATATTTTCTGCTATTCACACTAAATATTTTGTTGGGAAGGGGGATCTCAAGGTGTTGCATTGACTCATCAGAGTCAGTCCAGGGAAGCAGTGCCCAAGGAGCTCAAACCCAGGGATGAGCAGCCTCTGGGTCACAAATATCAACAAAAGGGGATTGGGCTGAAACAGCATCTAAACTCACCATGAATTAAACATCAATAATAAATAAGCATCTCCTTGATGCTGGTTTCATGAACAAAAAGGCAATTTCTTTTTAAATTAGCTGGTTAAAGTAATCTGTTTACTGTACTTCTGCCAGGAAAAAAAAAATTGTTGGCATTGCTGTTTGCTCGGGATATAAATCTTAGCCCTGCGGAGGGTTAGCAAATGTAAAATTTATGAGCAGCCAGATTAAAAATACAACCAGGTCAATGGGAGTGCATCCCAAAACACACAGCTGATGGCGTGGAGGGCCCTTGCTGCAGGGAGAAACTGGGAGAAACTGGAGGAACTGGGAGAAGAGGCAGTGGCTCTGCCCTGGGTCCCGCCGGGACCTCACCTGCCTCAGCCGTGGGGCTCAGCTGGCACAGGGAACAAGCTGCAGGTCAGGGAGGCAGCACCAGCAGGCAGAGCTGCTGAAAGGTGGGAAAGAGGAGGCTGAGCAGTCTTGATTGGTCAATTCAGAATCAGGGAATATTCCAAGCTGGAAGAAACCCACAAGGATCAAGTGCAGCTGTTGGCCCTGCACGGGACAGCCCCAAGAATCCCAGCATGTGCCTTTGCCAGGAATTAACCTGAGGCAGGAGCAGCAGGGAGAACAAGAGACCCAGCAAGGAAATGTGTCTCGTGGAGTTCCATCAGTCAGGGAAACAGGAGTAAGTGGCTGTAATTGCATTAACAGGAGCATGTTTCCGTGGGAAGGCCGATCCATCAAGGGGGACCCAGCCCTGGGAACAAATGCTTGTGGAGAGCTGTAAGACACAGCCTGGTGCAGGGGCTCAGAGCACAGGAAATGCAGCAAGAACAGATCTTGCACGTTTAATTAACCTCTTCTGCCGCAACAAGAATGTCAAACAGCTTCGGTGTCACGGACGTGCGAACGGAGGAGAAAATAAACACTGATACAAGAATGAAACACAGCAGAAGTCAACCTTCCCTGACAACTTCCAGGAGCAGCGAGAGGAGCTGACAACGCTGGGTTATCTACAGGGAGCAGGCAAATGTGAATTTCTTTTTCTTCTATTTTCTTATTTCATGCCATGCTCAGAGGCTGATAACTGGGTTTGAATGAGTGGTGCTCTTAGAGCCACGTTGAGACCTGCAGAGCACATCAGTGCCGTGGGCAGCACATCTGATAACCCAGATCCCACTGAATCCTGCACTGCTTTGGGCTGCAGGGACCCTAAATCCCATCCAGTGCCACCCCTGCCATGGGCAGGGGCACCTCCCACTGTCCCAGGCTGCTCCCAGCCCCGCCCAGCCTGGCCTGGGGCACTGCCAGGGATCCAGGGGCAGCCACAGCTGCTCTGGGCACCCTGTGCCAGGGCCTCAGCACCCTCACGATAAAAAATATCTTCCTGAAATTCATCCAAACCAGTACATTTCAGCACCTCCAGAGCGTTTCCCTCTCCAGGCACCAGCCCTGACCTTCCAAAAGCAACTTGAAAGCTCTGCCGACATTGCAGCTGTATTTGAATAATTAAATATCACCTTTCAACTTTAAAAAGAATGATTATTAAGGAAAATGACATTCTTTTCTTCAACTGTTTGCATAAAATTTTGCAATAAGTTACTTTCCCCTAAAAAATTTGGCTGCCACGTGGAGCTCTGGAGCCCAGAGTACAGAATGCAAGTTGGGTTTTTTTAAGAGATCTATTTTCAGTGCTGGCTGAAAAACATAAGTTATCCTCAAAAACGAACTACTTCCCTGGAAAATCACCACCCTCAAGACAAGAAGGATGATATTTTAGTGAATTATCTTTAAAACCTGCAACAGGAGAGGCGTCCGGCTGACACCTCTCCATCGGGAGCTCTTCCACTCCCAGGGAAGAGATGGAAAGGCTTCCCAGCGTGACTGAGAGCAGGACACTCCTCTTCCCAAAAAACCTCGAGCTGCTCTGCTGAAATGCCACGATGGGTGTGAAAACCAGCACGAGCCACAGTGGCAGCTTTTGTGTAGGATCCAGAGCGGTAAATTCATTGCAGTAATGAGATTATAACTCAATATATGCTACGGTGGGAGTGTTCCAAGGGCTCCATTTGCTGCTTTCCAAGGAAGGCAGCTTTGGCCGTGGGTAGACGAAGCTGTACAACTGATGGGTCTTTTAATTTACTCTCCACACAGGAAAAATCAGGAGAAACACACAGCACAGAAAAAGGAATCTTTAAATCTTCTCATTAAAAGAATTAAAACCTGTTCAAATCAAGCCGATGATTAACATGAAAGATTTCACTTTGTTCTTGCTCTTGCTCTCCTTTTTACCGTTTTCTAATTTTATCAGTTTTAAAAGGAGAAATGTTCATTTGAAATGGACGCCCCCAAAGTTCCGATTTCTAAATGAAATGTCTTTTAGAAAGATCTCCAATGTGAAAACATCCCTACTTTCTTAAAAAAAAGTTACATTACCCACCAAATTCAATTCTGTGTTGCCAGGAGGGTTGGTTCCCAAACTCCTTTTCTGTGGCAAAATTACTATAAATCAAAAACCATTCTCCTCATCTCTGGAGTTCAACCCCATCTTCCCTGCTGACAGGAGCTGGGCCCTCAGGAGTGTTTGGGGGAGAAAACCCTCAATTCCTGCCCATATTTTCTATACAGAACAACACCGTTGTGCTCCTGGAGATGGGAACAGGGCAGCAACAAAACCAGGATTTTTTTGATGCTGTGGAGGTCTCTGCACACCTGGGGGGATGTGGAACCCGCAGCCTGTCCCCTCCAGAACATCTCAAACAGAACCTTGGTACCAAACCCAGAGCCCCCTGTGCCCCTAAATTCCCTCCCTGCGGCTCTCACTCCCCTCTGCACAGGTAAAGCCACACTTTGAGTTTGCTTTGTGCGGCTGTTTCCAGCAGAAATTTGGGGATGGGCACCAGGATCAGAGGGATTAATGAATCTTCTGCTTAACAGAGCAGGCCTATGGAGCTGAAATTTGACATTTTACAGTGCCTGGCCCAAGGACTCTGATTTCAGTGAGCAAAGAGCAGGTGCAGAAAGCCTCTGAGGGGAGAGGGCTCTGCCCTGACAGTGTTAAATCCCAACTCTCCTCTCTGTGCAATCACTGATCCTCTTGAAAGCAGTCCTTAATTGGTTATCAGCAATCAACATTTACCCATGAAACCTGGGGCAACCCATACATCCTAAATCCCAAGCTGTAACCACGAGGATGCTCCCCCAGACTCCCTGCCTTGCCCTCCCAGCCACGAGCAGGCAAACGAGCCCTTGCCAAGCGCTCCCAGCACGTTTCCATGCCAATGTCCTTCCAGGGATGTGTTTTTGTTCCAGCTGCTCTGGTTCTCAATTAATACGCACTACTCAGCCAGGTTTTGCTTCAAATTACCCCCTTCTCGAGATGTGCCGTTTGAAAAGAAAGTCATTTAAAAAATATCCTGGCAAAATGATGTCCTCACAAAATATTTACTGCAGATTGCACTGGCTGCAATAAAGCCCTGAAAGCAGGCGGCCTGCTTACCATAAAATGTCAGCTGTCCTCGTGCCACGTTCTTCCCTCTCACATTTTCAGCCACACACTCGTAGGGTCCGGCATCCTCTTGCTGAAAATTGGGGATTTCGAGGAGCCCGCTGGATCGGTGCCTCCGGGCTTTCCTGGGGATCTGCTTCCCATCCGCCCTCCTCCAGCTGATCGTAGGGACTGGGCTGAAGAAGAAAAATGCAGCAAAGTAAGACTTGCAGGGAAAGCCATGGGTCTGGGCAGTGTGAGGAGCCCGGCACGGGATCCAGAGGAATTTTATTATGGGTGGGTTATATGTGACATAAATATCTGTGTGTTTATCACAGTGTATCTCTCACAGAGCCTGGAAAGCAGCAGACATTTTGTTATCAAAATGCTGTTTTGACCCGGTTAAATTTGGGGTTCTGCTGTAACAACACATCCACACCCTGTTGGGCAGGCCCTGGCACAGGGTGCCCAGAGCAGCTGGGGCTGCCCCTGGATCCCTGGCAGTGCCCAAGGCCAGGCTGGACAGGGCTGGGAGCAGCCTGGGACAGTGGGAGGTGTCCCTGCCCATGGCAGGGGTGGAACTGGATGGGATTTAGGTTCCCTTCCAACCCAAACCATCCTTTCTGTGATGATTTTCCTACCAGTCCCAACATTTTGGAAGTGTTGCCAGTGTTTACTCCAGAAACAAGAGTCCCCAAGCCCCCTGGCTGCTGTGAAAACTGGCCATGAGTGACCCCTGCTGAGGGAAGGGGATGGTTAGGAACTGCTGCAAACTCCACAATCCAGCACCACGAACATGAGAAGCTACAGGACTAATAATAATAATAATAATAATAATAATAATAATGGATCCAAACTTACTTCCCCAAGGCAAAGCACTCCAGTTTCACCGTTGTTCCTTTTGCAGATGGAACCGTTTCTGGGAACTGCACTTCTATTTTGGGCTCGTACTCTCCCATCACCCCTGTGAACATAAAGGAGATGCTCAGGCTTGGTTGGATTTCAGCAGTAAATCCACGAGTGTTCCCGTGCAGGCACAGAGCTGTTCCATACATCATTACTTGCCCAATTAATCCATTCATTTTAAACATGGCCTGTTCCTAACAGCCGTGGAGTGTGGGCTCTTTTCCCATTTACTGCCAGAGGAGAAGCTGAACCAACTCTCCACACCATCTGCCAAAGATTAAAATCTCTTCATGGCTCTGTTACTTTTTGCTTTTGAATATGCAGGATCGTTGCAGGTAACCTGTGAAATAAGGGGAGCAGTAACCAGGGAGGTTCAGCATCTTCTAGAAATGAAACACGGAACAAATGGCCATTAGGAAAAAGTTTTAAAATCCCTGGAGTTAATAGAGGTTTCTATTAACTTCCAGGATTTCAGTGCACAGAGATCATCTACTCCTCGGGTAATTTCTTTATTTTTTACTGCCCCAGTAAATCACGGAGCGTGGCAGCCTCTTTATGAAATTGTGTTTAAAAATTTGTGCACATAAAAAGGCCATTACACCCCTGACAAATGGCTCCATTTCCAGCCACTGCACTGTCTTAAACCCGGCACATATAATTTCACCAATAGTGATTATCAGCTAATTGATGATTGCAGTTTAAACCTCAACAGTGCGGCGCTGCCTGGACGGTGGCCAAGGGAGGAGCGGGGCTGGGCGCGCCCTGATGAGTCCCAGGGCTGCAGGAAGGAGCCAGCAGGAGCCTGCAGTGCCACTGGGGCACGTCAGAGCTGCTGATGCTGGCCTGTGGTTGCTGTGCTGCTCCCTGTTCCCCTTGCTTTTCACACAGGATGCAAAAAAATCCTGGTTTTTTCCTTTAATTGTCCGGTGATACAGCTGAAAATGCTCAGTGGGAGGCTTACACCAGGTCTCCCTTTGCTTGCTGCCCTGTTGTGATGCAACAGCAGGTTATGTCATCTTTCCTCCAGCACATTAATTGCAAATAAACGTGCAACAAAGTAGCTGCTGTGCAGCCTCAGCTGTCAAAATTAAATGCATTTATTAAAAATATGAATACTCTCCCCATATTCATGTCCTGCCTGGCACATGAAACAGGAACTCTATGATTCCGTGGTGACATTCCAGCATTTCCAAACCACACAAGCAAGAATTACGTAGCCTGTCACTCGTTAGCCCTCTGCATGTTAACACTGCACCCTCAAAGAGCTCCAAATCCTGTTTTCCCAGCTGGGACCTGCCAAATCTTTGCTATCTTGCCTAAATCTCTCCAAAATCTGTGCTAAATGTTTGCTGGGTGAGCTTCAGCCAAGCCAAGAACTGCCCTGTGGTCTCCAGAGCAGCAGCTGAGAGAAATAGTGGAGATCTTTTCCCCCTTCTTTCATTTTTTATTTATTCAGAACTTGTGGAGATCTCTTCTCTTCTCTTCTCCTTCTCCTTCTCCTCCTCCTTCTCATTCTCCTCTTTCTTTCTCTTTCTCTTTCCCTTTCCCTTTCCCTTTCCCTTTCCCTTTCCCTTTCCCTTTCCCTTTCCCTTTCCCTTTCCCTTTCCCTTTCCCTTTCCCTTTCCCTTTCCCTTTCCCTTTCCCTTTCTCTTTCCTCTCGCTTTTTATTTATTCCCATTTCTTTGCCATGGGCTGGGACTGAGGAGCTGAAATCCCAGGGGGACAGAACCCCGCAGTGGGGTGGGAATGTCTCCCCGGGGCTGTGGGACATCAGCTGCAGCCACCACCACCCTCAGCCCTGCAGCTCTGGCCTCTCACAGCCTCATTGCAAACCCCAGCCACCCGAAAATCAGGATTTGTACCTGGAAAAATCACAGGGCTCCCTCTGCAATGACAACCTGCCTACCTACACAAATATGTCCAAGTGAGCCCTGCTGTCTCCTCTTTATGGGAGCAACATCAGAGCAGTTGAGACATCTCCATCCTGAATCCAAGATCACTTCCATGCAGAAAATCCTCATTTTTCCTGCTGTTCCTGGGTGATTTAGCATCTGACTTAGCTGTGCAGGTGGCAGGGACAGAGGAGGAAATAAAGGACTAAAACAGACCCTGGGTCTGTAGCTTGGAGAACACTTCCAGTGCCGTGGCACATCAGATGCTCCATGTGATGGCATTTCAGAGGCTTTTGTATCTTTCTTCCAATTCCAAGGCTTAAAAACATGCTTTGGGATGAAAGTCCCAGGAATTCAGGAGGAGGCTAATTTGTCTGAGGAGATGAGATGCATTTCCTGACAACACCTGTGAAATGGTGCAGTTTAATCGGCACATACAGCTGCTGCTGATGGCAATTTTATTCCAGGACTATTTCGGTCCTTTCCTATGGTTACTGCTTCAATCCTGATGTTGAAAAACCCCCATTTGAGAGAGGAATAGGGAGGTACTGAAGGAGTAGCAGCTTGTAACACCTGGATGCTCCTGCAGGCTTTGGAGTGGGATGGGGCAGCCACAGCTGCTCCGGGCACCCTGTGCCAGGGCCTGCCCACCCTCAGAGGGATCAGTTCCTTCCCAGTCCAACCCTGCCCCTTCAGTTCAAAGCCATTTTCCCTTGTTCTATCCCTGCACACCCTTGCACCAAGTCCCTCTCCCCAGCTCTTCCTGCAGGGCTTGCAAAAAAGTCCTATTATTGGAATATTAACAAATATTATTTCAGCACTGCAGCTGTTAGTATGAGGCAAATTTAACTATTCCTCTCTGTCTGCCATCCACGCCGTGGCTCACTGCGGACTCAGAGGGACAGATCTGCAGCTGCTGTGTTTGTAGGAACACAGCATTCCCTCTAAGGGAGGGCAGAGCTGGAGCAGAGCTGGACAAGCAGCACCTCCATCCCTCCCAGGCCGTCTGTGACAATTCCTCATCACCAACAGCATTTCCCACTCCCCATCCACAGGGAATGGGTCAACCTGATGGGCAGGAGGCTGCAGAAACTGCATTTTCCAAGCAAGGAATTTTTGTCAAATACCACGAGGTGACAGTGGGTCTTCTTCCAGGAGAAGTTGCTAACATTGCATTTCTATTTCTGGAACAAATGTCCCAACTGCTAGCCTTTAAAGAGAGACATTTTAATTAATTTTAATTGTAAATTAACATGCAAATGTATTTTTCTTATCTGCTCAAAAATGACGATGATACAGATCAATTGTCTGTATAAATTTAGAAATTGTCTTTTGCTTTCTTCTCCCTTTTTTGTATTATTCCACAGACCACTAAAAATAGCCCTAATTCTGCTGGGAAATACAGGCTGAGCTAACAGTTACCGAAACAACAAAGTGCCTTTGTTCACTTTTGGGCTGCATAAAGTGAGAAAAACTGGTATATCCAGGCTCTAAAAATCTATTTTGTTTCCTGTCTTTGGCCAAATCCCATCAGGGTTTCCTTTTGTACTGATTGCCTGACTCTGAGAGTGGCTGCAGGGGTGGGAAGAGCAACTTTAGCTCTCCGTGAGTTTGAACCACGGCTCCAGCCCCACTGCGAGGGGCAAAACCCCTCCCTTTACTCCAACAGAAACACCTCAGGGCACTTTTTAATTTCTGCGTGACGACAACCACGACAAAGCCTCCCAGGCCAGCTTGGGGGGGCCCTACCGTCGTTCCTGAGGACGAGGGGCGTGGGGGGCCCCAGCACGCGGCTGTTGGTCACGGTGTTGGTCACCACGCAGGTGTAGTTGCCCACGTCCGAGGTCTCCACCTTGGCGATGTAGAGGTTGCCGGTCTCCTGCGACACAAAGCGCCGGCTGTCCTGGTGCACGAAGCTCGGGTACTCGTTGAAGATCCACGCGTAGCTGAGCTCTGCAAGCACAAGGGACCAGCTCTGAGCAGGGAAAATTGGATCTGTCCCGGCCCACGGAATGAGCCCCACGGCTGCTGATGCCGCTTTGGTTTTTACCTTTCTTTCTCTTATATATTCTCTGTTTTCTTTACATGTGTATTTGTAGCTTTGTAGCTTTTTATTGTAGCTTAGCTTCAACATTTTCCTGGGCAGGAAGACAAAATGAATTCCAGGATCCCTACGCCACCTTGGTTCTCCTTCGAAACCAAGGGTGAAACTGGCTTTTGGAGACATATTTTTGTAAGCAGGGCCTGGATCTCATCTGAGGGGGGAGAATTTAGAAGGCACTGGAGCTGGGGGGATTACTTCCCCGGGCGGGTTCCTAACTGGGGGGTTCTTGTCAGACATGCTGATTTGCAGAATCTATAAAAATTGCACGTCCTCAGCGTTTTCCACCTGATGAGTTTGTGCACCTGAGGGTCCTCGCAGAAAAGTTCCCCTTTTATCACCCTGACTGTGTCTGGCTCATATTTTTAGGACCAGAGAAAAAAGGCATCCCCACAAATGCAAATTCCCAGCTGCGACGCTTCCGAGCCTGCACACGGATCTGATACTGCTGCTACTCCTTCAAGCTCATCCAGAATAAAACCCCTGTTACAGGAGTCTCACCTTTTTGTCAGGAACATTCCAACCTGCTCATGGCTTTGCTTTCATCCTTCCTAATTAATTTTTTTCCCCCCTTTAAAGCCAGTTGTGAGGAGGATCTGCCTCGTCGTGTTATCACCCACTGGATGTTTTATTCCTCGGGAATTTCTGAATCAGCAAAAAACTGAACACTAAATTAAGCAGCTGTAATCTTCTCTGTGACTAATTAGACAGTGCTCTGTGTTTTACAAGGCATCTTTGGAAATTATTTGAGCAATAAAGACGAAGTGAGAGCTGCTGCAAGCGGCTGCAGAGGCTGTGAGTGAGGTTAATGCAGTCTAACCCTGTAATATCTGCCTGAGTCAAATGCCCAAACACACTGAAAGAACCTGAAGTGGATACAAGACCGCTGCAGTTTTCTAAGGGAGCACTAATTATACTAAAAATCATATTCTTATTTTAATACTCTAATGAGTCGTGCCTGTAATTGACCTCAACTGCCATTAGGTAGTTTGGAAAATATATTCTGCCCTCACGTCCCACTGTTTACAGCCAGAAGAGGCTGAACGCAGACTTTTGGCCTTCATGTATCTATTTTTAACAACAGGACTCGAAAATTCCCGCTTAGACTTTTAGGAAGATATGATAATTCTGTTTATGGGGGAACATCTAATCATCATATTTACACATGTGCTTCTCATTAGAAGGAACCTCATGCTGATGTCAAGAGGATACTCAGAGCAAACAAGGCACCTCTTCCCAGCCAGCTTGTTATTTTCTGCAAGTAGTTAAGTTTGTCATTTTTTTTTTTAATTTACTCTCGGTGAACAATTACCTTGCTCCTCCGGAAGCAGCCAGCAACAGGCAAATGAACATCCCTGCCCGGGGATGCACAGAGGTGCTGAAATTGGAGTGACCCTTCCCACAGGAGGTTCCCAGCAGAGCCCCCCTGAGCTCTGCAGCTGTGCACCGAGTGTGCAAGGGAGAACTGACCACAGAAAAACAGAGCGGGGAGGGAATTTCTGGCTCAATCCCTGTCCCTCCCATCCTCTCCCTGGAGGTCTGGTAGGTATAATTACACCCCAGGAGCAGCAGGGTTTTGGCTCCTGCTTTTCTCTGCGAGCCAGTCTTACTTTAATTGCTAAGAACCCTCTAATTTCCAGGTTAAATATTTTCATTGCAGTCTTTAGCTCTGTGCTTGTGGGCTAATGATCCCTCTGGCTCAAGGAGTTCTTGTCTCTTTGCTGGTGAGAGCCATCGAGAGCCCTTGTGCTGGCACTTTCGAGATGGGCTTTCCAACCCTATAATCGTTGTAGGAGCTTTTCCTTGGCTCTGCCTCCGTTAAAAAGTCTGGAATAATTGTGTTATTGGAGCTGAGGGCCAGGTTGGAAGCCCAGGGCAAGCAGGCCACAGGAGGCTGTGCAAGAGGAGGAGGTGTGATCAAAGGGAGAAGCAAACGGTGACGAGCTGGGATCCCTCCAAAGTGAGGAACCCAGCATAAAGGAGACCCATTTCTAGAGGGAAAAACATCAAAACCTCCCCCAAAGCCACCTTCAAACTCCATTAATTTGGCTTCATAAAACTGAGGAACACAGTAAAGATCTGAAGGTGCAGCTCTGCCTTCCTATCAACGTCCAGAAAGATCCAACTGCCCGAATTACACAGAATTTGATATTAGCAACCTGTGGTTGCTGTATAATATTTAAAACTGGGTAATTCTGTCTCTCCCCCTCCCTCAAACGCCATGGGACCAATGGAATATGGAGCCCAGGGACCAGCACGGAGTGGAGCGTCTCTAAGTGCATCTGCTTGTGTAGCAACATGTAAATAAATCCTCCCTCCAACTGCCTTTGATTTCCTGAGAGATCCTAGTACAATATTTATGGCTTCTCCAACTTGACGGATTCCTTTTGATAAGGTCTCCCTTCCTAATTGCTCTGGAAGTGACAGGCAGCTCGCATCCCGCAGGCAATTTGTAACTCCTGTGCAAACAGACACTTAAACACAGCCCGGGGTGGCTGCCGGTGATGGAAACGTCTCCGAAGTCACCAACACGGAGCCTTTGAGCGCCAGGGAGCAGCAGCCACGGGCAGCTCGAGGTTTTCCAATCACACACGAGGCTCTCATTCCTTCAGGAATTTATTACAAACTTCTCCTGTCTAATTTGGGGCCCTTTTCATGTAATTTTTGCCTAATTTAGCACGCTTTTCATGTCCCCTTTAAAGCAGATTCAGGTGGGCCTCTCAAACAGAGAATATTACTCAATTTCTGACCGGTATTTGCTGCTTTTAAAGGAAAGGAGAAAATCCACGAGCTGCAATCCCAGACCAGCCACGAGCACCCGCCTGGTCATCCCCTGCACAGACCCAGGACATGCTGTAACCTTATTTTTCTTCATTTCCATTATCTACTCTCTAGTGAAAGCTGCACAGAAATTCTGAGTAATTATTAAAAGTAGGCCATGTGGTTTGCCAAAATAACATTCTCTGGTTGCCTGTCTTGAGCCATGCACATATTTTGTCTCTGCCTTTAAGTAGAAGAAACTCTTCCTTATTTTTTTTTAAAGTCTCTTCCATAAAGTCAGGGCTGCCACTTAAAAAGGTCTCTGTGGCTATTATGGGAAAAGCTATTAAAATATCAAGATTATGGTAGCCATAAAGCTGAGCAGAGGAATGAAGTTTTGGAATTAGTATTAACCAAAAAATGGGGGCCATTTATCATTTTTAATAAGAACAGTATGGGTACAATACATTATTATTTTTTATAGGCTTTACTGAAAGTAACAGAGATTAATCCAATCTTTAATGATTGCTGTAATTCCTATGTTATCACCTCCTCTGTCACTCTCAAGATGGACAGGTGGGAACTGATTTTCAGTGTGAAACAGAAGGTTTTCTGTAAATCACGACTCACAAAAAATAGGCTCCATTACCCATGACAAGAGAAAAATATGAAATTAGGGAAATTATGAAATCCTCCCTTTAAACTGTCCCAAGAAACCTGAGCTATGACTGGAACAGCAAATAATTTTGAGACATTTTGAAAGGAGAGGTGAGGCTCATCCCCTGCTATAAACACTTCAAATCCAGACAGAGCGAACACAGCTCCGAGTGTTTGGTTGGCACTTCCCCTGAGCGTGCACTTCTGTAAAATTATGGCTGCTTTTAAAATTTTTTTCAGAATTCAGTTATTTTTGGCAGAATGGGAAGTGCTGAAGTTTCCCTGTCTGTTTTACTCCCCACCACTCCCACACAGAGCCGGCAGCAGCAGGGAAGTTTTTCCTGGGGAGAAGCTCTTCCCTCAGATGCTGCAGTGCGAGTGATGGTCAGGAGGAGCTGCCTTTAGCACTTTGCTTTTCGATGATTTAGCACAGACAAATTTCTTGGCTCGGGGTGTGTTCCTGTGCCAAACATTCCCACCTGCTCTTTGTTTTATATATCCAAAAGCTATAATAACATTTTGCTGTACAACCCCCCAGCCATACCCATTTGTTGTTGCATAAACTTCATGGAAAGCTGATTTTTGGTGGATAATTTGCAGACTCCTCTTTTTAAAATTTTTTTCTTTTGCTCTGTGTTTCTGTCTGCTCTTTTTTCCTTGGTGTTCAAACTTCTCTCGAGTGTCACTAACAGCGTGTTTTGAAGGTTACAGCAAATTTGGGCAATGCTAAAACTTAAGTTTATCTAACGAGTGTCCTGTGAACTCATTCTGTATTCTCAACTTGCTTATTAAAATCTGCCAACTGCTTGTAGGGGATATTCATAATTCAGATTTCATCATTTCAGATTTCACTGCGATTTGATTGAGCAATCAGCACCCGTAACCCCCTGAATCACAAAAAGTGAGCAGGAAAGGAGGCTCCCAGTGCCACAATACCCTGCCAGAGGGCCCTGGGGAAAGGGAAGAGGGGATTATCCAGGAAAGAAAAATCGCTGGCACAACACCCCATTTTCATGGCCCTACCCAGCCCTCCGAGGCTCCTCTCCACAAACACCAGTTCTCTGCAATTCCTGCAGTTCTTGACCATTTTTCTCCTTCACAGTTTTATTTTAATGTTAAAGCTACATGAGTTATGCACTGCCCCTTTTTAGTGGCCCTCCAGACCATTTTTGATCTTCCAGTCTTTAACTGCAGAACAATTTAAGGAAATCAACCTGGACAAACGCATCACCTGGTAATTCTCCCCTTGACTCTGAGCTCTGCAGCCCAGCTACATCACACCACAGCTCTGGGCCTCAAATGCAGGTTTTAATAAAGAGGAGGATAAATAATGAACAAGATTAATCCGAGGTTAATAAAACACGTTTGGATGAACCCTCAGCTATGCCAAATCTGAGGACACAGTTACTCAGCAGCCAGGCAACAGAGAAATGTGCTGTCAGAAGTTTATAAGAATGAGAAAAATGCGCAAATTACCCAATTTCTGTGTTAGATTCACTCTCCCAGCAATTTTCACTGCTGTGTTTGCCTCCCAGCCCCTCGACTGCCCAGTACCTAGAGCTTCAGGTCCGGGTAATTAAAAGGACAACAGGTCTTCATTACCTGAAGCCTAATCAATAATCCCCCGTATCAGCTGCATCTCCAGCTCGTGTATCTCTGAAGCAGTGCAATATTTGCTGGCTGCACACAGCTGGCCTGGCTTATCTCTGCCCAGCAGCCTGCAGCCCCAGGGGACGGCGGGGGAGCACCAGTGATGGCTGCACTGCGCCGTGGGGCAATCCGAGCCCGAAGGGAGAGAAATCAGCAGCAATCTTTGTCCGTGCTGGAGGGAAAACGCTGTGAGATGGAGCCCTGCACTGGGGCGTGCACCCCAGCTAAACACCAAAACTGTTCCAACAGCATCTGATGGGCACCGGCACCCTCCCATCGAGCACAGCCTGGCAGGTCTGGGCAGAAACTTGATGGGTTTTTGCCTGAAAAACTTTAAAACTTGTCTTCCAGACATTTACAGCTCAGCCCAGTCTTGCCTGGAAAGAAAAGCCACCCACCAACCCAACCTGTGTTTATCATAAGGGCTTCTGATACCCCCTGAAGCAGGTTTGGTGTTTACTGGAAATGGTGAACCTCGCCCAGGATTGGATTTGATGCCACTTCTCGTTTCAACTGAAGTTTTTGGAGCCAGGCTTACCCCAGCAGTGATCAGCCGGGTGATTCTCTCCCTCCCTCTAAGTTCGTTTCAATGAGGAAATTCTGGTAATAAAAAAGGGAATAATAGCTTGATATGATCCAGAGAGTGGCATCCACGTCTTGCCAAAGAAAGTCATCTTCACCTGACAGCCAGAGATAAAGCACCCCTGGCACAGGGACTGGCAGCAGCAAATGGAAACACGAGAGATCAGCCAGGGAAAAAGATAAAAGGAGGCTGGGCTGAAGCTGCTAATTACTTATAAGCAATCATCAAAAGAGAGAAAGAACACAGGAATTGGGCACGTGCACCGCTGATGCCTACACTGAATTTAAATCCTGCTCTGTATTTGTGCTGTGAGAGATTCAGTCACTGCTCATATTCTCCAGGCTTGTGTTACTTAAAGTGCCACACACATCACCTGAAGGCATGACTCACAGATTTAATCCATCAGTTTGTTTTCTCTTTAAAGTCGTAGAGAGTTACCCTAAAAATCCTTTTCTGTGTGTGCACTTGCTTCAGAAAAGCTAAAGGTCCCTGGGCTTGTTTTAAAACATATTTCAATGTGACCCAGCTAATCCTTTAATACCAGCTTTCACTACCTTTGATCTGTAGTTGTAAGAGATTACATCAAACCTCTAACAAAAAAAATTAAAAGTTGGTTGCAGAGAATTTTCTTACTGCAATGAATTAGAATTATGATCAACTCCAAGGCTGAAATACCCACCCAAATATCCCGAGGGAGTGCCCTGGAGGGCACTGGCCTGTAGCACACAGGAAATAAACATTCTCTTCACATATTTGATAGATAAACAGTGTTTAGATAAAATGCTTTGATACCTACCAGCTGAAAACATCATCACGGTTGCATATTTATCATATCATTTAAAACCACCATGGCTGCACATTTATTCTATTGAAACTCACCATGGTTGCATTTTTAGGCACTTCACGGGCATGAGGTAACAGAAAATGCCCAAACCAATATCCCCACTGATTTTTCCACAGCAAAACATCAGCCCCGTAGGAACGGGGGCTCCCACAGCCAGGGCTGTCAACTCGAACAAAGCAGAATGTGCACCCAGGGGTCCGGAACCCCACATTTGATACATCACTGCTGTGTTTGTGTCAACTGCACACGTTCTGCACCCCCGGCTGCTGCCAAGGCCTTTGCAGAGGCCAGCAGAGCTGGGTTTGCAGGGAGAGGGTTAGCAGAGCCTGGGAGCAGGACTCTGATCTCTAATTTATTTCATAAAGACATCACAAGATGTTGCAACTCTCGATAAATGCTATTGACTGCGTTCTGTCAGACGACAGATTTCACTCATCTTTAGCCAAACCCTGCCGGCTCTACCCCCTCTCAATCCCATTTCAATCTTCATTTAGTGCTGACTGCAACCAAACAGGGAATAAACCACACGACTGGCTCGCAGATGATTTCTTTTTAAAGATGTCACGAGCTGTCACTGATAAATAAAAAATCCATTAACGTCATGTTCCTTATTATTTCGCTCTTTCCAAGGTCTTTACTGGAGGGCTGAGCCTGTTCCCTTCCTGTCACGGACCCCAGACACCCTCCTGTGCCCGTGACA
This sequence comes from Dryoscopus gambensis, assembly GCA_013389985.1. NCBI lineage: Eukaryota > Metazoa > Chordata > Aves > Passeriformes > Malaconotidae > Dryoscopus > Dryoscopus gambensis. The sequence goes on along the minus strand of WEIT01019069.1, from coordinate 376,763 downwards.
CCCACACAGGGCACAAACGAGGGGTGCTGGGGGGCTGCTGGGGGGTGCTGACTCTGCAGGTGACAAGTGACACGTGCCAGCTGAAAATCTGCGTCTCAACTCCCGGGCCGCTATCTGTTCTTGACTTTGCCCCTATTTTTGCGCCTCAAAATTCATCCCAGAAATGAGGCAGATCACATTCGCCAACTCAGGTGCTTAAATTAGTGTAAATCTGTGATGAGCTTGGCATTTGTGCTGCTGGAAATATTTGTAATTTCATAAATCTCTCAATTAAGCGAGCGCTGCGTGTTCCCTGTGCTGTCAGAAATATCAAGGCAGAGCACTCCCAAATTAGAGGAGAATTTATCCTTATCCCTTATCCTCAAATACGTTGATAAACTTGTGCACAAACTGAATCAGCAGTTTTAGAGAAAGGATTATGTCAGATTAATTTTAATCTAATCCATTTCTATCTCCTGAGAAGCTTTTTACTTCTTGCTTTTAAGAATTTAAATGGTGACTGTGGCAGAGCATAAAAAAATGAATGATGGGGGATGCACTTTAAATGGAAGTTACCATTCTCAATCATTTTTTATTTAAATGAGGGTTTCATATGCCTGATTTTAAGTTTAATGAACCCCATTTTTGCTGAACTGTAATAATCTCCAGCACATGGAGCCAGACACAGACGAATTACAGAAACCCAGTGTGAAACCCTGTGATGCTGCCATGGAAAGAGACACCTGGAGTGAAATTTGGACTGAATTTTGAGGGAATTTTTTTGGCAGAAATGTTGCCAGGCTGCTCAGATCCAGCTTCCAGGAGCAGAGAGCCTGCCTTGGAGACACACTGCAGGAACTGGAAGCTTTGGGAAGTTGTTTTCTGGACCTTGGCCTGAGATAAATCCCTCAGAGACTTTTTGGGCTCAGCTGTTCATGCTCTGGAAAACACTTTTAGGATGTTGCCACTTCAGACATGGGAATCCTCCTGCTGCTTGGGGGCACTGAGTGGCAGTCACTGTTAAGAGGAAGAACTGGTAACAGACTCGGATATTTTTGATGCCGCACCCTTTGCTCTCCTCATGGTCTCCTCCATCTCCCACACATCTCCAGCACCCATCCTGCATCCCCCTCCTGGGAATACCTAGGAAATCCTGCTGGAATTTTACATGTTCCCATTCCAGGAAAGACAGCAGCGAGCTGTGGAGCCCGTGGGAACGCCACCTTGCTGGGGCTTGTTTGGGAACTGAGCCTCCCCTCCGTCCTTCCCTGCGTCCCGCAGGCAGAGCCATCCATGGACAGCAAGGTTCAACTCCTGCCCCACAGGCCGGTGGTCTGCAGCACCTCCTGATGCTCCAGGTCTGACACCACCAACCCCAACTCCACAGCCAAATATGCCAAATCCATCACTGTCTGTCCCTAATGGAAAAATATTTCCGTGCCTCTTTTTTCTTGGCTTTTCCCAGCCCCACGGGAGAGTTCACCTGCTCATATTTTCCCTCCAGCCTCAGGAGTGATCCATGGCAGGCTGCTCAGTGACCCTGCAGCATTCTGACAAATGGTTGAACCAACTTCCAACCAGCTTAGCAGATTTTTTGCTTGGTTTCCTGGAGAAATGGAACTTTTACAACCACGGTGCCCACCCATGTGTGCGAGGCTCCTCTCTAAATTAGCTTCTCACTAATTGGAACCAAGGCTGACCAAGCAGCAAAGGCTTCCAAAGACATTAAGAGAGGAAATGGGAGAAACCATCAATCCTTAATAAGGAGTAACAGGGGCAGCTCAGCCCTTTGACAGCCTGTGTGGCAAGGGGGAACTGCCCTCTCCTGGGAATGCAGGTTCTGTAAAATCCACATTTCTCAACAGCCCTGGGCATCCCACACTGAAAGAAACAGGAGAATAAAGGCTGAACATCAAGGCTACTGTAGTGGAGTGAGACATTAAATGTTACAGGATTCCTGCTAAGCCCCATTCGCTGATCCTTTCATGGTATAAAAATATAATAATTGTCTTTTTCCTCCTGCACTGGTCTGATTTTTCCCAGGTTTCCTGCCCTTCCTCCTTGCACTGCATGGTGGGGGCTGTACAAACATGAGGGAACATCAGACACAATTTTTGGGATGGATTATTTACAAGACAAACCCCTCGAACCATTCATCCCGCTGGAGGCCATCAGCCACCCTGAAAGCCAAACATCCTCACTGTTCCCAGCCCATGAAGTGTCCATCATCCCTTTAAAAAAATAACAATAAAAGGAGTGAAAACGTGAGCGGACAAGTGAGCAGCACTAATGATTTCTGTGCCCAGAAGTGGTTTCAGCAGCACTGTAATCAGTAAAGTGCTTTCTGCAAACATGTCTCGTGTCCACACTTCACTACAGCATGAAAGGCTGAGATTGAGCCAGGATCAGAATTGCCATCTCCTCTGTCAAATGCTAAAATTTAGTTAGTTCTACTCGATTAAGCTGTGCAACAGAACTAAAAGTTCTCCTGGATAGCGGCAGGGAAAAAAAGGCAGGAGAGAATGAGAAAACCTGCGTGCACCCAGTCTGTGAAAAGATGGGGGAATAATTCTCTGTCAACATCTCAGCTCACAGACACGGATGTGTTCCCATCCATGGCTGTGCTTCCATCAGGAGTGATGGCATCAGAGAGGAAAGAATTATGGGAACAACTGAGCTTTGATGAAACTCCTCCTGTTTGGGAAGATGGAATTTTCCAAGCGCATTGAGAACGTGGGCACTGCAGGGACAGAAAACTGATTTTCCTTGAAATCCTGCCTTTGTTCACTCAAGGGGACACAGCTCCCAGATGCCCAGGAAGGTCAGAAAGGAGCAGAGGGACAAGGAGTCTGAGGAACTGAGGTCCAGGGAGAGAAATCGTGGTGGGGAGGTTCAGCTCCAGAGTCAGCAGGAACTTCGAGGCCCTCAGCAAGTGGCAGGAGAAGACACGTCCTGTAGGAACACCAGCGGGTTCCCATCTGCCTAGCTGAGCGCTTTGTTATCTAAAAAAAGCCATCAGCTGGTTGATTTCTTGCCCAGATGATTGGGATGGGTCAGGAGTGAGGATAAACGTGCTGCGGCTGTGGTGAGGGGTGGGACCAGTGCAGCACACAGAAGTCTCAGAACAGGACACACCTCCGGAGAATGCAACGGGAACACGGAATTCAAATAATCAAGTAATTGAGAGATCATTTTCACCAGCCCTCTGTGTGCATTCAGCATTTCTCACTGCACTTGGAGAGCTCCATCTCCACAGGCTTTTCCCACGAGGGCTGGAAGGCAAATGTCATGAGAACATGGTTATAGATCTTCCTAAAGATGAACCACGAGAAGCTCGCAGGAGGGGGGGAGAGAGAAATCCTAAAGACAAGTTCATTTATCTTCCCAAAGAAGGGAGGGGAAGGATTTACAGACCCGTTTGTTCTGCATGAAGATGGGTGTGCTACCAGCCTGTCAAGTAGAAAATACTTCCCAGGACTGTATTTTTTTAGCCTCTGGACTCACAACTAAATGCCAGGGATGTTAGAAGGCATTGGAAAACTGTAGTCGTTAAAATATTAACTAACCCTGCCCTGAATATCAAATAAATCTAATAAAAGTGGCAGCTAAAGGACTCAGCTCCCACAAACTTAAATGAAAAGAACTATTTGGCACAAAAGAATATTTTATCTTAAAATTTGGAGATAAAGTTAAAAGGACAGCGACCTCCAAACCCTTCCCAGGCATATCCCCTTTGGAACACAACTCAGACTCAGAGCCCTGAGAAGCACAAGCGAGTGTTTTCTTTGGATTTTGGAGCTTTTTGTTTGTTTGTTTCAATTACGTTTATCTCAACAAGAAATGTATCTTGCCAAATTTGATTAACTACCCTGAAAAAAGCAAACAAGGAAAGGTAACTTGTTTCCCCCTGCAAAGCTCCTCAGAAGGAAAACATTTCCACCAAGAGCTTCACTGGAGCACTACTGTACACTCTGAAATGGTTTAAGGTTTCTAAACAGCTGAGAAATGCAACAGAATGAAAATACAAAGCCTGTTTTGGTGATATTTTCCTGTTTTGGCTCAAAATGCTCCAGATGGTTAAGGGAGGGGATTTTTCCCCTCTGCTCTTGTGGCAGCCCACCCGGAGGACTGCCAGAGGGCAGGGATGGATGGGACATTGGGAAGGAATCCTTCCCTGGGAGAGTGGGCAGGCCCTGGCACAGGGTGCCCACAGCAGCTGTGGCTGCCCCTGGATCCCTGGCAGTGCCCAAGGCCAGGCTGGACGGGGCTGGGAGCAGCCTGGGACAGTGGGAGGTGTCCCTGCCCATGGCAGGGGGGGCACTGGGTGGGCTTCAAGGTCCTTTCCAACCCAACCCATTCTGTGACTCAGTGGTTGATCTCACAGGGCTTTGAAAATATAAAGCAGCAGAGCTTTGTTTTCTGGTATCCACATTCTAGAGCTCACCCCAGAGCAATGTTTATTCTTCAGTCATTGCTTCCGTGGAATTTCAGGGCAGAATGGTCGACACATGACCATCGTTGGGCTTTTGATTAAACCATCTGCAGAAATAACGAGGGAACACCCTTCACAGGCAGCGTAATTATCTCAGAAAAATCCTGACAACCCAGGCAGGTTTCTACCAGTCTGTTAGGAACAAATGGAGAAGGTAAAAAAAAAAGGAAAGGAAAAGCACTGGAACTTCTAACAGACAAAGGGGTCATCGATATGGCAGGACCAGCCTCGGGGCTTTGGGAATCCACTGCTGCAAGCGCAGAGAACGCGACAGAAGCAAATGTTTGATTTGCATTTATTCCGCTTTCCAGCCCAGCCACTTCCCGAGCTGCAGATGAACATTTATTTTCCAAATCTCCAGCACTCAGCATGCACTTCATCAGAGGAGGCCATCACATCATTATGCTGCTTAACAAAATGTACCAGCACAAGGCAGTGACCTGACAAACAGCGGCTCCCCGCCGCCGCCGCGCCGCACGGAGCGCGCATCCCATTTTCATTCGGGGTCTGGGGGGGAGCTGAGGTCCATGTGCTGAATTTCCAGCTCATTTCAAACCAAAAACTGGGACAATGCACGGCAATGCCCAGATTGTTCTGTGCGAGCTGTACACAGCCCATTTGTTGATGCTGAAAAGACTTGTTCATCATTTGGGCTCATTTTCAGGATGAATTTCCTGTAATATTTGAACAGTAGGAAGCTCTTTATTGGGCATCATTAAGAAGAAAAAATAAGAAGAAAGCCTCAACAACTCATGTATGTAGGCCAACATAACTTCACTTTTAGCTGGCACCTCCTCAAAAATGGATACTTCCAAGTGGCAAAGTATCAGAGTGAACAATGGCTGAAAGGTTAATGGTCTGGATGCTGATCAGCATCTTTTTAATAAAGTCACCATTTTTAAGCCCAAGACAACCAGTGACACAATGGCTGACAGGAAATAATTCCCTTCTAATTTACTATTTTTCTTTTCCCAAATCTCAGCACCTGGCCAGGATGGTTTTTTTCAGGCTTCTATTATTCCAGTGAATACCCTCATCAGCAGAGCAACAGCAATTCTCAGATTGGATAGATTTGCTTTTTTAAGTAATTTTTTTCAGATCTCATTTTCAATGCCTGTATGAACCTAAAGTAAAAAAGGAATACTATGGAAGTGTAGTTTTTCCCACAGTCAGTCCTGTATTTCAGCACTGGTCATTAATGCCATCAGGCACTCTTTGCAAGGATGATGAAGTTGGGTTCGCTGCCCTAATCAGATTCTAAAATAAGTAATTGCATTTTCTCCTCTTAATGCCACTCGCACTTCCAATGAGCTGGATTATATTTCACTTCTGAGCTGAACAGTTTTTTCCTGTTGCACCACAACGTTAAACACTTGCCACGTTACACTGGGGGACTGGAAGGAGCTGCTCTCTACAGCTCTGCTTTGCCAGCACTGCCGGGGACGGGGCTGCCCACGGAACACGGCGGCTCCCGATGAGCAGCAGCTTCCCACTGACACTCGATAGCCCTCCTGAACCTCCCTGAACCTCCCTCTGCCCAGGGCTGAGCAGGAGAGGGCTCCGGGATTGTGCAGTGGCTGCTACAGACCCGAGAGCTTCAATCACAGCAGGACACACACAGCTGGCTGATGGAAACACGGTGATCACCAAATAGCAGTAATTTGCAGCTGTGACTTTAAAAACCCATCTTATTTCTAACCTTGGGAGTAAGGAAAAGTAAAAGAAGATGTTCCCACAGCGCAGATTAATTCCTGCAGAACAAGTGGTCTGAGTTAACCTGTTTTGAGTTTCCTGGGAACACTTCCTGTGCAAGCCAGAAAACAGCAAGTGCAGTAACGCCAGCCCAGCTCGGTCACAGAGCTGTGACAGTGTCAGTTTAGACTAATTGTGGCTCTGGCTACAATTAAGAGAATTTTATGGCTGCAACAGAGCAGGTCATGGATGGTGGTCACGGGGGAAGCCATCTCTCATCACCCAAATGATTGAGGGGCATCATTACCCTCTGGGCACCAGAAATGTTCTCGCCTCCTGGCCAGCACACGGGGCTCTGTCCCTCCTACTGAGCCCGTGCTGGAAATAACACCAGCACCTTCTGGGAATGTAGTTTCTTGTACCATCAGTAAATAAACTCAGACCAAACCTTCCCCCTGAACCATGCCACTGCTCACCCTCCCCGCAGCTGCCCCATCTCCGCACACGGTGCTTGCCCTGCAAGGATTTCTTAGGGCGAAACAGGAGCCTCTCAGCCACTGCAGAGCAGGGCTGTGCTGGGGAGACAAACGTGCACAATTCCTGCCATCCCTGTGTCCCTCTAGCAGCTTCCAGGAGCCTCTCAGCCACTGCAAGCACTGCCGGCCAGTGGTGTCCCCAGAAGGGGGCAGTGCCATGGGGTCAGTCCTGCTGGCTGGGAAAGGGCCCCAGTGGGCCAAAGTCCGTGGGCAGCTCTGTCAGCTGGTCACACGTGAGCCCCGGAGCTCCTCAAGCCCCTGTCTCCTCCTGTCTGAGCAATAAGCTCAGCCTAACAGCGCAGGGTCCACCGGGCAATTTCCATCCAGCTGATGAGGCCAGACAGATTTCAAAGCAGGACTGCAAATTCCTTTAAAAGGGACATGGATCCGAGGAAGATGTTCCGATGTATTGACGGAGCAAGCAGCGCCCTGCCGGAGGAGCCAGCTGCAGCGGCTGGTTGTGGATCCTGGTGGGGAGGGACACACACATGGAGCTTGTCGGGCATGCACGGGGCATCCAGGAATTCCTGGCAGAACCACTCCCTCTCCAACACAATTTAAACACAACAGTGCAACACACATGCTCAGGAAGCCACAAACCGGCATGTTTAACATAAGTTTGTGCTAAACTGAAAGTATTGGTTGGTATTTTCTAAATGTTTATGCCACCCTCTTTGAAGCAAACAGCACCCTGTGAGGTCTGGACCCAGGACACAAAAAAAAGTGCCAATAGTGTTTGGAAAAAAGAAATAATAACAAAAAGATGATGCACAAAATGGCTCTGTCAGCAAGCTTCAACTTTTTAGCAGAAGACACACCCAGGCCACAAAACAGAAAGGCTGCACAAGATCTTGGCCGTGCCTTTGGTACATGAACACATTTCTTTAGCTTCCCTCTGTTCATCTCTGAAGTTTTCACTTATATGTAGTAAAATGCTTTTTCTCTGAATTTACCCCCAGCTGGAGCTTCCCCAGTCACCAGGACCACCCAGCACGACCCTCTCAGTCAGGCTGGCCCTCTCCTTGCTTCCAGTGTCCTGAAAGTGCTGAGAATTCTCTTCCCTGAGAGTGGAAACCTCACAATTCATTGCCAGATGCTGAAATCGAGAGAAGGAAAGCTCTTTACCTCCAGAATGGGGTGGGGGCCCACAGAGCAGCACCATGCCCTGGCCCTGGCGGACGGACACCGTGCTCCTCGTTCTGGTCTTGAAGTTCTCAAGGTCTGCCAGGAGAGAAAGAACTCAGTTAAAGGGCGATCAAAAGCTTTGAAAAAAGCCAAAAGCTTCTGGGCTTCTGCTCACAAGAAGCGCAAAAGGAAAATGATGAAATAAAGTAAACATCAGCTCGGAGGGTGGGCTGGTGGCATCTGGGTGGAATCTGAGGCAGCAGGAGGCTGAGGAGCATCAGCAAAAGGATCAGGAAATGCCTCCCCAGGCTGGAAAGGGCGAGAAGGTGCTGATTTACCCACAGCAGAAGACACAGCCGGAGAAAATTCCAGCACCTGTAAAGCTGGGGGAGTTTTGTTGTACGAGTTTAGGAAGAATTGCTGCCTTAAATAACCGATTACATCCCACCCCAGCCTGTTTCCCTGCAGGAGCCTCGCGGCTGATGCCCTCCCAGCCCGTGTGTGGAGACCCTTCCTTTCCCTCAAGGAAGTCTCTTGTACCAGCTGCATGTAAAGCCACAGAGCGCTTTAATTAAATTAATTTCCTCCTTCCACCTCTCGTTTTTCCTCTCCTCAGGGCCCATGCGCTGCAAAAATAGAACTCCCTCTGCTCTCCTTGCACACTGAGTTCAAGAGACTTGCAGTGAAGTGAGGAGGTGACTCCGAGCTGAGCGGTGGCACCAGGATTGTCACCAGCAGCTGCTTCGTGGGAGCACCAAGACATGGAATCACTTGGCAGCCTCTGATCTTTAACAGTCTCCTGCATTTCAATTTTCTTTTTTTCCTCCTTGTCTCCAGTTCGGCAATTACAAACCTGTTGCCAGTGCAGTTGGGAACCAGAGAAAACACAGAGGTGATAAATATTTATCAGCAGGAACTGGTAGGAACATCATTATAAGGTTACAAGGATGGAAAACTGAGCCTTGGTTTTCATGCCCTCTTAAAAATGTTTTCTGCAAGCATACTTAAAAATAATTAAATAAGTAAAATCTGTAGTTGTCACTGCCTCATTTCCCTTTTTAGGAAAGAAACCTAAGGGCCTTTCTCTCTTTCTTTTCTGGCTTAGGACAAAAGGAAAACAGAAAAAAAATTTATCAATTAAAGAGATACAATTTTTCATTCCTGAATTCTATAAAATTTACAAGGTTTTTTTTTATTATTATTTTACAGGAACCACTGTAACGTTCCTCTGGCCACCTGCCAGTGCACAGATTTTTATGTATTTTGACTGCACACGGGCAGAAGGCTGGATCCCATCCTCTCTGAGGACAGCTGCAGGAGGAGTAATAGCCTAAAGCCCAAATAATGCCTGCAGGAATAAATGTGCTATTTTTTACATCAATATTGACAAGAAAAGGATTGCTACCAGGAAAAGCAGCCTCTGCTTGGATGAACAGCTCGGATATGCTGCAAGAAGGGTCCAGATCAACTGGAGGCAGCAAATAAAGCCGAGCATTCATCACCATTGCTTGTGCTGCAAACCACCAGGCTTTGGGAGCGAGCTCTGGAAAGCCTCATGCAAGTGCTTCAAACCTGGCTCTGAGTGAAATTACAAGGTTAAGATAATTATAAGAAAGGCTAAAGCCTCATCAAAGCCATCAGGCTGATTATGCCCGTGCTGTCTGAAGCCCACAGATTTCTTTTCGCAACACCTAAATTGGAGTGAACAATAACATCAAGGAGATTTTATTAGTGAGAAGCTGTAGACACCACCTTGCAATCTCTGAATTGCAGAGGGGGTGGTTCAGCTCTGGGTGTCTGCCCTGACAACAACATCAAGCTCCACTTCACTTTGTCCTCAAACCTAAAACCCCTGCATAGCAGAGGAGGATTTTTGGTTTTATTTGCCACTGAAAAACCCAAACCCAACAAACAAACCCACAGACCCATCAGATTAAAAGGAAAAACTGAGGAAGAAAATATTAACACTTGGCAATTCCAGAGATCAGTATGCTGCCAACAATTCTCACAATACCAAACCAAGGACTCCAACGAGCACAGAAAAACACTGTGTAAGCTCCAGTAACCCCAGCATTAGAGGAGGATTAGTAATTAGCAATTAGTAATGATTTCAAGAGAAGAATACAACAGCGGGGTGTAACAGGAATGCAGACAGGTTATTGTGAGTAACAGCTACTCAAGCCTTATTTAATGAATGAGTTAAGGTGCCTTTCAAGCTCTTTGTGGACAGTATCAGTTCTAAATCAAGCTGAACAGACCCACAGAAGCAGAAAGGTGCATGTATTATTTAATTTCAGCTGGATGTATTTAAAAGCAGCTGCACGACTTTGGGAAAGTCACTCCAGTTCTCGGTGACAAAGTTTGCACATCTCTAAGGACAAGTGCTTCAACTGTGTCTCTCAGAAGAGGCTTAATTAGCTAATATTTGCACAGAAGCCTGACATCTGCTTCTGAAATGCACTGGAGTGCAATGCACACACCAACACCCACCCCTTAATGGGGACTTGAATGGCTTTTCTGGCATAATGAGATTTTTCTGTAGCCTCCATTAAAACCCTGCCTTAATGTTCAGAGCCACAACTTGGGCAGGTATTGGGAAGTGATGCCAGTCTGACACAGATCCCTATTCCCCCAAAAACGCTCGAAAGCCCAGGAGGTTCCAGCAGCAGCTGTCAGCCCACCAGCTTCTCACTTTGGGCAGGGTATTTTTGTATGGAATGACCTCCTTCCAAAGCCTCAGATGGGGTTTAATAAAAGCTTAAGCACTCTGAAATGATCCACGGCCCCTCAAGACTGGGTGGTTTGTCTCAGTAAATGGCATTTGGAAACTTTAATCAAACCCATATGGCTTTGCACAGTAACAATTACCCAAGTTGTCCAGAGTAATGAAAATTTCCCCAAATTTTGCTTACAAAAATCCGTCTTTATAGCAAAGAAAATTAAATTAGAAGCAAAACAAAAGGACTGTAGCCTTTTCTCCTTTCTTGGGACCTGCTTGGGTTTGTGCTTTATGAAATGTGGTAATTCCTTTTCTACGTGACTCCTAGGCAAGCACGGAAATCAAAGTTTCAAAGAAATATTTCCCAGATGGCATCGAAGGATGGGCAAACAAACAAGGTCACATCAGCTCCTGCTGGTGGGGACAGTGTAAGATGTGGCCTCAGATGTCTCTATTTACATCCCTTATCAATTCCAGCAGCACTGATTGTCCCAGAATGAGACTTCTACCCCAGCAGAGCAGCTACACAGCCCCCCTCGGTTCCCATCACCGGCTGCAACAATGACAGAAATAATGGAAATAACACAATTCCTGAACTCAGCATGCCCTGGAAACCCGACGGGAACACCAAGCCCTCCCTCAGGAGCCTGCCAGTCTCAGGGCACTGGGGACGTGACAGAGATCCCCGTTTTTTGTGAGAGCTGAGCTCTGTCTTGCTGGCTTTGTTTGCCCGAGCAGGCTTTTATTTTTTCCACACGTGCCTATTTTTAGAACACAAAATGCTTCGTAATTACGCCGGTTCTGCAATTAGGAGAGACCCCTCTGTGCAGGAGCTATTAAAAACCACCCAAAAAATATTATGGAAAATGAGATGAAGAGTCAGGGATGCAGACGGGTGCTGGCAGGTGCCTGCATGTCCTTCAGGAAGCCGATTTCCGTGGCTGCATCGTGCGGGAGGCAGCTCTGCCTCGAATGACACGCTGTCACAAACTCACCCTCAGCGAGCCCTTTGTCATCACAGTTCAGGGTTTTTTCCTAATGGTTAGAAAAGCAGGGTCACAGCTATTTTCACCTTTTGTTCGTGTTGAACTTGTAGGAAACTCTTTCTGCTTCTGCTGTATTCCCACAAAAATGTACACACACCAGTCACTGCTTTAGACATCGCTGGGTTTTAATTGCCAAAGAAAAACATGGCTAATAGGCTTGGAAAAATAAAAATCTTGGTGGGTTTTACTTGAAAGTCTTCCTCTTCTGGAAAGCAAATTTGATAACACATCAGCGATATCACCCAACTGAGCTGGTGATAACAGCAAGGAGCCTCTGAGGCACAGGGCCTGCACCCCTGTGGGTCATTTTCCGTCCAGAGTGAGATATCCAGTGAGCCTTCACAGAGGGAACACAGAGTTTCTGCCCAGGAGCAGCACGGGGAGGGAGAAGGGTGGGTGATACCCACACGTCTGGGCATCAAACTGGGAATTACTGGGAATCAGCACTGCCTTAGCGTCATTCCAGCTGCACTAAAAGTAAGTCTGTGGTGAGGACGCTCATTCTTCACTTAGACAAGCAACAAACCCCTGGGTCAGCACTTGAGGAGCTCTTTCAGCCTTTCAGTTTGTATTTTATGGGGGGGTGTGGTTGGTATTTCCCCCTTGAGACCTGGCTTTGTACACAGGAAAACTGAATGGGTTAAAAATGAACTTGATAATTTAGGAACCGATAAATTAGAAAGCTAACACATGTTCACTGGAAATTGGAGCATTCTGGAGTGGACAAAACACCTCCTTTACTGATATCAAATGAACTTTAAAACACCCATACAATAGGAGATCATGATACAGGTAAAGTGTAATTTCCTTTTTTGTGTGTGAAATGCCCAATCCCCTTGGGCACCCAGACACAGCCAAGACACCCAAAGCCAATTTTTGACTGTGACTTAAAGAGATTTACAGATCATAATGGGCTTTGTCTTCTCAAACACCTTCTATAATTTTAAGATAATCCCAGCAATCTAAAATTTAGGGTGATGTTTAAGGTCACATGCAGTCCTCGAACTGAAGTCAGTGAGATTATTCCTTTTATTAAAGAGCACATGACTCATCCCAAGGGAATCTGATCAGGGTGGAAATGACATCTCCAACAAGAAAACTGACAGAAGGAGTGGCCAAATCCTCCTGGTTCAGACTGAGCTGAGAACCTCCTACTGAGGGATATTGGGATGCCCTCTCCCGAGCAGTTCTCATCCTGTTTGCACAACTCTCCACATACCACAGATCCCACGTTCATGTCCTGGGCAAAACACACACCAGTTGGGCAGGGGAGGCACTGGCACGGCTGCCCGCGGGATAATCCCACTCCACTGGCTGCTCACTACAAACGGTGAGAATTAAAAAATATATTAAAAATATAAAACCAGTCTTGAAGAGGAGATCCCAGTGCACCTCAGCCCATTTCAGCTGTGGCTGGAAGAGCTCACAGGAGGGAAGGCTGAAAGCTCTTAGCTGGCACCCACTACAGACAAGGTTTGCCTGCTGGTATTTATGGCCCCACTGCTCCCAAACGCCATCTCTGCCAAGCTGCACCTGATTTCAAAGCTGGGTTTGATATCAGCCCTTGCACCCACACGCAGAGATGAAGTTCTTCCGGCTGTGTCCTTGCTGGTGTGTCAGGACTACACAAAGAGCTGTGTGGGCTGGAATAAAACCCCTTTGATACAGAGCTTAATAGAATTTTAGTTTAAGAGCTGGTGTTCTAATGAATAATTTTGAGACTCACTGATTTGAGAAATAGTTTACAAGTCTGGGGATGAAAGCTTTCTAATTTGACCTTTAGAGCAGAAATTTCACTGGGATTTCTACTTCACCGAGGAGAAAAGAAGGGAAAAAGGAGTTTTAGAGGTAAATGTCTCGCCATTCCCCCCACCCCTACCCCTGCTGGGAAATATTTTTCTTTGGACTTTATTACTGTGGGCATTAACAAGGCACTGCCTGGGCAACTTTACCACTCATATCTCTTACCCCTGTATCACCTTGGACTTGGACATCTCTGTCTGGGTTCTGAGACTGTTTTAATTTTCCCAAGCCTTTCTGACCACCATCTGTTACGGACAGACTGATTTCTGAACCCGCATGGCTAAAATTCCACCTCGCTGGGACTTGGTGCTCCCAAACAGGCTGCAAGGCAGCCCCAGAGCTGTTTTGCCTTCCTTCACACCACTGATCTTATGGGGAAACAGGAGCCCTTAGAAATTCCTGCAAGGCACCCATTTTTCTTTTCCAAAATCAAACCACTCTTCCCTATGATATTATGGAAAAAAAAAAGAAAAAAGAAATCCTCCTTGTCTTCATGTTCCACTTCATAAAAACCGCCTGTTTGCCTTCTTTCTACAGGAAATATTTCAAACATTTATTTTGAAGCAGTTCCTCTGCTTGAGACAAAATGCTGAGGACTCTGAAAATTTTATTACTTTAATCTAGAAAATCTGGGCAGACATTTCCCCTTGGGTTGACTCGAATGGGGTTATTTCACTCTCAGAATTTTTTTTATCTTTTCCTAGACTTAAAAAAGAGCCCTGTTTGCAGTTTCCTGCAGCACAGACAGCTTTGCAGTGGGCAGAGAGCAGAACTCCCACGGGCACAGGGGGTGTGGCACGGCCCTCCCCCAGGTGATGTCTGAGCATTGCAGGTGCCTCAGTGCTCCCCACAGGCCCTGCTGCACCCTCCTACTCTGGGCAGTGACAGGAGCGCACATTCAGTCCCCAAATAATGTAAAATACAATCTCTGAGCCGTAGAATCCATCAAAGCCCATCCAGTCCCACGGGCAGGGACACCTCCCACTGTCCCAGGCTGCTCCCAGCCCCGTCCAGCCTGGCCTGGGGCACTGCCAGGGATCCAGGGGCAGCCACAGCTTTTCGGGGTGACGCGGCCCGAGCTCACTCAGCAGGAAGTTTCATAGGGAAATCTCCCTTTACTTGACAGAAACCCAAACAGAGCCCGGCCCCCAGAGACCCCGCTCCTCCCGGGGTGCCTGGGGGCTCAGCCTCCCCGTGGAAATGCACACTCTGATGCTCAGCAGCATCTCTGAGTGCTGATATTTTTCCGCTCTGCTCCCCTCTCACGCCCAGGGAGCAATGAAATGCCAGTCATGTTTGCTGCAGACGGGGAAACCAACACGGAACTGCTTCCCACCGACGCCTTTACGGCTCCTCCATCCTCCACGTGCCAGCACTGACTCCTGGCTCTGCTTTCCAGAGGGAAAACAGGAGAGAAGAAACAAAAACAACATAAAGCAGTCACTGGGATAAAGTTGTTCTGCACTGGCCTTGCAGCCCATCAGCAGGAACAGAAATTTTCCTGCAGAATCCACCTCTGGCCTTTGCTGGGTCCGTGCTTGACTGGGGCTCCCAGAACTATTTCCACACATTTAGAGAGAATACTGGTTTGCATTGACTTAGAATCACTACGTAAGGATCCTCTAAGGATCATAATTATTTTTTCAACTAGGTAAAGAGCATTATTTCATTCAGGAGGTTTAGAGGCATCACAAGGAGGGGAGGTGTCAGAAGAAGCATCCTCATAACTGAGCAAATAACACAACCTCCTAATTTCTGGTCCTGTTCTCCATCCACTGGCCACACAAACCATGAAAAGTGATGAGCATATGCCACGAAAACATAAGCCTACAGCTCTGCCGACGTTTACTACTCTAAAATCAGTTTTTGCAAGATGTTTAGGTGTTTATTTTTTTAAAAAAAACCCTACATCTGCATATAGTTTTTAAAAATACAGCCCCTTGATATAAAAAAATAAACATCTGCATTTTGAATATAATTTATTTTACATATTAAAGGCAAAATGAATAAATATGGGGAAAGATGGGGAAAAAAATGTCAAGCCTGTGCCTTGCTTTTCCCTGAATTTCTAAAGCAGAAGAGGATCTGTGGTGTCGTGAGTGACCTGTGATCCTCAGCTGGCTCCAACACCTCCCCGTGCAACACTCCCTGCCCCCTCCTGAGCTCTTTCTAGACAGAAACAAAAATAACTTCCCAAATAACACTGCAGGCAGGAGATTCCCAGCTTTAGGACGACGTGCACTGATTATTTCCACTGCTTTAAGTAATAATGTATTCAGCTTATTTATAACCCTGGGGGGGGAAACAAAGCAGGTAAAAATCCTCCATTTCTGCTCTCACTTCAGGCTCCTTCTATCCCAGATGAAAGTAAAGTAGGTTATAGATCCATGCTTTGCTGCAAACTCCCTGTTGGTCCTATTCATCAGAAAAGAAAGGGAAAAAGGGAAAAAAGAGGAGCTTGTGTGAGGCTTAGCCTAGTTTTCCACCCACCAGAGGCTGTGGAGAAGGAGCAGGGGCTGGGAGCTGGGTCTCTGACACTGATGGCTGCCCTGGGCATGGCTCAGTCAGGGTTTCAGCCAAGGAGAAACACTGGGGTGTGGGAACATATGGGAAAATGCAAATAAATGTGCTCGTTCCTGAGTTAGGATCACCCCACCCCCGGTCCTGCAGGGACTGCCAGGTGGAGGGGCTGATTTTGGGTAAGACCAGCAAGGCTGTGATGGATATAAATGGCATTTTTCTTTGAAAAGGCACCGGAGGAGGAATCAGGGGTTTGACACTTGGCAGGAAACCTCAGAGTTTAAATGTTTGTGTCTCTGCAGAATTGGGGACGCCCCAAACAGGCTGCGCCCTGCTCTCACAGCCTGACAGCTTCAGGGGTGTCACAGGGCACGGAGGAAAACAGGGATGGCACATCCCAGTGGGACTGGGGAAACCTGGGAAGATGGGCTCTCTGCAGTGGGCAGAACTGGGCGTTCCAGCCCCAAAATGATGTTTATTTGCAGAGTTTCGGGTTGCTGCCACAGAGCCACCCCTGGGCACCACCACAAACCCCTCTGTCTGGCCTAGATGCACAGAGGCTTGGAAAGGCTTCAGTGGGAAAAGGAATGAGATTCTGGGGGATGCAGCGGAAACTGGGTCATGTTAAGAAAATCGATGTCTGAAGATGTAAGAAAAACTAAGAAAATGCAATGATTTAAAGCAGATTTGTGGGCCCTAGGTCTCAGGGAGCTGCAGTGGCTGGCTGGGAGTGTTATCTCTGAATTGTGACCGTG
The DNA here is from genome assembly GCA_013389985.1 of Dryoscopus gambensis. Taxonomy (NCBI): domain Eukaryota; kingdom Metazoa; phylum Chordata; class Aves; order Passeriformes; family Malaconotidae; genus Dryoscopus; species Dryoscopus gambensis. The sequence goes on along the minus strand of WEIT01019069.1, from coordinate 360,096 downwards.
CGTGGGAGGCAGCGCGCTGATGAAAATGCCAGGAAAAAGGGAATTAAGCTGTGGGAAAAGCTGGGGATTTGAAGTCCAGGTTCTGAAAAACAGAAAGGGTATCTGGGCAAGAAAGAGCCGAGTGGGATATTTCAGTACTGGGGTGCAAAGCAGTCTCGGAGCACAGGGATGCATTCCTGCAGTGGGGAACGTGGGCAGGCGTGGGCGCTTCCTCGTCTTAGTGCAGGTGAGCAGATCCTACCCAGAACGCTGAAAATTCCCACCCCCTGTGCTCCACAGCGATCTTCTCCTCCACAGGAAAACTCCAGAGCGAGGAAGGAGCCAGGACAACGTGCAGGGCAGGGTGTCTGCTCCTCACAGGAGAAACCTCGGAGAAATAAACCACCCGAGGAGGATGAGCAGAGCCAGGCGCACTGTCTTGGGTTGCAATATGTAATCAAAAATGTGTAATTCTATTTTCATCTGTTGAACCGGTTGAAAGATATTTTCATCTCTTGTAACTCCAGGGGAAGGAGGGTGGGTGCCTTCTGTTAATGGGTCACTCGTTAAAACCAGATGGGGCAGTGCTTCCTTATCTCGTCCTCCACCCATCCTCCTCCAAGGGGGTATCACCTGTGAATGAGCCATTTAAGGCTCCCCTTGTGACCGATAACATCACATCACCCCACTGGGAGATGTTCCACTCAGTGGGAGGAGCCAAAGCCTCTCTACCTGCATAAAACCTGCAGCTCAGAACACCAGAGCAGCTGGTTTTTCCACTGGATTCCCCGAGGAAGACTGGACCCATCCTGTCACCACCGGACCCTTCTACAGGATCACCTCTGCTCCAACGGAGCCACAGCTGCCACTCCAGGAGGATTATTTTGGGCTGCTCCCACACCCTGACCAACAGGGGGTCAGGTCGTGTTCTGACTCTGTCAGAGTTCCTGGGATCATTTGTTTGTTGTTGCTCTTTCCTCTGTACCACTATCTTTGTAGTTTGTAATATTCTTAGTAAAGAACTGGTATTCCTATCCCCATATCTTTGCCTGAAAGCCCCATAATTTCAAAGTTATAGCAATTCGGAGGTGGGGGGTTTACATTCTCCATTCCAAGGGAGGCTCTGGTTTCCCCTGGCAGTCACCTGTCTTCTAAACCAAGACACGCACCAACCATCCCAGCTGCCTCCTGAAAAACCAGCCCAAACCCTCTGGCTCCTGCGTTTCCAGAAGGTTTAAAACACATCAGCTCCCGTCAACCCCCAGACTTTGGATACCCTGTGGAAACGCTTCCATTCGCGTGCTGAACGCACGGATCAGTCCCTGGATTGTTGGTTGGTTTGTTTGGAATTCAGCAACATTCCCCCCCCCGCCCCGATGTTTTCATTATTAATTGTTGTTGAAAGAGCGACTTCCTTGACAATTTAGTCTCCAAAAGATAAAACGAATGCACTCGAGGGCACTCACCAGTAAAGACTTTGAGCAGCCATCACAATGCGTTCCTTAGCAACTAACAGTGAAAATTATGGGATTTTCTCATGTAAAAGATATAACAGGAAACATCCCGGCAATGGGAATATTGAAAAAAACCCTTTCCAGTAGGATGTTGGGAGTAATTTTCTCTTTCTACCACCACAATGAAATTATTTTGGGATGATAGGTCAAAGCTCCGAAGTATTCTCACAGCAACCACGTTATTACTGGATTTTCTGCCACTCTGTGCACACTCTGTGCACACTCTGTGCTCTGGGTCGTGGCTGCTAATTCATGTTTTACAATTATTTTTGAAAAAAAAAAACCCCTCTATAAAATGAATTCTTTTAATAAAGTGTGTGTGGGGAACAGGTTTTAGAAACAACCATGTGATTCCCTTCACTTCAGAGGATGTTCAAGGTTACGAAGGAGAAAGTTAAGAGTCTCTGTAATTCAATCAGAATATCCCGAGCAGGAAGGGACCCACAAGGATCACCCCTCACGAATAATCCAACGGGAAAGGTACAAGAGGCAAGGTGGAGGCTGCTCCCCTGGTTAGGGGTGGAAAGCTCCAAAGCCTGTTCTTCAGGCACTGAGGACACAGTGAAACAGTTCAGGCTCAATTCCACACAGGAAATCAGATATTTCACCTGTCTGGGGCCATCTGCATGAGGAGGAGGAGGAGGAGGAAGAGAACAAGGAGACCTTTCCCCTTCCTTTTAACCTCCTGGGGCAGCACAGTGAGGCTTCACTCCTGCTCCAGCCGCCTCAGAGGACCCCTCCCTTCAGACCAGTTATCCCCCACTCTGCTGTGCTTAATTCTGTTCTAAAATCAGTCCCTCAGCCCCCTGGACATCTCAGTATCACTTTGGCCAACTGCAGAAGACATCCACAGTGTTAGTATGGATCTGCTAAATTTGAGATTCAGAGGAAGCTCCTTCCTGGAAAATGGCCATGGGTTGGAAAGGTGATTTCAGAGAGGCCTCTGAGCACAGAGCAGAGGGAAGGACATCAGCCATCCTCCCCTCCTGGGGTCACACAATGAAAAAGCCCCCTGAAAAGCAGATGCCATTTCTCTAACAGCTCCTGCTTCACAGACATCGCTTTCAGGCAGTTCTTGTAACAACAGGGGGCAAAACAATGATATGACTGAAAACCAGCACTGATTCCAGCTCGATTTTCCTCTTTGGATACCCATTTCTAGATCAACAGCATGTGACAAACAGAGGTGCTGATGAGAAAGCCAACAGCTCCTGCACAGCTCCTCAGCCGGTCCCAGAGGGTTTATTTTATTTCATTTCCAAACCAGCATCCTGCAGGCAGCAGCATCTTTGTGAATTTTCAGGTTAAACTGCAAATCCTGCTGAGGAGTTTAGGGCCAAATTGAGCCAAGTTATCACAGCAGGGAGAGAATATTTCATCTGTGAGAACAGGGGATGGCTCCATGGGAGAAGAGAGGGGTCATCTGTTGGGAGAGGCTTGCTCCCATCACCGGGATGATGCAGCTGCTGCTGGTGGAGGTGGTGATGGAGCAGACACAGCCTGGAGGCCCCTGGGGTGGGGGGCACTGGGGTGTCCAGGCTGACTCCCTGCGCTGCTCCTGGAGACGTGCAAAAATGTCTGGTTTCAAAGCCTTGGCAGTAAAACGCAGACTGCAGCCTCAGCAAGGTAAAATAAATTCAAAATTACCTCTAATTAGAGATGCTCCCCTAGAGGTGCTCATGAATCAGCAGGAATTGTCCTGCCTCGCTCATCCCACTGTCATCATAAAACATTTGGACATCGCTGGGCAGAGAACTACAAACAGAAGGGACGCCTTGCACTGTCCCATTCCCTCTGCACCCACTTCCACCCGTGCTGCCCATTTGGGACAGGTTGGAAGATCAGGACCACCAGAGGCCACCAAATGAAACTGAATCTGAATACACAGATCTCCAAATGCACAGCTCTGAGAAGGGGCTGTGGGGGCTGTGCAGAACAGGCTGAGGAGCTTCTCCAGGGGTGATTCAGAGAAATTTCCTTGGCAGTTTGATGACTGTGGAGGTGTGGGTGGAAATCAGAGACATTCAGGTTGGAAACGACCCCCGAGATCGAGTCCAACCTGTGAGCAAACACCAGGGCCACCAAACCAGATCACAAAGTGCCACATCTACTCATTGTCTGAGCACTTCCAGGGATGGTGGCTCCACCACTGCCCTGGGCAGCCCTTTCCAATGCTTAACCATGCTTTAGTGAAGGAACTTTTCCTGATATCCTCCCCTGGCACAAGGGGAGGCCGTTTTGAGGCCATTTCCTCTCATCCTGTCGCTTGCTCCCTTGGAGAAGAGACCGACCCCTACCTTGCCACACCCTCCTTCCAGGGAATTTTAGAGAGTGACTAAAGAACTTCCAGCTCCTGTGAGATGTTCCGTTCCGTTCATTATTCCATGGTCAGTAGGAATAATTTGGCCAGGACACGCTGGAAGCTCATCCTCCCTGTCCTGCCAAAGGATGGGAGCTGAGCCGGCGGAACAAGCTGCAATTTCATCACTTTGGGAGGGGCCTGGGCCAGCTCTGGTGCCACTAAAAATCAATGGGAGCTTTATCTCCATCCTAAGTGGAAGCAGGAGCCGGGCCACAGCAAACAACTTTAACCACGTGTCTGAAGGGGTGGGCTCACCCCCAAAGTGCCGCGTCAGAGCCGCTCCCCAGCCACAACTCCTGACTGACTCCAGGGTTATTTCCCAACAGAAACCACAGCACAGTGAATAAAATTGTCAAGCTAAGCCCCAGCCCCTAAAATAAAAAGCACATCATTTAATCTAGTTCAGCTGTGTTTTCGTAGATCTTTGTGGAAAAGCCATTATTAGATCCATACTCAAGAGTTTAAAGCTTTTTTATTTTCTGAAAGCCTGTGTTGCTATAAGCACAGGGCTTAGGGTATCATTAATCCATATTCTGCTACTGTGGCACAGCAGATTCCTCACTCGGTGAAAATATGTTCAATTTCAGAGACAACTAGCACGGAAAATAAAAGAGAAAAAAGGGGGGAAGAGAAAGAGAAAAAGAGGGAGGAAGAAAAAAGAAAAAAAGGACAAATCTGAAATGAAAATGACATATCAAAAAGCAAGTATTCGGGGGAAATATTAGCACTTTTATCATAATGAGTTTGTAACCTAAATACATATTTCAAGGATGAAATTGCTGACCCTGTCTGCTCTCCACAGGAGGCTGAATGGCTCAATCGCAGTTTAATCTTCCCTGAAAAGGGTACAGAAGAATAATACAGCCCTTGAAGAACAACACGCACTCCTGATGCCCCAAGATTCACAATTTAACTCTTAAAAGGAGGGGGGAAATCCTCAAATCCCAGCCACCAGCCTCAAAAGACCGAGCAGTCATTTCCTCAGAAATAAAAATGAGATAAAACAAAAACCAACAAAACACATGATGAGCATGGAAAATAAGGGATTGCTCAGATGAAGGGTGAAGCTTCAGAAACCCCTTTTTACTGTTTCTTAGAGGCAGAGCCTTTTCAGTAAATTTAAATCACTGTGTATTTCCTAATCCAGCTAATTCTGGTTGCAATCCCTTCGATTAGAGAAGACAAAATTGTTTTGCCAAAGCCCACCTTGAGAAACCCTAATTTGTTTTTTCTTTAATCCAAATGTTTCTAATCTGATTACGCTGCTTTAGCAACTAAAATATAATCTAGGAGTCAAAAATGAATATCCATTTATCCAAGTTCCCCACCATGACTGGAAAAGAACAAGCTTTGTTTTTAAATTCAGTCTTCTCAGGCAGGAATCAGTCAGAGCAGAGAGTGAGAAGAGGATGTGTAGTAGTACTTGATGACTCAAGTAGTCCCTGGCTACTGCACTTGTCAGGATCAGACGATCCCAAAATGGTTTGGGGACTTAAATCCCATCCATTCCCACCCCTGCCATGGGCAGGGACACCTCCCACTGCCCCAGGCTGCTCCCAGCCCCGTCCAGCCTGGCCTTGGGCACTGCCAGGGATCCAGGGACAGCCCCAGCTGCTCTGGGCACCCTGTGCCAGGGCCTGCCCACGCTCTGTGGGACTGGGAGGATCCTCCTGTCTCATCCCACACCCTGAGCTCTGAAGCCCAGATTTGAGGAGCTGCCACCTGTACCCAGCTTGTCCTTCTCCAGTGGCTTTCGGGACACCGTGACCCTGCCACGGGGGGCTGAGGGGCTTTGCTGGGAGTGCTGCTGCTGTGCCCAGGCTCCCCTGGGAGCTGGAAGATGGCCATGGATTGGAAGGCAGAGCCTGCTGTGGGAGCAGCAGCCGAAGGTGGTGTTTGTGAAGCAATCACCTTGATATCCTGAAATCTGGAGTGATGGGAATGGTCTTGAGGCAGCTGCTCATTGCTCATCCCCAGGGAAAATGCACCTTTGGTCATGGACAAACTCCAGCAGGTCACAGGCAGAAGGATAATTTATTGTAAACTACGTGGGGAGACAGAGGACTTGACTGCACCCTGTGTATTATTCCTCATTACAAATCATCTCTCTAAAGTGTACCAACCTGGCGGTTATTGGCATTTTTATCTCCACATTTCTGTAGCTGGAGCACATCAGCTTCTCTCCCCGGTCAGCCAAAAGCACCTTTCATTCCACCATCCCCCACGACTGAGAACTCCACGCCTGGGAAGGCTCTGCCTTGAACTCCTGCACACTCCTGCAAGGATCTTCCTGCTGTAATTACCGCATGCCCCTGCCAGGGCAGCAGCATGGGGGAATCACACAGATGATGGATGAACAAGCCCTTGTATTTATTCTCTGCCTTCACCTTCGCAACCACGAGAGCAAAAAGGGGACTCGTGGTCCTGCGTCGTCATTTGCCCCCTCTCACAGACTTTATGCTCCAAAGGGCTTTGTGTGATTTCATATAATGCTAATTCACAGCAAGATCCTGCCTTTTCTTCTCCTCAGCCTTTGACAAGAAGCTGCAGCTCTGCTTTAGCCCAAAAGAACCACAGAGCTGCCCATTTTCCCTTTTACACCCGGAGTGCCCACACCTGATGTCCCACCAAAACACAGGACTTGTGAATCTACCACTGTGAATTCATCCCTCGTGGAGATTATGCTCCTTTTTAAACAATTTTGAAGCTTTAATTCTCCAAGGAAAGAAAAAATCAGTGGTGAGATCCCATCTGCCAGATCCTTTCCTAGGTAACCTCTTCCTCAAGAAATAAGATGTTTTACCCTGTGTGCTCCATATAATTTCAGTTAAATAACGATAAATCAAGATATGTGTTCCTTATTCACATTTCTTTCTCATTCCATGAACAACTCAGAGAACACTCCAATCCATCAGGAAAAGTTGGGAAAACACACCCAGCTCCCAGTTTTTCCAGCACACCGTGGGAACAGAGGCTGCCTTCTTACTTACAAGCAAACTGCAGCCTCGCTTCTCTGCTGACAATCGTTCCGAAGGGGTTTGTTGCCACACACTGGTACGTCCCAGCATCCTGGGTTTTATTGGGATTATTGATCAGCAGGCTGCCTTCCACCAGGCTGTAGCGGTAATCCATGCCCATGTCAATACTGCTTCCATTTAACTTCCACCTGGAGCACAGAACGCCAAAGTTAAACTCTGCTCATGCTCAGGGATGCTCCTGGCTGTTTGAAAACACAGCGTGAAGTAAATAAAGGAAGATTTAGAACGGCTCTGACTACTTATTAAAAATAAAAAAAAGGAGGCAGAAAAATGCAGATTTCCTGAGCAGTATTGAAATATTCCAGTATTTAACTGAAAGAGCAATATCCTTGACATATATTTCAGTCTCTGAAATGACTAATGCTCCTGTAGTTGCTGGTGCTGCTGCTCTTTGGAATTAATCATTTGGCAAGGGGAAGTCCCTGAAACAGGATCTCTAACCCACTCAAGTCCACTGAGGATATTTTTTTCCCCTCTCCTGACTTTATGGTTGTTTGTTTATAAATTTAAGAAAATTTCCTCCCAGCAGGTGCTGTCACAAAATGGGGCACTGAGGAATTCCAGCCCCAGGATGGAGCGAGGAGGGGAACACAGCACCTCCCATCTCCTGGGTGTATGGAGAAACCATGGAAATGTGGTTCACCGTGAATCCATGGATTTTTATGGCATTAAACTGCTGGCTGTGTCAGGAGACAGCACGGAGGCTGAGGCCTGGTGACTCTAACTGGTTTCAGAGTGGCATTTACTGGTGAGCAGAGCGAGAGAGGCACCAAAGGAAAGAGAGCGGCAGCACCAAGGATTTACAGCAGCACCAGCACTGCAGGAGGACAGCACCTTCCTCCCAGGACCCCGAAGCAGCTACTAAAGCTGAACAGAATTAAGAGTTTTGTCCATGTTTTTGGAAAAGGATGGTTAATCTGAGAGCCAGGACTATTTATAATCCTTTTGTCTCCTTTAAGGACTCCCATCCAAATTTTGCAGTTGAGTTGCAGTATCTGGAGGTTTCCTGGAGTCCATTCCCTCTGTTCCTAATGCTCCAGAGTCACAGAATCTCCTCAGCTGGAAGGGACCCACTGGGATCATCCAGTCCAGCTCCTGGCCAGGACAGCCCACCAACCCCACCCTGGGCATCCCTGGAGCTCTGGCAGCCTCGGGGCCGTGCCCATTCCCTGGGCAGCCTGGGCAGTGCCCAGCAGCTTCTGGGGGAAGAACCTTCCCTAAAATCCAACCTAACCCTGCCCTGACCCAGCTCCAGCCACTCCCTTGATCCTGTCCCTCTCACAGAGGAGAGATCAGAGCTGCCCCTCAGGAGGAGCTGCCTGGTTTTTGGTTGGGAATTTTTGGGATCAGCACTGTGGTAGCCTCCCGGGACATCAGCAATGCACGCAGGAGAAAGGCTCTTGTGTGATGGTTCTAAGGACAGTTAAACATTGGACAAACCCGATGGTTGGTTTGGGATTTCCTTTCACTTCACAGCTCAGCTTCACTTTCTTCTCCTCCGAGTCCAAGGGGAAGATCACGCTGTTGGGCTCCTGCAGGAAAACCGGCCCGTGCAGGGTGTTGTCATCTGCAATAAACAGGGAAAATGGCACAGGTCAGTCATGGACTCTCCATGCTCCCAGGCTTAAAATACAACATAGTGTCTCAGCAGCAAGAGGCCGTGTGTCATTCACCTTGGAAAAGATCTGATGAGACTTTATTTAGTTTATAACAGCAGATTTTTTTTTTTTTTTTTTACCAAAAGCCACTGAACCTCATACAGAATCATGAAAACATCCTGCATGAAACAGAGCACAGAATGAAACCTCACCCAAAGTTCAAACAGTGGGAATGGGCACTGTTGTCACAGCAAAGCTCAATTCAAATCAGAGTCCTCGGTGCCACCTTTAAAAATTGAAATGTTTTCCTTGCAAATTAAACCCCCACACTGTGAAACAGAGCTACCCAGGAACCTGGGCCAGGGGGTCCCCAGGACACCCAGCCCCAGGGTAACTGGTTCTGCCATTCCTGACTGAAGCCCTTCTGCAGCCAGGGGTGCACCATCCCTCCGAGGGGATGGAAACCCTTTGGCACCCCCTGCCCTCTCCGTGCACTGATGCCTCAGGAATCCCCTGGCACCAGCCCCGCACCTCCCCGGGAATGAGGGCCCCAAGAGCTTTTGTGTGACCAGCCCTGGCAGGGCCATCCCACACTTGTGCCCTTCAGAGGATTAAAAACTCACTCTAAATATAGGTAGAAGAGGGAAAATATTTTGGCAAAACAACCTGACACGACCTTCTAGGAGCTCGGGAGTCATTTCCCAGCAATCCAGCACTCTGAGGCCGGGGATTACCGACGGGAGCCTCCCTTGTGCTGACTTTCGTTCTTCATTTTAAAAACACACTTTGATTTTTTGAGCTGTTAACTCCTTCCTGTCTCCTTTCCTCTCTCCTCAACCACTTTCTGCTTTCACCTTACCAATTTATGCCATCTCAGAGCTGGAGCTGAGGGTGAGAGCTGCTCACAGGCCCATCCCTGAGCTGCAGCTCATCCCTGCCCACTGCTTTGCAGCGAGAACAGAACTTCAGGAAATTCACTGACACTGCTCAAAACACCCACAGAAAGCTGCGATGTAAATTCACTGCTCTCCATCCTGTTTGGATCAGACAGTTTTATCTCCACAGTGGCTGTTCAGAACACAAAAGAAACCAACTTTTCTTCCCTGAAAAGATCAGCGATCTTGATTTCACCAAGACTTTTCCTCTCATCAGTGTCAATGTCTGGCTGCTCCTCTAAGTTTAGTGCAAGTAAGGACACAGTGGAAGTGCTCACAGCCAGAAAGTCTTTCAGCTGAATGGAAGGAACCTTGATTTTACATTTTTAAATCATTTTCCAATCTTTTCCTGCCCTTTCTTTACAGCAGACTCTGTTCTTTAAGTGTGCAGGAATCTGAGCACAGAATTCTCTTCAGTCAGGCTGCTGGAAGCCCACCTGGATGAGGATACAGGAAATTTGTGGGTATGGGAGGTCAGGAGAAAATGAATAAATGGGATGATGGGATGTGCAAAAAATACAGAAAAAGAGGAAAAAACAGAAGATGATGGATCTTCCGGATGGAAGGAGGGTGAGAATGAGCGGGAAAAGCCTTCACTGGGAAATCAGCTGGGTTTACCAGGGACAGAACAACAGCCCTTCACTCCAGAGAGAGCAGATTCTGTCATCTCCACAGAAGTATTTCAGAGAGAGTCTGCCAGGAAGATTAGGGAGGAACCACCTCTCCCCAGTGCCTCCTCCCTCAGGCCCCACCACAAAGGAGGATGCACTAAGCACACAGGCCTTGTATTCATCTTTATTTTTAATTATATGTTAATGATACCTGACTGAAACTCATCTATTATTCAAAACACATTTCACATCATCTCCAGCTTTAAATTACACCTGTGTGCAACTCACTGTTGCTGGTGGGAAAAGATAATAATAGCCATAGAGCATGTGGGACTGGATTATGGCATCCAGACTTGTTCCTGAGACCCAGGGCTGCTTCACTCCCTGAGCAGTCTCATTCACCCTAAGAAAGATTACAGTCTGGCCCACAAAGATTATAGCTCTGAGTGCTGTAGGAGTGGGTTTGAAAGCCAGAGATTTAAAATACATTTGAATTTAGCCAGTTTTCTGAATGCAAAATACAGAAGCTGGCCTGGTGCTCGGGTCCTCCGTAACAGTTGCTTCAAATCCCAGAAACACAAAGTCTGATTGTGGCACGAGCCAGACCATCCCAGATAATCCAGTTAGGGGCCTGCTGACTCAGGGATGTGTTGGATTGCCTCTGTCATCTGCCTCACACCCCTCTCTGTGCTGTCATGTGCTGTTATTTCAATTAGAGGGTGTCAGTTTATATCACATCACACCAGAGGTCACACTGTGGTCCTCCTCCCATCACGGGAAAACACACCTTGCATTGAAAGTAAGCAGTTCTTCCACTTGAGGTGGGAAACAGGAACAAATCTAAGGGTGCAAAAGTGTCCCCACATGTCCAGGACTTCCCCTGGCTCTGGGAAACAGGAACAAATCTAAGGGTGCAAAAGTGTCCCCACATGTCCAGGACACCACCTGGCTGCAGGAGCAGAGGTTAAGGTGCAGCATCCTGGTCTTCAATGGTTAATGAAACTGGTCCACAGCACGCAGTGGGAGTTACGTGTGGAGAGCCACCACAACCTGTCCGTGCCATTAATTAGCGAGCAATTTACAATTTAGAAAACACAGACTCAAGATAGAGAACATAGAAATAGTCCCAAATAGGTGAAAACGCTGAATTTTTCTGCCAAATAACTCAAATTACCTAAGCTGAAGTAGAAGCTCACGAAAGATCAAAGGAAAACACTTCCAAATATCCCACCTGCTGCTGACACAGTTCAACATTCAGTTTCTATATGGCAAAAAAATGCCTGCCCTTCCTGTTGGGCAGCAAGAGGAGAAATCCTGGTGCGATTTTCCAGCGACGGGAGCTGGGCAAGGCAGGGAGAAGCTCTGAGAGCAGCTGCAGCCTATCAGGGTGACAGAAGAGCAGCAAAAACCTTGCAACACTGGGCAGATAAAATTATTTTGAGTGCCTTTCTTCTTCCTCTTATTGCTGCCTGTGTATGACCAAGATAAGCGAGTCCGAGCTATTTAATCTCCGGGCTGTAGAGCGGCTCTGCCGCAGCCTTGAGGTGCGATTGCAATCACTGCAGCCCAGATCCCAGCGCCGGCTGATAAGGGCTGAGCCACGGAACCCGACACAGGAGGGGGATTCGGTTCGCAGAGCACTAAAGAGTCACTAATAAATAAAACAAGCTGCCATCTAGATTCTTGCAGACAGGAAGCTACAAGTGCCTGCACCAGAAAAAGCCTGTTTTTGACTAAGTTGTGTTCCTCAGATGTTTATTGTCAGCACAGCATTTGCTCTACTGAAGTGTCTGCTTTTGTGGGAGCAAAGTTTTGCTATTTAACTCTGAAATATATGAATTTTACACTTTTTTAATAAATTCAAAGTGGTGGCTTTTTTTCTGTTGCAGTTATGTCCAAGGACTTGCACTCCAAGAGTGATAACAGATTTTTGGCTTATCGCTGGTGAACACTACGAGCAGCTCAATCCACAGAAACCACCGAGGGCAGGTTTTTTGCTGTGCTTGGAGGCTTTTTCCCTCGCCCTTCCCATCAGATTGTGTTTAATAGACTCTCTTTTGATCATTCCATCGAAAAAGACCAAGGAAGCATTGCCTAGCTGTGCATGCACACCTGAAAACTCTCAGTTATTTTAGCCCTCTTCCCCTTTACACCATTCAACGGCTGCTGCCACTCCTCACACATTTCTCACTGTCCCAGGACAATAAAATAAATAACCATCCCAGACAAACTAACTGGTGAGACACTCCCAGGGGCAGATTTTATTTTCCTGAGTTACATTTCTTTTCAAGAGCCCAAAATGAGTTAACCCAGAATGAACATGAGCCGCCCTCAGCTTAAGACAACCTGCAAACAAGATTGGGTTCCAAAAAGCATTTTTCCCCCTCCTTGTCAGATAAAACAAATGTACTCCTGCTCTGGGTCTGCCTCCCCTGACAGAAGTGTGTTTCTTTCAGTAAGAGGCAGGATCTAGGAAATTTCAGTTGATTTCACAATAAAAGGAGCGTTTTAACCACAGAAAGAGGTGTGTGTCCATATGGTGTTCGATGGAATGTGATAGATCGTTTAGAACATTCTGCTCGATATATATCCTTCCCTCTTGTGAATCACAAAAGCTATTTTAAAAAAAGCCAGATTAATTGAAATACATTCCAAATGAAGAGTGTATTTGCCGTGTCCCTCCCGTACCCCAAAGCTGAGAGCCAGCACAGGCAGTTGGATGCTAAATGCTGTCATCTTCCCCTGATTTTGAGGAATTGAAACATGAGGAATGTCAGCCGAGGTTAATTCACACCAAACAGGTGGAACCATTCCTATTCTCTCTGAACGTTAAGCCTGGTGACAGAGACTGGTACCCAAACAGAACTGCTTTAATTTCCATTGAAAGTTATGGCCAATTTGAGAGAGAGTTTAATTGAATATTTCACACTGTAGGGAAAGATAATAACTAAACTGAACAGAGAATTCTTGGAGTATATCCAGTACAAATGAGAAAAATCCTCTCCTTGTTTGCTGCCGAGGGAGTTGCTGGCTGCTCTGTGTGCTGAGGTGTTTTCATACAGTGCTACAAGTCGGTATTTCTTCGAGACAAAACTGCACCTTGGGAAGAGCAGCTCTTCAGAAAAGTGGGAAGTGGAATGGATAGGACAGCTCAAGGGCACGGCTGACGAACACACCAGGCTGCTCCTCAAGGTGAGCAGCTGCCTCCCATCCTCCTGGGCAGCAAAGGGCTCCAGTGGATGGCTCACTCCTTATTTTTTGCCTATCACTTCTATTAACATCAGCTGCAAATGGTGCTAATGGCTTTGAAATTAAAACAAAGAATTTCTTACACCTTGTAGTCTACAGCTAATTCCACAGGCTTCTCAATGAACAAGACCCACTAAAGGAGCTTTCCACTCAAAGAAAAAAAAAAGATTAAAAAAAGATATATTTTAAAAGTGTATTAAGAGTGGTTTTTCAGGGAAGAGCCTCATAGCTCAGCATCTTTGGGGGCAGCCCCTTGACACACAACTGGGCTTCTTTTGCGGCACCTACAGGTCTGCAACAGGTACCGGGAGCCTTCTGCTGCCCGCTCTGTCCTCCTGCTGCCCCCTCTGTCCTCCTGCTGCCCCCTGTGTCCTCCTGCTGTCCCCTCTCCCCCCGCTGTCCCCTCTGTCCTCCTGCTGCCCCCTGTGTCCTCCTGCTGTCCCCTCTCCCCCCGCTGTCCCCTCTGTCCTCCTGCTGCCCCCTGTGTCCTCCTGCTGTCCCCTCTCCCCCCGCTGTCCCCTCTGTCCTCCTGCTGCCCCCTGTGTCCTCCTGCTGTCCCCTCTCCCCCCGCTGTCCCCTCTGTCCTCCTGCTGCCCCCTGTGTCCTCCTGCTGTCCCCTCTCCCCCCGCTGTCCCCTCTGTCCTCCTGCTGCCCCCTGTGTCCTCCTGCTGTCCCCTCTCCCCCCGCTGTCCCCTCTGTCCTCCTGCTGCCCCCTGTGTCCTCCTGCTGTCCCCTCTCCCCCCGCTGTCCCCTCTGTCCTCCTGCTGCCCCCTGTGTCCTCCTGCTGTCCCCTCTCCCCCCGCTGTCCCCTCTGTCCTCCTGCTGCCCCCTGTGTCCTCCTGCTGTCCCCTCTCCCCCCGCTGTCCCCTCTGTCCTCCTGCTGCCCCCTGTGTCCTCCTGCTGTCCCCTCTCCCCCCGCTGTCCCCTCTGTCCTCCTGCTGCCCCCTGTGTCCTCCTGCTGTCCCCTCTCCCCCCGCTGTCCCCTCTGTCCTCCTGCTGCCCCCTGTGTCCTCCTGCTGTCCCCTCTCCCCCCGCTGTCCCCTCTGTCCTCCTGCTGCCCCCTGTGTCCTCCTGCTGTCCCCTCTCCCCCCGCTGTCCCCTCTGTCCTCCTGCTGCCCCCTGTGTCCTCCTGCTGTCCCCTCTCCCCCCGCTGTCCCCTCTGTCCTCCTGCTGCCCCCTGTGTCCTCCTGCTGTCCCCTCTCCCCCCGCTGTCCCCTCTGTCCTCCTGCTGCCCCCTGTGTCCTCCTGCTGTCCCCTCTCCCCCCGCTGTCCCCTCTGTCCTCCTGCTGCCCCCTGTGTCCTCCTGCTGTCCCCTCTCCCCCCGCTGTCCCCTCTGTCCTCCTGCTGCCCCCTGTGTCCTCCTGCTGTCCCCTCTCCCCCCGCTGTCCCCTCTGTCCTCCTGCTGCCCCCTGTGTCCTCCTGCTGTCCCCTCTCCCCCCGCTGTCCCCTCTGTCCTCCTGCTGCCCCCTGTGTCCTCCTGCTGTCCCCTCTCCCCCCGCTGTCCCCTCTGTCCTCCTGCTGCCCCCTGTGTCCTCCTGCTGCCCCCTCTCCCCCTGCTGTCCCCTCTCTTTCCAGCCACTCTTCCCTGTCCCCGCTCGCTGCTGTCCCAAGCCCAAGAGCAAAGCCCCACCTGAGAGGTGACAGCTGCCACACAAGTGTCTGATACCCGAGCTCCGAAGCAGTGTCAGATATTCCTCAGAGACCACAAGGCAGCCACAAAAACCCGGGAGACAGGAAGGGATAAATCTCCCCTCTCGTAAAGGCAGGAGTGGAAGAGCTCCAGCATTTGAGACGGAGACAGCAGTGCTCTGATGGCTATTTAGGAGTGACCCGAGGACCTGGAGCAGCCTGGATTAAAGGCAGGGTTAAACACAGCAGCGTGCCCTGGGCTCTGAGGGAAGGGGGATCCAGCAGAGAGGGAATGCCAGGAGCCAGCGTGGGAATGCCAGGAGCCAGCACCCAAATGCCAGCAGCAGCTCCGGGAGCTCCGTGAGGCCTCTCCCTCAGCCTGGGCCCCAGCCACATCTCAGCATCTCCTATTTACGTGGCACATGGTTAATTACAGCAAATGTCATCAAGGCAGCAAGTTCCACATCAAATGTTTCTGTCTGATCATACACACAAGCGTGGGAACTCCCTGTGCCATACACACAAACGTGGATATTCCTCTCCTGGGTCCAGTCAGCTGGGAGAGGCAATTCCCACTGCAGCACAACGAGTGACCCATCCTACAACAAACCCCTCATTTAACAGGACGCAGTGTGGGTTCTCTTAGTGTGATTATCATCACAGATGTTGCCTACAGTATCCCACAAAAGCACATTGCTCCGGCGCTGCAGAAAGCCACAAATTTCTTCACCACGCAGCCTCTTCCCTGAGCCATCACAGCCAACAGCAGGAAAACAAAGAGAGGAACTCACAGTGCTCTGATGAGGACAATACCAGCCCACGACAGAGCTGTGAGTATAAAACAAAAGTAATAATCAGATTAATACAATGTTATTGGTGCTACCACCAGTGCTGGGTGTTCTTGCACAGAGCTGTTTGGAAATAGAAATGTTTCAAAGGCCTGTGCTAATTATCTACTGATTCATTAGCAAAATGTAAGGTGCTGATATAATTGCTCTCTGCCAAGAACACACATCATTACTGCAAAACTTTCAGCTGTCTTGGGT
Source organism: Dryoscopus gambensis (assembly GCA_013389985.1). Lineage (NCBI taxonomy): Eukaryota > Metazoa > Chordata > Aves > Passeriformes > Malaconotidae > Dryoscopus > Dryoscopus gambensis. Next base: position 344,135 of record WEIT01019069.1, on the reverse strand, counting down.
ATGACAGTGGATATATAAAAAAAGCAGAAGTAGCTGGTTACACGTGCATATTTTAAAGCCACATATTTCCTTTCCACAATACCTCCCTGAAATTCAATGGATTTTAATCTTTCATGTAATAAGGAAGGTGTGTAAAAGCCAGGTTAATAAATGCCATCCTCCCCACCCCAGCAGCGGGCAGGCAAAGTTATGAAACACTCGCAGGGAAAAAGCCTCTTTCCTTTAAAATCCCGAAGCCTTAGAAAAGACAAGTCCCTGGGGCAATAACCTATAATCTCTGTCTCATCTGTTGCTGGAAAAACAAAGACAACTCTGGCAGTGTGTCCAGGCTCTCAATTGATTGAGGAGCCAAACCCTGCAGAAAGCTTCAAGGTGAAAGGAGCTCTCTGCTGCTTTGCTTCAAGGTGAAGCCTCTTTTCTCTCTTCAGCTTTAAGTACATTAGCCGCTGTCAGAGGGAAAGCTGAGCCCTGCCAACTTTTTATCCAGCTATTTACAGAGAGGTTTAGGCCATGACTTCCCTTCTCAAATATTTGTGAATAAGCAGATGGAATTACCAGCGCCTCGTGAGCTCGCCGGGAAGAGGAAGGGATTATCAGCCTGGCACGCTGGGAGCCAAGCTCCTGTAACTTAATTTGCACCTCGGTCAGAAAATGCACATGGGCTGGTTCAGTCTGTCAAGGGGCACTGGAAATGTGCCTGTTCTGGGCCGTGGGCACACAGTCTGCAGTTAGGGCAAGGAAACACAAGCGGGGTACGAGGGAATCCATCAGGGATTGCAACCATCAGGCGCAGAACTTTTAAACCGTGAACAAAGCAGAGACTAAAACACCTCTTTGTTAACTCAGTCCACAGTGTGCACATTTCTCCTTGGCTGCTGGGTTTGGGCAGCTCTGGAACATTTCCCTGTCCCTGAGACAACGCTGCAACAGGACACGAGTGAAAAGGTTCCATCATCTCCACCTGATGGAGGTTTGTTTTCTCCCTATTTTGGAAAAAAAGGAGTAGAATTAAACTGCAAACACACTCCTTTCTATCCCAGAGCACTGGCACAGGCAAGCTTTAAGCATCTGCCTCATTACACATATTAGACTCTGCAATTTTCTTACTAAGTTGTTCAACCCTTGCCTAAAGAAGAAAGGACGATATTTCAATATAAGAAATTAAAAGGTAACTGAAAGAATGGAGAGAGAGGGAAACCTCATATTTATCATGTTATAAATCTGTATTTTTGGGGTAAAATTGTCACCATCAGCTTCTAACGGCCTGATGCAAGACTAACAGCATCCTGGGCATCTGGGGTTTAAAAAGCACCAAGATATTTAGGAAGAGAGGAAGGACCTCTCCTTTGGAGTCTGTAGAGAGGTAAATCCAAGCCCAGGCACTGCACATCCCGATGCTGGGCAGGCTCCTGACCTGGACAGGAAAACCTCACTCACTTTTCACTGCTGCTAAAGCAAGAAAGTGTTTAATCCTGTAAACAGGATCCGAGGCTGTAATCTCCAGGTGGTTCTGTTCCATAAATGTATTTAAGGCATTGGAAGTCTGCCGTGGGGACACCGGGCTGGCAGCTCAGCTGCTCTAACTCTCCATAACTTCATTGCAGTGGCTGGAATTGCTCCAATTCAGGGCACATTTGAGGAGTTGCCCTTCAATTTTTTCATTGTTATTTTTTCAAAATGTTTCTGCAACTCTCGGTGGAGCAGGAGCAAAAGCCAATCCCAGCCTCCAGTGGGAAATTCCCTACTCAGAGGAGCACAGAGGGTGCCTGCTGTGGCTCTGGAAGCTGGGACACCCCAGGTCCAGCAGCCGCTGCACGGTCACCCCGCCTCAGGCACCCCCAACCCTAAAAGTCACCTGTTATCCCCATTTCTCTGCTGGGTCATCCCTGCAGAGGGACCAGACCCTGTGCACAAACACAGACACACCAACACCGGCCCCCACACAAACCCAGCCTTAAAATGAACACCACTAAATGCCAAACTGAGGGAGGCTTAAATAGAGTTCTCAGAGTTCGATCAGGAAAACATCAAAGGAGCAGCCAGGAGCACAATTTGTCCAATCTGCCCACGGAGAACATGTATCCCTTTAATTTTTTTAAATGTTATGAACTTTCAAGTAACACAGCAGGGAAAAGATATCAGTAATAGCTGTCAAAACCCCGACTTATGACTTCTTACACTGCAATTTAGCACTCTCCAAACCTGCTCAGATTGATGGCATTTGTGAGGAGAGCCTTTCCTCCCTCTGCTGTCACACGAGCAGGTTAAGCTTTCAAACACTCCTTGCTCACCTCTAAAGGGCAGCATGATGGGGATGCCCCAGAGACAGAGCTCACCTCCAGTGGTCCATTTAAAACTCCCATGCCCAGCCCAGGTTCGGGAAGAGAAGCTCCTTTTTGGGGTGTTTCAACAATAGGAGAAAACTGCTCCTGGAAACAGAGTCTTTAGTGCAATAGGAGGAAATGGTCTTAAGTTGTGCCAGGGCAGGTTTAGATGGGATATTAGGAAAAATATCTTCACTGGAAGGGTGGTCAGGCATTGGGACAGGCTGCTCAGGGAAGGGGTGGAATCACCATCCCTGGGAGTGTTCAGAGGGGTGTGGATGTGACATCTGGGGACAGGGGGTTGTGGTGGGCTTGGCAGTGCTGGGGAATGGTTGGACTCGATGGTCTTAGAGGGCTTTTCCAACCTCAACAATTCCATGACATCAGAGAGCCTCAATTTCCCAACAGAGCCTTTCCGAAGGGTAAAATTTAATTTTTCTTTGCTTATGAAGGCTTTGGTTCCTCACCCAGAAAGTGCTCTTAGAGCATCATGCGAAATGCAGTGAGCTGTGAGCCAGCGCTTCGGGTTGGGCTGAGCTGGTGCAAGCAGCTTTTCCTGCCCAAGAGATGCGAAGCAGCCTGCCTGGGGCAGCACTGCCACGCTCCGCACCCCTCCCAAGGCTCCCCGGGGCAGTGGGCAGCGGGGGCAGCAGGGCAGGCAGCAGCAGCCCTGTGGGAAATACAAAAGGTGAGAAGGCTCTCAGGCGGAGTGAGAAAAACAGGTTTCAGAAATAAAGCAAAGAATTTAGGTTTGGCTGTGACTGCAAAGGCTGAAGATAGAAGAAGATACAATTCTATAGTAAGCAAGGACTAATATTAAACAATGGCTGGAGTTTCTAGGCTTGGCTCAGACAGGTCTTGAGGCTGCAGAAAATATGCTTAACAAGATAGTTAAGTTTTAAACTTAATAATGGAGTATTGCATTGCTATTACGAGGCATACAAGCGAGCATTGTTTGTAGCAGATGTACGTGTGCTTTTAATTGTGGATGCAAAATGCTGCTAGAAGCAGCTCTTTCTCTCTTGTGAGAGAATTTTAGTTCTCATAAAAATTATCAGCAATATTCTGTAAACTGGAACACCTGTGGCCTTGCTTGAGAATCGTTATTATAGAGTAGAATAAATATTTTTAAGAATGTATGTTTTTAGAACTTAGCCTATCACACCAAAGAGGTGGCTATGCATTGGACCAATTAGTCTATGAGAAAAAACCCTATAAAAGAACCTGTAATTAATTAAATAAATCACTACATTATTCTGCTGGATGAAGAAAAGACTGCCTGAGCTCTCTCCTTCTCTGGAACTGCGGAAAAAGCAACATTTAATGATTGGTTAGAACAGTTGTCTATAAACTGTAGAAGCATTCTATTGGCTAAAAAACTTTTAAGCATGCTCTGCACCAAAGAGATCCTGGGTTGCCTGCGGCAGGCGTGAGCCATGGACCATCTCTTGTGTCTCATCGCTGGAAATGAGACCAGTGCCTGAATAAAATAACAAAAAGGCTGCTGGAAGGCGTCCCTGGGCACCCCGTCCCGTTGGGTTTGGGTGCCCACACGGCCCCAGTGCCACTGCCAGACTTGGGGCGCTCCGGCTCCTGCCTGCAGCACAGCCCAGCCCCCGAGGCGCCCAGCACCAGCAGCTGCTGCTGCCCCGGAGATGCCCCAGAGCAGGGTGTGCCCGGGGCAGCCGCTTGTTCTGCTGTCGGGCACCAAGGACAGCAGGAAAGCTCAGAAACAGGAACGTGACCACAGGGATAAACGGCAAATTCAGTACTAATGAGGAGAGCGAGGCAAGAGTTAAGTGGAGGGGGACCACGAGTATTTTCCTAATCTGATCAAGGCCTATTACTTCATGATTAAAACCCGTATTTATGTTATTGTTCAACAGAAATGATGGTTTACTGCGTTGATGTGATCAACATGAAATGAAATAAAGCGAAATAAATCAGTCACTCTGCAAAGTCCACTTTTGCCAAGCCAGTGTATATATATATATATATTTTTTTTTTTTAATATATATATATGTATATATATGCTGAAGCCTTACAGAAGTAATAGATTAGAAAATGGTACAAAATGGTACAAAAATGGTACAAAATAAATGTTATTCCTGCCTGTGTTTTAATATAAAAAGCCCGAAGTATCAGGAAGATGCCAAAATAGGAGCTGACTTGCATCATTCATCTGAATGTATGACTTGGGCAATTGGGACACAACCAGAGTTGTAGTGGTTTGTTTTTCTCTTTTGGTAAATTACAAGTCAGAAGTTGAAAGCAAGAAAATTAACGAAAATCATGTAATTTCATTCTAGAGCAGAGAAGACTTAATGGGTAATCGAAATAATGTGCACTGCTTCAGCAATTTTTTCATTACAATTGCAAAAAATAATGGTTTTCCGTGTTTTGAAAATTAAGGATTATACTGGATTGAGAACGCACTATGAAAAGCCTAATTTTTCTTTTTTTTTTTTTGGAAGCCTCAAAGACAAATAAGAGTTTCTGTAAGCAGCCTTTTATCTGGGACAGAGAGCTTGGGTTTTAACTTTTCTCCAGTAAGCACAGCAGCACCCTCCATAATGAGAAATGTGCAGACACAGTGATTAACCAGGGAATAACTCTTTATGGGTCGCTCTGCTGTCTGGGCAGGGCGCTGCTCTGCAAGCAGCGAGAATTCAAAGCCGTGGAGTTCCTCTTGACCCATTTGCTGCTCAAGCCATCACATCTGAGAGAGTTTCAGCTCTGTGGCCGTGGGGGAATTTGTAAGAGCACTGAGGAAGTGGCCAAAAGCAGCTCAAAGACATGAAAACAAACATAAAGGCATGGAAACAAGAATAAAGACATGAAAACAAACACCTTTCTAAAAAACTACTGTCTTTTCAAGTATGCAAGAGATGGGAATGATAATATAGAATTAATACATGGGGGAATGGGCATCAAAATTAGCACTGGGCTTTCTGCTGATGCATTTTAGGAGCAGCACTAGCACAGAAGGAAGTGCCCAGCCAGGTAAAGGGTGGTTTCTTTCAGGTGGGTTTGACACAGACATGGTTTCATAGCTCAAGTACATTTGTTACCCTCAGACCTTAGTTAAACACACACATCTCTCATTCTTCACTCATAACCTGTCTCCTATAGCAAAAAAAGATCTCTATCAATGTTGGAAATGCAAACATCACTCAAACCTGGTTGTGTTTATTGTGCACCAGCATAAGGTACATCCCTTCCTGCTCAGTTATGGGATGATGGATGAGTTCGGGTGGGAATGGACCTCAAAGCCCATCCAGCGCCACCCCTGCCATGGCAGGGACACCTTCCCCTACCCCCAGTTTTTCCATGCCCTGTACAACCTGGCCTTGGACACTTCCAGGGATGGGGAACCCTAAAAAACCTGTTAAAGTCATGAGTTAATGCTGAGACTGCTGACACCTCAGCAGGTTTCTGCTCTGTCTGCCCAATTAACATCCTCTGATTCAGGACTGTTTTCCCTATATTAAGTCAACTACCAATTAACCACTACATCCTCCAACAAGATACTTAAAAACATGTAAGCTGTTCACAGTTTTTGTTAGTGTTGCTATGAACTTCTTTTTGAACTCTTGTGTAAATTTTTCCTCGACTCTTTACTCAGCACAAACGTCCCCTTGGCTTCCCCTGAGTAAGCCAAAGCCTGCTGGGTCCCTGCTGCAGCAGCATGACTTTGTTTACCTCTAGAAAAGAATTAAAAGCATTTTACCAGTAAAGAGCAAATGTTTACAGTGCAGAGTGTACCGTGCCCATGTTTGCACTGCGCAGCAACACAAGGAATTTATGCCTTAAATATTTCTCTAATCCCATGGATGACTTTTCATCTCGCTGGGTTTAGTCAATGAGCACACAGCAAGCTCCTGCTTAAACAAAGCAAGTTTTCCCTCCTGAAGGAGCTCCGAGCACACGACCCACAGCCCATACTGGGCACGTTCCCCGTGTCCCATACAGGGACCAGCAGTTTGCCTGGAAAACTCATTTTCCCCCCAAAGCCCCCCTGCAGCTCCCACCTCCTCTCCTACAGCTGCTCCACCGACTTCCAACTCGCAAAAGCAGAACCTCTTTAGAACCAAAATAAATACTAATCTTAAATTCAATGTACCCTGACAGCAAATAAGTTTGCTGTGCTTACTTCAGCATGAATAAAAAGCCCGCAAGGAGACTCCTACATAAGAGTATATTTACAAGTTCCATTACCCACTGGAGAGATTGATGTAATAAACCCATAATAAAAAGCCTCGTGTTATGGATTTCTCTAATGTTTCTTATCAAACAGCCTGTATTATCTTGGCTTGTGTATTCAATTTAAAATAGGTTTGCAGTAAGTGCCTGAGAGCTGGAGGTCATTTTCCCCGAGTTTTCTGACACGCTGGGACGTGCAGTGTCTTTTCCTGCCCCGGGAAGCTGAAAGCAGTTTGGAGCTCGGTCGAGAACAGTTTGCAAAGCAGGCAGATGATGACTCCAAGAGAAAAAGAGTGGGAATGCATGACCTGAACAGCTATTCATACCTGCCAGCCACAGCAGAGCTCCTGGGGCACAGCACCCATTGCAGTTTATTTTTCTGACTGAACAGAAGAGCGCAGTTGTTTGAGATAAAACCCGTCCACAGAAATTGTTTTGCCACCAATTATCATCTCATTTGTATTTCCTCCTGGCCGGCAGCAGCACAGCCCAGGTGTTCCCCGTGACCTGCACGCTGCCTGCCTCGGGTCTGCCGCCGTGACTTCACCTTTTAGGTAAAAATAGCCCAAAATTGGGACAACAGATGCGGCGTTTGGAGGTGGAAGCAATAGCTAAGCACTTGTACCTATTTATTTCTTCCCTGGCACTGGGTTTAGCTAATAACCATTAGTTGCTAATTAGGATTCAAAGCAATTTTCCTTCGGACCTATTTCAAATCATTGCAATGCAATTATGCAACACATTTGCCTCATTTATGAAATCTTTTAAATACATTGCTGTTTTCGTTTTCAGTTCTTAACCTCTTGCTCTGCAGTGTCCTCTGCTCAGGTTGAAGCTGCTCCATGGACCTACGTGAATACATCAATTTTCAGTCCATCTCCCCTTTCCTGATATAATTTCTGCTAAAGCCTCTTGAATTAACCATTCAGTCCCTGTAAAATCCATCCCCTAGAATCACACAGTGTTTTTTCTGGTTTCAGTGGAGGCAGGATGTGCATCCACAGATCTTAAAGAGAAGGAAACCATAAGGATTTGTGTGCCAACCACTTATTATCACTTTTTTCCCCCCGTAATCAAATTTTGTTTCCATTAACCATCCAGTAGTAGCAAAAAAAATTTCACAACTCCAAGGCCTTCTTCTCACGCAAAAAAGAATAAACGAGTGTTTTTCTGGTAACAATTAACATTCTGCAGAACAAGCTGCTCAAAATATTGGTCTTAAGTAAAAGCAGAGATGCATTTGGCAAAGATGCAATGGAGCAGTTGGTTATTAAAGTGAAATCAAACCCCTTTAATGTTAGGAGATCAGCATCCTCATTGTGACAAGGGTGAAGGGCACTTGGAGCTGATCAGCGAGTTTGCCAGTGGAAAAAATTAAAAATAGGGAGCTTATTGCACATCAGTTGATGGACAGACATCCTCCTGTAGCCACTAGGAAGAACCTTCCATCCCTTGGACACCCGTCAAAAATATCTTCAAAGTATAAGGGACACTTGGAAATTGAAAAAAACCCACAAATAAGTAAAAATGCATAACTGTATTTCTCATCCCACCTGGCAGACCGGGCCTGGGCGCCCACCTGCGCTGACAACGTTACCCTACTACAGCCTGTCCATTTATCACCCAGGTGGTTTCCCTGTGCCCTGGCTGGGCTCGAGTTCGGGGCACTCCCTGCACCCTTCCCTGGGCAGAGGCATCACATCCCACCCCACTGTGCCCCCGGATCCCCCCGAACCCCAACCCCGAGGTCCCACCGCGCTGCGGGGCTCCCGCGCGTCGCAGGCCGCGTTTGCTGCTGCAGGGACACAGAGTGAGGACACCTCCAGGTGCTTCGTGGTGCTTTTCCCACCGTGGTCACCTTCTGCTGTATCTGCCAGACCATCATGACACAGTTCAGATGCTCCTGCTCCCAGTTAACAGCATCTCACCCTTCAGAGCCACCCCGGGCTCCTTTACAAACCTGAAATCTCAGTTTAAATTCAGGTTACAATGTACCTGCTCTGTCCTTTCCTAGTCACTCATCAATGGCTTTGTTTTAAACTCCGTGGATAACAGATCTCTGCTCCCAAACTCCAAATGAGCTGTGAGGGGAGCTGGCACCTCTATGTCTCACACATGCTGGGAGCAAACTGGCTCCAGCACATTTAAATAAATATATCCTGCTGACTTTTCAGCCCTGGTGATCTCTCCTAAGTACTCCCACAGCCCAGGAGCTCCCCAGTCAGCTCTCAAGTGGAACGTGGAGTCTGGAAAGATGAAGGAGTAGCAGAGCCACTGATGGAAGCTGTTCTGACTGGCGGGGATGACCGAGGCTTCTTCCAGAAGCAGGGACTGTGCGAGGTTATTCCAGACTCAGGGACAAACTGAAACATTTCTTGGACTATGCCTGCAAAACACTACCCCTGTGTGCAGCTAATAAAGCTGGAAACATGGACTGGCAGCTGCTAAAATTCCCCACTTCAGTCCATAACAAAGTGGAGCTGTTTCATCCGTGCTGAACCCCTCCCTGTTGTGTTGAGGCGTGTGGAATTCAGAGCACGTTAACACCTCTGGAACCAAGGCCCTCCTTCCAGCTCTTTGCTTGTCTCCTGCATTTCTGAGCACGGATGCGAGGAGTCACCACAGCTGAAATGACAAAGGTCTGCAGGAAAATTGTCCCCGGAGCTGCTCTGAGGGCTTGAGATGCTGCCTCTGCTCTGGAGCCAGGCTGGGAGAGCCGGGGGTGCTCACCTGGAGAGGAGAAGCTCCAGGGAGAGCTCAGAGCCCCTTGCAGGGCCTAAAGGGGCTCCAGGAGAGCTGGAGAGGGGCTGGGGACAAGGGATGGAGGGACAGGACACAGGGAATGGCTTCCCACTGCCAGAGGGCAGGGATGGATGGGATACTGGGAAGGGATTCCTGGCTATGAGGGTGGGGAGGGTTTGAGATGGAATTCCAGAGCAGCTGTGGCTGCCCCTGGATCCCTGGAAGTGTCCAAGGCCAGACTGGATGAGGCTTGGAGCACCCTGGGACAGTGGGAGGTGTCCCTGCCCACGGCAGGGGGTGGGACAGGATCATCTTTAAGGTCCCTTCCAACCCAAACCATTCCACGATAAAAAGATGCTTGAAAAGTCTGCGTTCACACTGCATTTCCTCTGATCAGCTTAAAGAGACCCTTAATGTTTTTACACCACAAGTCACGTGGGTTGGGGTTTTTTTATGGCCTGTTCCCGTCTAATTTAACAGGTTTTAAAAGGAAGACAATGCCCAGGACCAAATTTTAATGGAAGACCTTGAACACATTACAGCAAAAGAAAATTTGAATGCTTGATAATTTAAGTGTTATATTTTTACTACCAATGTGAACCCAGCCCTAGCAAATAAAAACAGGAAGAATTAATTGGATATGCAAATAAGATTATTCACTATATAAATCTAATTACATACCAATTTGCTTTAACAGCATGAAAAAGACAAAAAAGACTCTTTGTCAATTGCTTTCAAAACCACCTGTAGCACAACAAAGGGGAGAGGCTGTCTCTGAAAGGTGCTCATTTCAGCACTAATCAGACGAGGTGTTTTGAAGGTCTTATCAAGATCCCCTTGCCATGGGCACCCTGCTCTGTCCCCTGATCTCCACGATCCCATGATTAGCTTTCAAACGCATCCCAAAACACTGCCTCTGTTTTTATCCCAGGAACAGAAAAAACAGGCTGGATCTTGGGAACAGGAGGTGATTCTGGTCACAAATTCTGGCTTTTTTGAGCTGGACCAGACTTGTTTTCCTGCCTGAGTACAGAAGAGCAGTGGATCTGCTGGGCTGGCCCTGGGCAGTGGGCACCGGGAGCTCTGGCTGCACATCCCGAGCCTCTTAGAAAACAAAAAGGGATGAAGGAATAATTAGCAGAACGCCACAGTGGGCGGGGGAGATCTCTCCAGGGGGAAAAAGCCTGTTAATTTGGGAGCCTTTTGTGTCCAAGAAGCAAATTACACTGATGGCCAATTTATTTCTGTGAGGAGCTACTTGTCAGGGAAAGTAAAAATTATAAACAAGATCACTGGAATAGATTAAGATACAGAATAGCTGAGACCATAATTAATGTCCATGTGCTACCCCTGATAAAGGATCCCAATCATCCATTTTCTCTCGCTGTACATTGAATTTTGTCATCTAAGTCTGGTTTCCTGGTTCAGAGTTGGGCATCTAAAACAATCCCGAGTGAAAAGCATTAAAAATGTGTTCCAAAGAAAAGCAATGTAATGTTTACACCTGTACAGCAGGCAAATACTGAGGTACGGAAAGCAAGGTGTTGTTATTACAGAAAATTAAATTTGAACCACATAAAAAAACCTACAAAATATTGAAGAGTTGTTAAAAAATTAAATGTGCAGTGGAGGCAGAAATTTGGTGGTTTTTTGTCACCTAAACTCTGTGTATAGAGAGGTTTTGCAGCCTTTATTGTCTATTTTAGACTATATTAATAAAGAAAGGGAGCATTGCCCTTGCAGTATAGATATTGAAATATGTACTGGAAAGAAGTGCAGAAATTTGGTGAAGACAGAGGGAGGACTTTTTGTCAGTTAAACTCCGTGCATGGAATTTGCTTGCAGCCTTTATTGTCTATTTTAGACTGCATTAATAATGGAGGATAGCTGGAGATGAGCATTACGCATCTGCAGAGTCACTGGTGACACATTTATATGGTTTAGCAAAGCTGGGTTTCCTTCAAGCCCAGACTGGCTGCCAATACATTTGTACAGTCAAACTGATACATTTTTCTTTTTACTTTAAATGCTCTGTGGGCAGCTGCACAGTAACTCATGAATTTGCATGAGATCTGAAGTCTTCAGGAACAACTTAAAGAGTTTTTAAACTCCTGCTTTCTCAAAAAACAAGGATTGGAAGGGACACACCCAGCAGAGAACATCAGCAGGGTTTGTTGGGGTTTGTTGTGGTGTCCTCCAGCACCAGTGAGCAACTGGTGGAAAATTTTTTGCTGTTTTCTCTACGTTTCTCTAAATTTTACCTCTTTTTCTCTTCCAGGGGCAGCCAGGGCAGCTCTCAGGTGTGCAAACCAGTGGCTCAGTGCATGGGAAGGGGTTTTTCTAGCTGGGAGTTTATCCATGTGTCAACCCTCCTCTCACTGATTTGGACTGACACATTTTATCAGATGACACATCTTAAAAATGGGCTTTTTTTTTTTTTTAAAAAAAAAGCTATGTTATGACAGCTCTTAAATGCCAAACCCCTTGCTAACTGCTGTAATTTCATGCATCCCCTAAGCACTCTTAAAAGAAAGCCGGAAAATGCCAGAGAGTGCCTCCACTTAAAAATAAGAAGGGGAGGCTAAGTTTTAGCAGTAATTGGGTGTCACATTAAAGGAAGTCACAATAAAGCAGTGTTTGAAGCCTCTGCCATGGATTTGAACACAACACCTTGCAGGAGGTGTGAGTGGCAGTGCTGACTCCAAGGTGCAAGAGCTCTCAGGGTAACAACCTCGCACAAATCAATCCTGCAAAGCACTGACAGGCACATTTCGCTCGTCCCCCCCGAAAAACCCACGCCATAAGCACATTTTCCACCCAGCAAGCACTTTCCAAACCAGCACAGCCACACCTGAGCTTCAACACCGAGCTTCTGTGTCGGAACGAACTGAAAGCGAATGAAATTTCTAAAGTTTGATTCAATATTACTCAAAAGGAATAAGCAATCAGACCACTATTGCCTGCAGCGACATGGTTATTCCAGGAACATCCTTATTCCAGGAATAATTCCCAGTATCCAAAGGTTAAGGTGGAGATTTCTCTTGCTCCAGCCCCAGGTCAGATTCCCATCTCCTGTGCTTTTATTCAGCGTGGTTGGGCAGTTCCTGACCTTCCCAATGTGTCCAGAAAGTCCCAAAGTGTCAAGATGCTGAGAAGACTCAGCGATCCAGCACCAAAATGCAGTCATTTCTCTGTGTCAACGCCTGCCCCAAAAGCATTTTGATTGTACAAATGAGCTGTAAATCCTTCAAGTAGAAAATCCAGTATAAAATAAAAGGGTCTAATAAAACCAGTATAAAATCTAAGTGTGGTCCCATCCTGCACCCAGTAGTGTTTGAATTTTAAATTTTAATTTGTAGGTTCCATGTTGAGCAATACCTGAAATGCTCCTGTTTTGGGATGGGTGAGAATTGGATTTGAAAGAACACATTTTCTGTTCTTTCTCTTCACATTCATGTGCGTATATTTAAAAATGGAGACATTACCCCTGTGCTTTAATCGTGGTCTGGATCATGAATCAGGAGCTAAATCAGGGCAGAGTCAATCCTGAAGGGGACAGAACCACCAGGATCACTGAATTCCAGCTCCTGTTGGGTTTTCCTAGTGCTTTTCAACCATGGATTCGAGTTGAAATGGTTCCACACCTTCCCACCAGGTTTGCACAACACCCACTGAGTGGTTTAAGCTGCACAACTGCACGGCCCTGCCCTGGCTGGGATTGCAGCATTCCCAGGAGTGCTGCTCCCGTCCCCAGGGCCCTGATGCAAGCCAGGCACACTCTTACAGCTCCTCTCCCGCGGCCACTTCCCAAGGGGAGAGCTCCAGCCATCCATCAGTGCCAGGGCAGCGGCCGCGGGAGGACGCGTTTGTAAACAAACATCCATCACGGCCGGCTGCACCTCCTCGTCCTTGCACCTTCCTTCGCTCCGTGACTCTTGATAAATGCAACTCTGCGTGTGCAACCATCACCCAGCGCCTCGCTGCAATTAGCACCCAGAGGCTGAGAACCAATTATGAGGCTATTTAATGAGTCATAAGCTGCAGAGAAGGTTTAGGAGTGGGGAAATAGAGGGATCGTGTGAGATGACAGTGAGACAGGGGAAAGCAGAAGCGGGACAGGAGAAGATGGGAATCCCATGTAAATAAAAACTTATGGATCCAGCTCCTCAGCTGATTTAAAGGGGCATTTTTGACAGAAGTCAATAAATGTGCTCTAAAACAGGTTGCCCAGAGCAGCTGTGGCTGCCCCTGGATCCCTGGGAGTGTCCAAGGCCAGGTTGGACGGGGCTTGGAGCAGCCTGGGACAGTGGGAGGTGTCTCCAGGACAGGAGGTCAGAATGAGATGAGCTTTAAGGTCCCTCCCAACCCAAACCATCGTGGGATGCTCTGATCCTGACAAGTGCAGTAGCCAGGGACTACTTGAGTGGAAACTCATCCTCTTCTCACATATCTGCTCTGACTGCTTCCTACTTGAGAGAACTGAATTTAAAAACAAAGCTTGTTCTTTTCCAGCCATGGTGGGGAACTTGGCTAAATGCGTACATTTTTCACTCCTAGGTTATATTTTAGTTTGCTACTGGGAGGTATCCCTGCCCATGGCAGGGGTGGCACTGGATGGGCTTTAAGGTCCCTTCGCACCCAAACCAGTCTGGGATTTTGAGCTGCACCGGTGCAGGACTGGGATTATTTCTCAGGTGAGACAAACCTCTCCCAAGCAGCCCAGGGGACGCAGGAGCCTGCAGGGAAAGGCCCTGACACCCACAGGGGCGACGGGGGACCCTCCATGAGCTGCTTTCAGACAAGGCACCTTCCCACAGCAGACCTGCCCTGCTCAGCCCCTGAGGGCAGTGCTGGCCCCACACTCAGCTCTGCCCAGGGACACCTCCGGCCCCACAGGCACAGGAGCTGCTGCACGCCCTGTGCTGATCCCGCAGGGCAAGCTCAGCACTTACCTGCGTGGCTGCAGCTTTGATCAATTAAAAACTCGCATTCCAAAGCCGCTTCCCGGTCCTGGGAGCTCGCGAGACAGGCATATTAAATGAGCAATAAAATGCAACTTAATGGGGTCGATGTTAAATTAGTTTCAATTATCAAACCCCGTTTTAACAAAATGAATGCCTGGCTCCCTTCCAGAACTCGCATAATTTACATGGGAAAGCTCTGGGTTCCCTCTCCTCCCACTGACTGATGGCATCTCTCCCTCGCCTTTCATTAGGGAATAACTTCCATACTCCATCCTAATATACCAACAAATTCCAAAAAAAGAGAAGGGAGCATTCAAGTTTGCTCAGGAATGCAGCAGAGGTCAATAAATGTGACCGTTAAACTTTATAAAGCAAAGTCAGCATGAAAAAATACTGGGAAATTCTATGCAGAGTATTTACCAATGAGCTGTTTGTGGAGTGTTATTTTATGACAAGTGGGAAAACACTCAGGGAAGCGCTGCTTTTCATTAAGGAAAAAAGAGGACACGGGCTTTAGAGTACACATCATATTATTAGATCTGCTAAGGAAGAAAAGGCAATGCCTGCCAGATGTGCATTACACAGGCTGGAAATTCATGACTGTATTTTGAAGTGAGGAGCTCTCTTCTGTGAGGTTAACAAGGAGCCAGAGCTGGTACTGCCTCTCTGGAAAGGGCGCGGGGAATTCAGCACATCCTGAGGAGCCCACTCCACCCAGTGCCTCTACTCACGCTCGTGTATGAAAAACGGAGAATCAGCACATTTTTCCCATTTATAAAATGAGCTACAGCCATTCCTGCTAACAGTTCGTGGCCACTTGACTTGAGAATCACAGCTGGGCTTCGCAGCTCAGAGAGGCATCACAAGATTGCCAAGGAGAGCGTTTTTATCCCAGCTGAGGAGCGCACATCTCAGCAACAGTCTGATTAGGGGCTGCTCTGCCTTTCCTACTTGTTTTCTCTCCTGAAGGGCTTCAATGTTCCCAACCCACACGGGCTGAGGAAACTGAACACAGGCAAACACCCAATGGCAAAAGCATCTTCCAGATCACTCTCATCCAGCTGGTTACCCCTCCTGCTGTCCTTCATGGCCCTTCCCACTCCAACTCTCCCCATTTTGAGGTCTGTAGGAGGTTTTTTGGGAGTCTCTTCCCATTATTCTTTCAGCCCTGTGATGTTAGTCACCATTGGCATGCTGGCAGATGTGACACTCCTCTGCCTGAGCTCTGCTCCCACATCTCTGTCTCTTCCCAAAGATGCTTCTTCCCTCAGGAAGAAAAGCACAAGACCAAAGCTTGTCTCTCTTTAAGCCTTCCTTCCTGCTTTTTTAGACTTGAATTGGCACTAAGTATCATTCCTTTCAATAAAGTTTACAGTTTCAGAGTTGCCTGTATTGACTTTTTCTGAGTTTGGTCACAAACCAACCAAAAAAGCAAGTTGGAGACCTGGATGCCCAGTATGGGCATCAGACCTGTGTTAGGTGTTCAAAGGGATTACAAAATCATGACAGAGAGAAAAGAAAGCAACAGTTCCAGTTATTGCCAAATCACCACAACCTGGACCTCAGCCATAAAGCTCAGAAATACACCAGTGCTGGGATTTTTGTCATGTATAATCCCACTTTTCAGGGATGTTATAAAAGACAATTTAAGTTACTTGACACAGAGAATTTGGAACCAATATTTCCATCGCTGAGGAAGTGAGTAATTCTCCTCTTCATCCCACCTGTGCATCCAGCTGCTTCCAGCCCCTTTTCTCTCTGTGTCCCCTGCATCACTCCCCGTTTCACACCCCAGAAAGCCCAGCCACCCCCCTGCCTTCTTCCCAGTCCCCCTTCAAGTGTCTCCTAGCCAAGCCCACACAGGGTGAGGCCAGAGAAAATGACATTTCCTGTGGCTGGGATAAAAATGGAAGGAGAGGGAATGTTCTGGGAGTAAAGCCTGAGCTCTCAGGGAGCATTGCATGGCATCATCTGAGCCGGAAAGGCACAAATCATTTGTTCTTCCGAGTCTCACTGATCAGCCATTGCATCATCCCCGTTTCACAAATGAAAACAATGATCACGTTCAGAACTCTGCTGGGATCTGTTTTGCAGAGGTGAAGGCTCAGAAGGTACAAATTAAAAGTTGGGATAAGGGGAATTTCAGACACATCTAAGTTCGTGCTGTTCCCAACATGCACTGGACAAACTCAAGGCCTTCACACACGAACTGCTTATTTTCCTCTCAGCTGTGCAAGACAGCCATGGGAAGCTTTATAAATGACAATACCCCTTAAAACAGATGCAATCTTCAGACATTTAAACTCAGAAAATTGGAATTAAGACACATCAACCTATTAAGATAGCTGTATTTTTCATACTTTCCCTGACACCTGGAAAGTTTAATGAAGTTTAAAGTCACCAGCTTCAGCTGGAGATGCTGACTGCTGGCTGGCTAATTAGTTGCCTGTCTCATTGATTAGCAGCTCCTCCAGTAGTCGATTATAAATGGTTGTAATGCTTGCCTTGCTTCACAGCGTAATTAATATGATATAGACTATTTAACAATCGTGTTTTAGCTTGATTTATGAAGCTGAATATGTGTATTTTACTGCAAAATAAAAAATCCAAACACATAAGGGGAACCAGACTGAAGCACTGAAGGGATAATGGGCAAGTTTTGCTTCTTCATTGTAACACACAGGAAATCTTTCCTAAAACTTGCAATAATGAGTCAGTGCAGCCTGTCAGGAGCATATTCTTAATTTCAGAGCCCAGCCTGTCACAGCACTGATAAATGCTTCAATAAAGCAGCATTAAACAATGCCCAGGTGAACGGCAGCATTCTGTGCTCTATTCATTACAGGAAGAACTTATTGGGAGCAGCCACTGGTTTGCCACAGACTGACTCTGAGCAGGATTTGCACAAACACATCAACATCCATCCCATTTACTGGCCCCAACCCTGTAAAAATCGGAGCCCTTGAGGCAACCAGGCCTGGCTGCAGGAGGGGACAGGGATTTCTGGGAGAAACCCTACAGAAACATGCAGGGTTGGATGTTTTTCTGGGAGAAACCCTACAGAAACTTGCAGGGGTGCTGAGGAGCCTCGCTTTCTGTACGGCCAGCCCACCTCCAGTGGAGCTGTCAGCAATTCCGTGACTGCCCGCGTTTGCAGCACTGCCACTATCCAAGTTGGATTGACTTTCATTCCCTTTGGATGATCCTCCTTCACTGCTGCTGAGCTGAGGGACCTTTCCCAAGTGAAAATGATCGCTGCCAACAGCATTTCCAGCCACTGCACGCTCCAAGGGCAGCAGCAGAACCCAGGGATTCAACCCCACAAGGCTCAGGGGGAGCTGAAGGGTCCCCCCGTGTTCTAAATGATGAAAATCCCCACCGAAGTGTGGAGAAAAGGAGCAGAGATTTTGTCCCCGAGCAGGGAGGAAATCCCCACAGAGGCAGGTTTTTGGCTAGCTAGGCCAGGCTTTGCCCAGCACCAAACACAAGCTCCAAGCCCAACCCAGCAGGTTTCCCACTGCACCACACCTCTCACCTCTTGCTCTCCTCCATGACCACACAAGCATTACAAAATTAAGCCCCTTTCCAATAACATTTAGATTTTCTAAGAATCATGCAGTATTTTACCTATAAAACACCCGACTAATCACCTCAATTTTTGCCATAAAATCCATTTTTACTGTCAATAAATAAGCGGTTTGGGTCCATATCCTCCCTAATTTGATAGATGCGTGGAAAAGTGGGTATTTCTGTAAGTCCCTAAATGAGATTTAATTTCAATACCTACACACTAATTCAAATGCAAAGGAGCGAAATTGAAAAGAGGCATCATATGAAACACACAGGGGATCAATACACAGCCAGAGAGTTGGAACATCTGCTTAGCAAAATGTCTGTTGAGGCCCTGTTTCATTTACAGTGCACCATCTCACCTTCTTCACTTCTGAGAAAGAGGCAATTAAACTTGCCCAGATGGACTTGAGAGTCAGACAGAGAAAAACATCATATACCTAATCATCTGTATGTAAAAATGAGAAGATGGCATTGATATGGACTCTAATTTCGTAATTTGGGAAGTGATGGCCTAAATCAATCAGGTCACGCCCAGCAAGGGCTTTGCTGCTGACAGATCAGGAGCGAAAATGGGAACAGACTTCTTGTGAGGCCAACTCAAATCCTCTGCAATTACAGAAAAACTCGCCACATAATCCCTAAATAAGCATAAATTACATTTCCTTAGCTCTCCTTTCCACCTGTGTACAGCTGAGTGATGTGTAAAGCCCCACTTCGGCAGCTCAAAGTCTTCTGGCTTCAGTTTAAAGGATTCTTTGTCCAGATTTAATCGTTCTTATCCCAGTGAGGAGAGCTGGGTCCAGGACCCGCTCACCCAACACCTGCCTGCAAGGTGATGCTGCTGGGGGGCCACACCTCTTCCTGAGGGATTTCCAAACACAAGAATTGGAAATGAACAGAAAAAAACCCCAAAATAATCAGAAAAAACCCACCCAAAGTATTAAGGGCAAGGCAGATCTTATCTGCAAACCCTTCTGCGGTGGTGCCCAGGGCTGGGTGGTGTTTGACGAGCAACAGGAGCCATTCCTGCCTCCTCTGCTGTGCAAACATTAATTAGGCAGCCGGCTCCAGAAATGCAAAGTGCTGGAGAACTGACCAAAATATAAATTAATTAATTATGGGGCCGCACCAGATTAATCATTTCCCAGCTTCCCGCTCACATCAAAGTGCAGAGGGAGCTACACAGCACCAGAAAAAGAAACGCTGAACAAATTGAACTGCGGCCTCGTTTAGGGGAGATCATCATTTAATATGTACAACAGGGCTCCCAGCTTTAATTATTTATATTCAGACACGAAATTAGCTGAATTTCTCTGGTACGTAACCTGCAGCTGCTTGGAGAGCAGCATGGATTCAAATCCTCATCTCTCTGTGAATTCTGAGATTTAATTTTTAACAGAGCTGGGCACCCAATGTGATTGAATGTATTGGTATAAATTATGGGGGTTTTGCCTCACAGTGGAAAACACTTGAGTCTATATTGCATTTTTTCCCTCCCATGAGTTGCACAGCCATGCTCTAAACACTCTGGTCTGAACCACTGCTGGGGTATTGCTAGGCTGGATCAGCATGTGATAAAAGGAGAAAGAATGCCTGGAGAGGCATTGCTAAGAATATTTTCCTGTTAAAAAAAATTTTGGGGAAAAACCAAACCACCACCACAAAAAAAACCCCCCAGAAAACAAAACAACAACGAATTAAAAAAACCCCAAAAAATCACCAAAACCTCCCCCCCAAACCAAATCAAATCAAGAAAAACCACCAAAAACCCCCCCAAAAACAACCAACCAAAAAAAAAAAAAACCAAACCAAAAAAACCCCAAACCGAAACAAAAACCCAAAAAAAAAACAAAAAAAAGCCACCCCAAACCAAACCAAACCCAACCAACCAAAAAAACCCGAACCAAAACAAAACCCCAAGAGCTCCAGGGCACTTTCATGTTTGAAGCTCCTGTATTTATGTGCTTGCAGCTGGGAGGGGCTGGTCAGGAGTCAGGAACGGGGTCTGCCACGAGGTCTGTGCCTGATTTTATTGTGCATCACTTGGTTTTTTTATTTTATTTTATTATTTACTATCATTATTTGTTACTTTATATCAATTATTAAATTGTTCATATCTCAATCTACAGGTTTTGATTCTCCTCCCCATTGCACCGGGGTGGAGGGAGGCGAGTGAGGGGCTGGGTGGGGCTAAGATGGGCTCCACCCACAGCACGGTCAGAAGGTGAATGGTTAAATCACGGTATAAAATATGCATGTGCACACTCAGACATTAATGTGTCTGTGCCACTGCAGCTCATTAACATGCAAAAACGACTTCAGCACAGAAACTCACTGCTCCAGGAGGGTAATGAGGCAAAGGATGGCACAGAAGTCACGGAAACACGGAAAATTTCCTTTCTGACTCATCCAGTACGTTACAGGCACACGGTGTCATGCCTCCCTCAATGCAACCCCCCCAAACACATCCCCCTGAAACTTTATTTTGCTGACCTGAAGCAGTTTTCAGTAGTCAACGCCTCCCTCAATGCTTTGGCTCACCCCGTGCCAAAACAAAATGCCTTTTGTTTCCATCTCTCCTCCCTGGCTGGACACAAACGATTCTTTGGGATATGTGGGGATGCCCAAGGGAGAGCCTTTTCTAACAAGGTCATGACTTGAAGAGCTTTGTGCTACTTTTCACAGCCTGTTCCGCCTCTCATCCCACTCATCCCAACTCTCCAAAATTATCAGCACGGCAGCTGCTATTTAAGGAATGTGGGAGCCTGAACAAACTGGGGCTGTTTGGCACCAAGGAGTTGGTTTGCAGCTACTGACACCTGAAATCACAATCACAAACCCTGAACTGATACACACCAGCTATTGAGTCCAAAAAGCGTCAGTGGGTTTGTAGCAGTGCAACCTCAAAACAACCAGTGAAAACCAGTCTGAAAAATGTGGTCCCAGCTTGGGTGGCGGGTTGGAAGGAGGTGGTGGCTCTGAAGGACCTTTTCCATTTTCAGAGCTCCTGAAATCGCGAGCAGTGCTGCACCCCGGGGCTCTGGTCCCAGACTGATCGAGGTTTCTCTGCGAGGGTTTCACCAGCTCTGTGAAGAGCTGCAATATCTGAACCCCCGGCACACAGAACCAGGAGCAGTGTCCCCTGTGGGCTGTGAGCTGTGTCCCCGCTCCGCTGGCACTGCTGGGTAAGTGGCACCTTAAGGCCACGGTGGGATCCTGCAGTGCTCGGGGGCTGGCAGCTGTTTCGTGGCGCGGATGAGACGAGCTGGGAAGTTTTGGCGCAGTCCCAGGGAGCAGATGTGCATTTAGGAAGTACGCACACCAAAAAAGCCCGAGGGGCTGGTGGGAGGGGCTGGAGCCCCAAAGAGGCACTGCGGGTCCTGTTGCTTGGGGTTTGTTGGGGCAACACCCCAAAAACATCCTTCACCATCCTTCAGCCCTGCTTCCCTCTGCAGCAGAGACAAGGATGACACCCGGGCTGGGTCTGACTCTGATTAGAAGAGCTAAACCCAAGTATTGCATTTCCCAGTTAAGGCTTATTTTGACAGGTAGCTCAATCCTCAACTTTCCCAGTGATTTAAGGGTCCACGAGGCACTGTGGAGGGTTGGTAGACAACTTCCTGCATACTAGTTTTGGTTTTTTGTCCTTTTTTATAGTTCAGTTACTAATATTTTTTCACAAGGGTGGAAAATGGTTTGATCAACATGAAAACACGAGTTTCCCCCTCAACTTCAGAATATTTAACAGCCGCCTGTGCACGTGTTCATGACACCAGAGCACGACACAAAACTCTCCCACAGCTCCGGGAAGCAATCCAAGTGCATCCCTTAAAAACAGCCCAAATGAGGGAGCCCTGCTCGTGGCAGCACTGGAGTTCCCACAGCACAACCACTTCCATGCCCCCAGCCAGCTCAGACAACGCTGCAGGCAGCCACAGAAAATCCCAATTTAAAACCTGCCGAAGGAGGCCGGCCCAGAGCACGTCCTGCAGCAAAAGGAAACCATTTCCTCGCTCAGCACCTGTTCTGAAACTCATACCGAGCTTCTGGCCCTCCTCACCCCACACAGCTGTTACATCTCCCTCAGCAGGACAGGGAATCTGGGGCCTGAGGAAATTCTGCAAAGAGGAGGAAAAATGCTGCTGCAGAGTAATGTGGGGAAAGCCAGTGCTGGAGAGGTGCATTTTTATTAAGCACAGATGTAAAAGATAAGGGCAACCCCCCCAAACACATCCCCCTGAAACTTTATTTTGCTGACCTGAAGCAGTTTTCAATAGATATTTCAAGCAGAGAAATTACAGTAAAAATATTTTCCATGCTTTTGTTTTCCCACTCTTTTTATTTCTTTTGCTTGAAATAAAGGCTCGTCCTCGATGTATTCCTGCAGCCCAACTTCCCTGGGGTTGCAATTCCCAAAACATGTGCGGGGGGCTCTGCACTGCAGAATCTCTCTGCATCCAATTTTCTGCCAGCTCAGAAACTGTCAAAACACATTTAGAAAGGCTTGGAACCAAATTTCAAAAATAGGTACCCCTAAGTACCGGAATAAAAGTTGCTTGGTGTTCAGTAGAGCTACGCAGAAAAAAGTAAATACTGCTCTAAGTATTTTGTTATTGTCTAAAATGCTGGGAAAGGAACCCAGCAGCGAACATAAATAAAAGGGGAGAAATCCAAAGTTAATAAATAAAGCAGTAAAACAGTCCAAGAGAGCAGCAGGTACATTAGAGCAATCCAGATGAACACCAGGGTGACATAAACATTAATTAAACCCTGGCACCCTCCCTCAGAACAAAACGCATGTGAGAGGATAATAATGGCAGTTTGAGGAGGAATTAATCAAGGATGTGGCAAAGAGAGAAAGACTCAGGACAGCCTCGGACAGTCCTGGTTTGGTCCAGGAACTCCTCGCCCATGACAAGGCCAGCAGGGCTTTGGAACAAGCTTTGCTGACCCTCTGCAAATTCTCTGTTTCAGCTCCAGGAAAAAAATCACATCCCTCAAAAATCTTATTTCTCTGGGAATGCTCTGAACACTGCAACTTTCAGGGCTGAAGAGGTTAAACAGGGGCACTTGCAGGATATGGCTGCATTGCTGGAATATGTTATTCTAATTATTGGGTAAATGGAGCGAGGGCTCAGCTGTAACACAACACCACTTTAATGGAATTTAAAGCTCCACTCCACGCAGGTTTAATTGAGCAGGGAAACGCTTAACGCGGAATGTGAGAAAATGATTTCCATCAACACCAGCTTGGCAGTGGGAAGGGGCAGAGCAGACCTTGGAAAAGTTGTGCTTGGGCTGGGAGACACTGACCAGCAGGAAAAGGAGCTTCACCTGATCCATTCAGTAACAGTGGCCATGAAACAGGGATTTATTTGGGCATTTTACCCCCGGCACACAAACCACGGGGCACTGTGACACCAGCGGGACATGCAGGGCTGTTCTTAACCCCAGGTTTGAAGAGAACACCTCACCTGCCAGGCACACCATGACCGAGTGCAGCACCAGCAGCTCCCATAGCAACCTCATCTTCAGTGTCCCGGGGCAGAGGAGACGAGCCCACGAATTACAGAGCACAGCGGGGCTCCCTGGAGACCTCAGGCAACCTTTAGTCTGTAAAACAAAAGACAGAGCGCAAGGAGATTTAGGGTTGTTGCTCCTTCTATTTGCTGACAGTTTGTTCTTCCTTTGCAGGAAAGCCGTAGCTGAAGAGCAGCAAAGAAACTTTTGTAAATGTTGACTTTCAAATCCTTCTCGGCAGTGATCTGCGACCATTTCAGGTGTCTGGGTGGCAGATGAGGATTAAGAATTATAACCTGTAGCTGCATCTTCGCTTGGGTGCTGTGAAATTTCTGCTGTCTCCTAATTTTGCCCTCAGGAGATTCACTGCCTGCCTCTCAGGGGTGAGCTGGTGTCTCGTGTAATTAGTGGTGTAATTAGTGAACGCTGGAGATCACCATAAAGAGGAAAATCAGAGTAATTCTCTAACTCTGTGAGAATTACTGTAACTTTTCTCTGCAAACATCATCAGCACACGAAAGACACCTTGGCAACACTTTGTGGGAAGAGTTCCCACACTGCCCAAGGAGGCGGATGTTTTTCCCATTCCACCTCCATTCTCACTGCTCTAAAATCCTTTTTAAAAATCAACCTTAAAACATCTCCAGGTAAACACTGATCTTTCCTTTCCCCCTGTTACAACCTGTAAATAATTAGAATTTGTGAGCAATCTAAGACTTTCTCAGCTGATCACTGCAAACGTCTACCATCGCCCTCCGAGCAAACCAAGAGGGAAAAGGTGCCTTCATTTATGAAAGGAACCACTCCAGAGCAGGCATTTAAATATGAAAAATAAATAAATCAAGCCAGACACACGTTCTTATAATTATTCATCTCAGTGAAGACTGGAAGTTCAGGGGCCTTCGTGCTTACAAGACAAAGGGCATGAGTAATAACAAGTGAAGGAGCATCACCAGAGGTCTCTGCCTGCTTTGGTGAGCTAAAATTGGGAAGATTCTTCCAATAAACTCAGGTTCAGTGCACTGGGAAGGTTGAGAATCTTTACCCTCTGATCTGAAGATGCAGCTTTGAAGCAGGGAGAGATTAATTGCCTAAATTCATCTGTTTGCACACAGACTGATGAGCCTTGCTGGGGGAGCACGAATGACCAATCAGTGAATACTAATAACAGTTTAAGGCAATGATTAGAGTATTAATTATTAATTTTGGAGGGAAAATGTCATAGACCTCTATGCTGATTGACATAGTGAAGCAGTTACACTCTGTTTATAGGGAAGTCCATAAACGTATTTTCTTTTACCCAAAATAGTCTTGACCTGTGGGAAAAATATTACTTTTCCTCCAAATACCAAATTCTGTTGATTATAACAGCAGCTACACAAGAGGTTTCTACCAGAGAAAGTCACTCTTGGTTTTACACCAATTTAAGAGAAATTTGAGATAAATCTCCGATTTCAGCAGCTGCTGAAATTTTTCCCTGTTCTAGTTTTCCCACGAATTGTCCCCATCAACAAAGCCCTTGTGTAACGTACAAATCTTCTCTTCATTACCCTGCACTGAGATGCTTTTCAATTATTCTCCTCTCTCTCTGCAATGAGCAGAGCAATCACGCACAGCCTTTAATACCTAATTAAAAACACAAGAGGTTGATAAGCACTTATCAACTTAACCTCCTGCCAGGAGCCCGTGGGAAGCACCCGCAGACTGCCAGAGTGCACAGGGCTCACCAAAATCCATTCCTTGGTTTTTCAGAGATGTAAGAAAATTCCTGGATAGTCTTCAATTTATTACCCCTCCCCATTGCAACTTCAGCTCTTGCCACAGCTGCCCTGACTCGCCATCCATTTGGGGAAAGTTCTGACTAATCAGTTTGCAAACTGATTTTTTTTTTTTTCCTACTCAGGAAATAAATCTTCTCTCAGCATTTTAAACGCTAACACAAAGCATTTCAAAGTTGTTAATGTAAATTACTTTCTAGCCTACAAAGATATTAAAAGTAGCAGGCTCTTTCTTTCCTCCCATCAAGTTTGGACACAATCACTGGATCTCAACTTCGGTCAAAAATAAGTTAGGCTAAAAATACAGAACTGTAGAGTGGGTTGAGTTGGAAGGGAGATAAAGCCCACCCAGTGCCATCCCTGCCATGGCAGGGACACCTCCCACTGTCCCAGGGTGCTCCCAGCCCCGTCCAGCCTGGCCTTGGGCACTGCCAGGGATCCAGGGGCAGCCACAGCTGCTCTGGGCAATAAATATACATAAAGTCCAGAGAAAAAGCTGAAAGTTTTCCCTGTTATTCAGCAGTTGCTCCAGAGAACCAACAGACATCAGAGGGGCGTGCACATGCTTCAAAGCAAAGTTCCCAGCTCCCTGATGTCTGGCACAGGGTAATGCACGACAGAAAGTTTCCCCAAAGAGAAACGATGCCTGTCTCGGCATAAAAAACACTGAAAAGCAAATTAGATGATTACCACTAAAAATATTTTCCTAAGGTTAAATTGTGGTGGTTCTCAAGCTCTGACTGCAATTCTATTTCTCGTGATGGTTCCCTATTTCACATGTGAATGAGTCCAATTCTCAAAATGTTTCCCTGCAAACATCTCTGCCGTTCACAGCAGCAGGGCCTTTGTTCAGAGCTCCGTGAGAACTCTTCAAACACACTGACTTTTTATGGCCACGACTTCAGCAAAGGCAACATTTGTGTGCGAGCAGAAGATGGATAATTGAAAAGATCCTTCCCATTCCTAAATGTTTCCTGACTATAAAATCCCAGGGGAGTTTGCGCTGCTGCTGAAGGAGAACATAAGAGGCCTGAAAACTCATGAAGTTCCATATTTTTATTTCCAGAAGGAAGCAGAGGTAGTTTCAGCGCTACACAAGTTATTTTTTTGAGATGAAAATGAGATTGCTGAGCTTCGGTCTGGAAGTGCAGCCCATTAGAAACCCCGGTGCCACCACACGTGTGCAAATGTCTTCTTAGCTTTACTTCTGGTGATGCAGCCACTGCAAATTCTTTTGAAAGGCACCTTTGCTCCTAATTGGATTTTGGCAAAGAAACTTGACTCTAAGAGCTCTGACTGCAGGCAGGCAGGAGGGGAAAAAATGTGTGGAGTAGAAATATTTGTGGTGAATTTTTCTGAGTTCATGAGGTTGGCTGTGTGAGTAACTTGATTCAGATGTTTCATGACAAAACAATATAAAGTTTAAAAACCTACGGCTAAGATATATCTGGGTGGATCCAGAACGTGGAAAACACTTTTTAAGACAAATTTGCACTACGCGACCTCTTGGTTTTGTGAATATTCTGAAGGAAAACCTGCAGAACACACCTCAGACCCCTTCGGCACTGCCGCAGCAGCAGCAAGGACCGAGCCTTAGCACTCAGCTCACATCTCCCGCTGCCCACTGGGGTGCTGCAAGTGCCAGCTCCGCTCAGCTCCCGAATAAATCACTGCTAATGAAGCGTGCTGCACAGACAGACAGCAACAGGCATCTTTTAATCACCTCGGCACAGGAAGAGCGAAGGGTAAGCACAAAACACTCGGCACTAATGGGGGCCTTGTTAGACTGAAGGTGCTGCGGCCCTCGGGCTGCCACAGGTGTGACCCGAGGGCAGGAGCAGCTCTGAGGGGAATTCACTGCTTCCCTCCACACGGACATTAATTCATGCTGCCAAAACCTCCTCAGTGCTACCCAGCTTTTGAAACAGGAGTGGAGAGTCATAAAAAGAATCTTCAGGCTTGGCTGCAGAGGAGGGAGCAGAGCTTTGGGTGACCCCACAGCTCTCTGGCTACACACGGCGTGGGACGTGCAGCTGCTGAGGGCACAAAATCACAGAGATTTGGGTTGGAAAGGACCTCCAAGGTCATCGAGTCCAACCTGTGACCACTCCCCACCTTGTCACCCAGCCCAGAGCACTGAGTGCCACACCCAGTCACTCCTTGAGCTGCTTGAGGAAAAGAGCGTGTAGCAAATACAGGCAGCAACACCCACACTGGGTGGATGCTGCACATCAAATATAGGCCACAACACCCACACTGGACAGGTACTGCAGGCCAAATCTAGAAATACCAGAGCCAGCAAAACTTGAGCACAAAGGTTTCATAGAAGCTCAAATTCCACTTGTCTGCACCAAAAAAAAAAAAAAAAAGTTGAAAATAAGCCACAAAAAGTCTTCTGAGGTTCCAAACCCCCTCTTTTTCTTAAGGTTCTCCTAATGCATACCTACAAAAAGATCTCTGTCCTTTAAAGATGAGGTTTATAGGTGCTCAGGGAGTCTTAGTAGAATCATGGAATAATTAAGGTTGGAAAGACATCCCAGATCATCAAATCCAACCTTTGACCAAACACCACCACAAAACCATATCACAAAGTCCCACATCTCCTCATTTTTTTGAGCACTTCCAGGGATAGTGACTCCACTGCCTCCCTGGGCGGCCTGTACCCATGTTTCACCACTCTTTCAGTGAAGAAATTTTTCCTGATGTCCAACCTGAACCTCCCCTGGTGCAGCTCCAGCCCATTTCCCCTTGTCCTGTCACTTGTTGCCTGAGAGAAGAGGCCTACCCCCGGCAAAGATCCTAAAAACAGCCTGCAAAGCTACACCAAAAAACTGTTCTCCTTTTCCATCTCTCCAAACACCACCCATTCCTGACGCTCCTGGGCACTTTGTAAGCTAAATTCCAGTCCACATACTGAGTACACAAACAGTGTTTTGCTTCCAGAAGCGCCAATATTTCGAAGGTGATGGAGAGATTTTCAAACCCTGGGATTCTCCAATCCTGTTGCTGCTTGTTACAAGGAGAGGTCATTCCCCATCTGATCCAGAAACTGGAATAAGGATAACCTAGAAGTCACTCAGACTGATGCACTGAATTGGAGCGTGGAGCCAGCTTTTATAAATGATGGTTAAAGGAGCTGTCCAGCTTTGGCCAGGGAGCAAAAGCAACGAGGTTTCTTTGCACGTGACAGGAAAACAAGGCTTTTCCTAAGTGAAACAAAATTTGCTTTATCTGTGAAAGGAATGGAACAGAGCTATTCCAGAGGAGCAGCATCTGGGCACAGGCAGCTCCCACCTCCTGAACACCAGCCATGGCCCAGATTCAGAAAAACCTCAGCCTTCTAACCCAGATCCAGCTTTGAACCCTCTGCTGAATCCAGGCCTGTGTGTCAGGAGAGGCCCAGGCTCTCTTCAGCAGCTGCAATCAGTGACCCGCAAAGCTGAACGGCCAAAAATAGAAGGTGCCTGAAAGAAGAGTCCCCAAAAGTGCAAATTTCACAGGAATCCTTTTCTGACGTATGCATATTGATTTTTTTCCAGCGCTCAAAAAACAAGGGGTTTTTTTGCTGGTTTTTGTTGTTGCTGTAAGTCCTTAGATAAACCGTAGTTTTCCCTTTTGTGTAAGGGGTAAAAAAGGGAATTTGCAAAGAAGGCTCAGGGAGATGAAGGGCAGCGGGCACACGCCTGTGGCATCTCCCACGGAGCTCTCCTCACTCTCACAGCATGTCTGTCAGATCCTGATCTAGCTCAATGCTGAAATTATCCCTTCTGGAGTTGTACTCACACACAATTCCCACGCTGTGGGATAGATACAGGCACGTTGTGCCTCATGAAACAATGACACGCGCGCGGCACGTTCCTGAGATGTGCCTGTGATAAACGGGAATCACAGAATATCCTGAGCTGGAAGGCACCCACAAACATCATCAAATCCCCAAGAATCCCACCCTGTCCCTGATAGTGTTGTCCAAATGGCAAAATCCAGTCCAGGTTGTCCCAAAAATTAATTGTCTGAGAAAACAATGTCAGATTTCACATTCTGTTTCCGCTTTGGGTGCTTGTTCCCATTCACTGGATAGAGATTTCACTTCCCTGGGCCAGGGAAGCTGCAGCAGCTCAGCAGATGGAATTCCCCAGCTCACCCAGTCATTTGTATTTGTCAGGCCTTTGGTGAGCTGTGCCCCAGCCACGTCCTGGCTGTCACACGCCTGCCACAGCTCCGTCCTCACGCGGGCTGCATCCGTCTCATCCACACAATAAATGCAATTCCAACAGCACGAGCAAAGATGGAATCACTCAGCGAGTCCCCACTGCCACGAATTACAACCTCTGGAGTTTAAATACTGCTCCTTCCACGTAATTTTTTTGGGGTAAATGCTCCCTAATTTATGCTCATCCCACATATTCCCAACAACCTGGCTGTGGGACAGCTCTGCCAGCGGTGGGGCAGACAGGGAGAGGCTTCCCTGCTGATGGAATCAAAGGTGGAAGTAACTCTCACCAACACCATCCCTTTCTGCCTCAGTCTAGAAGCAACATTTCCAGTTCATCTTTATGCAGAACCTAAAGCCATGGTCTAAAACCTGATTTAGAGGGACTGGATTATTCCTTTAACATTCGCGGTGTCGCAGGATTCCCTGCACACCTGGGTCGTGGAAGCAGCAATCCATCCCAAACACGTGAATCCATCCCAAACACGTCAATCCATCCCAAACACGTCAATCCATCCCAAACCTGTGAATCACAGCACAGTTTTCCCCAGGAAAAAAGCCAAAAAAGAGCAATTAAAGGATTTTAATCACCAGCCACTAACACACACTAACTGCACCATCACACCCCTCACTCTGTGTCTCTCGCCCTCAGGAAACTCAGAACTGCCATGGAAAACCTGGATAATGTGTAAGGATAAATCATCTCCAGGAAGGAGAGCGGGGTGTGGCTGGAGGCAAGGCTGAATTAAGGCTGCAGGTGTTAGTTAGGCCTCACTCTTTATTGTTCTGCCTTTTCCATTGAGGGATATGTTGAGAAATGCTCACCTGAGGCAGCCGCTCTCCGAGAACATCCACACGCCAACTGCCCACAAATTCTGAGCCACTCTGCTCCAGCAAGGAGTAACAGCATCACAAGAAAAAGCTCCAAGCAGTGAAACTTCCCAGCCTGGCATTTCCTACAAATTAGAATTTATCCTCTTTTAAAGAGACTTTTACTAAAGATTCTGTGGAACAGTTACCTTGAAACTCACCAAGCCAGTTTCCAGCTTCATGCCGAGTGGCACTTTCAGTGCAGTGCTTTGGTAGGTTAAAGTGAGGGGCTATCTCATGTAGCCAAGCAATAAATTATAAACCTCAAAAAATGCCAGCTTTAGGGAGAGTAAAATAACTCAAAAGAGCAAAAGATATTTGAGTTGGTGTTCCCTCAGTCCACTACTATATCACCGGTCCATCATCAACAGAAATGGTCTGTGAGGACCATTACATGTCCAACTTTGCTTTTTCCTTCCTGATTTCTGATAGCAAAGCTCTCAGTGAGAGCTGTGGATTAGAGACCAGCCAGCCCAGCCCCTCCTTGTCTCCAAGCAGCCTCTTCCCACCAGAGCACACAGCCACCCTGGAAAACTCCTGGACGCAAAAATAATTTGTCAAGCTGGAATATTAAGCTCCAGCTGACTTTTTTGAGCATAAACCTCCTAAAGAAATAGGGGTTAATTTATTGCTGTCTCAGTTTGACAGAATGCTGCACCACAGAAAGGAGGCTCCCGGGATTCTGCTGCCAAGGAAGTTCCTGTTATCCCTCAATCACTGCTTCAAGATAAGGAATCGAGGCAGTTTCACTCTCTGAACAAATTTAGATAAACAACATTCAAAGTTATCATTCCCTTTTGAACAGGTCCATTCCCAAAACCCACATTATCAGACAGCGTCATCTTGTCCAGGAGACAAAAAAAATATGGGAAAATATTAAAGATATTTCTGTATCATCTCCAAAATCAGCATCTTAATGACATTTTACTTTTCACTTCTGGAGCTTACAAAATAACCCCTTTGATCTCAGAGACAGAAGGAGAGTTGTCTCCATGGGAGTTCCTCGGGGAGATTCCAGCCCATTGGACACACACACACTCATGCTGAAGGAAGCTTTGCCTTCCTTCAGACGTACAGATTGGAGGTTTCTTAGGAGTACAAAATGGAATTTGGAAAAGAGAAACAACAAGCAAGTTTATTAACTTCGAAAAGCTGGTGGGAAGCCAGCACTCTGTGTATTCCTGGGAACAGAGGCCATCAAAACAACAATTCCCTCATCACCTATTACTGGCAGAAGGCTCCCAACCCAGATAATTGAGATGCTTGGACCTCAAATGTTTTCAACTGTTTTGTTAAATCCAAACATCATCTAGGGAAGGGGAAAAAAACCCCTTACCAATCGTTATGTGATTATTTAGTGTTTTGTTTTGCCTTCGAAGTTTATTTTAAAGATTGTCTGGAACTGAGAGAGTTGGGGATGTTGAGTGTGGAGAAGAGAAGGCTCCGGGGAGATCTGAGAGCTCTGGGCAGGGAGACCAGACCCGAGTGCAGAAGAAAGAAAAAACACCTGTACACTTGGCATGTTTTATATGAAAATGAGGAAATGCTGCGCATCCGAGCTCCCAGGCTGTCCTGGAGCTGGAATGTGTTTCCCAGAGGGGCCGGGCTGGAGCTGGGGTTGCTGTGCCACACATTCCAGGCGGGGCAGGAGACGGTGCCAGCCCAGCCCCAGCCCAGAGCCCTTTGAGCAGCCGAGCCACGCTGCATCCCCGTGGCTCCTGTGCGAGCCCTGGAACCACACCGGGGCTGCCTCGGCTGCCGAGGGATTTGGGAGATGCACGAACCATCCTGGGGAGCTGGAAGTGCTCAGCTGCACACGAGCCCCGGCCAAGATGGGAGGTGTCAGAAGCATCCCCTGCCCTGCAGGTCGCCCTCCTGCCCGGGACAGGCCCAGAGCACACGGGCTCCCTCACAGCCACTCCTCCCACTTGCCTGCCATCCTCATTACAACATTAAATCCAATTTTTTTTTTGTGCTGGAAGGCCCCTGCCTGCAGCGATGCCTTAGATTTTAACTATTATACTTTTCAAATCCTGTATTGCCCAGTGTGTGACTCTGCAGTCTCTGGTAGCTCGTGAGCTGCTCTCCCAGGCCAGACAGACACAACAAAGCTGCTCTGAGCTCACTGTTCAAGGACACTCAGACTGTCCCAGGCCCAAAGGTGTGAGCTGGGGCCTCTGGAGAGGTGGGGAAATTGAAGAAAGGTAAAGTTTTAATTGGTGAGTTTATGCAGATATGCAAATGGACCAAACCTATAACAGTGTGAAGAACTCATGACTCGTTGTCCATCTTTGGGTCCATGTTGGAAGCAGCCTCTGGCTCCCCAGGGTGCACCTTTGAAGGCCTTTCAAATAAATCCCTGCCTTTATTCCCTCACTCCTGTCTGGTCTCTGTTTTTAGGTAGCTGGAGAAGGCATCAGCAGCCCTGCTGCCCCCAGCAGTTCTCCTGCCCACAGCCTGCCCCGGGTGCTCCGTCTCTCAGCACTTCCACCCGGAGCTGGAGCAGCTCGTGGTGCACAGCCAAGCAGCTCAGCTGCTGCTGTGAAACTACAGAGGCCACACAGGGACACAACACAGCCAAACACAGAATTTATGGACTCCCAGTCTGCTTTTCCTCCCATTATCTGTGGATTATTTCCAGCAGCGAGGCCAGGATCACTCCTGGGATATCAAGTGAAGGCACAGAACAACTCTTGAGCATCCTCTGGGATTTTTTACTGCAGAAATGGTGATGTCACTGTTTCCTTGCAAGTCGAAATTAAAGACACAGCTGAGTTAAGGTCCAGTTGGTGATATTTTACTGTCAGATAGTCTGGGTTTGCACTTAAATTTGTTTTTTTCATAAAAAATTGAGCTTCTCCCTGGAATGCTGATAGGGAATCAGGGCTATGGAGGTCTAGCCTTGACCATGGCACTGCAGAACCGGCTAATTAGCCCTGACATCAGTTCACTGAACTGCTCAAGTCTTCAGCGTGGCCTGAACATGAAGTTTTCCCTCCCACTGGAAGACAAACCCTCCCAAATGAAGCCAAGCAGCCAGTGGAAGAGCACTGGAGGCATCTGCTCACTCGAGTGCAGCTCAGACAGAGCAGCAGGTTCTTTGGGGTTTGGTGTAGAAAGAGAAGCAGCGCTGCTGCTCAGGCACCGAAGTGGTCTGGGGTTACTCCGGGTTGGAATTCAGGGCACAAATAGGCTCTAACAGGAAACAAGCTGGTGTCTCAGCACATGGGAACTTTGTCAGCAGCTCTGAACCCTCACGGCCGCAGCTGGAAACTGCCGTGGGCACAGCAGTGCCTGCCTGCTGCGGCCACAGGCTTTGGCCAGCGAGAGCCACCTGCCCGTGGCCCTGTGGGCTTTGCACCTGGGAGCTCCCTGGAGATGCTGGCAACAAATCTCTGTGAGAAATGATTTAAAAACTGTGGCTGAACCCTCTGAGGTAAGAGTAGGGCCGGAGCTCCTGGCTGCTCCAGGGGAGCTGACCCCTCGCAGTGCCATGACCTGTGGCTGACAGACTGACCACTGCGGCAGAACAGAGTGCCTCTGGTGACACCTCCCTGTCATCCCTGCTCTTGTTTGGTGCCCCCAACACAATCCTCCCGCTCTGATTTAATTACTAAACATAAAAGGAAATAAAACTTCAGAATGGAAACAAGGAAATTGCGCGGGGTGTGATTTACGGGAGCTGCCCTCCAGCAGGACACCAAGCTGCATGTTTACGGTCCCCGTTAGAGGGCTGCAAACACCCTGGCATTTCCCTACCCTGACTATGCAGATCACATGGAATTACCGCCTTTTTCTGCCTCTGCCATCTTTTACAGAACAAGTGTATTTTTTTAAGGACATCCTTGCACTAAGTGTAGGAAAAATAAATAAATAAGACTCCTGTGAGCTCCCTCATTGCCAGAGGCTCTCAAGCTGGAATGTGCTGAGCAGCTGGCAGAGGTAGCCAAGGAAGGGGCACTGCACACAGCTTTGTTTGCAATCTGGAATATCAATTATTGCAGGAATCAGCCCCTGGCCAGACAAAACAAGGATCATCTCCGAGGTGGATAACGACGTCAGACGAGCCGAGCTCCATGGCATTTCAGGAATGGCTGGATGGCTGCACCAGGATTTATTGAGAGATCACATTAAGCCCTTGGTTTTCTTGTCACAGGCAGCAGATAAAAGGAAACAAGGTTTGCAGACTCGGCTGAGGCATTGATTTGTGTGTAACAGCTTCAAAAGGTGTGAACAGAAATGTGTGTTCCTGTTATCCCTTGCCTAGGGCTCTGCCTATCCCTGCACCCTGAGAGCAGGAGGCCCCGGCATGGGGCTGGGATGAGCAGAGCCTGCTCCTGCTGCCTCTGGGAAGGGGCTCTCCCTGCCCAGGGCCCTGCAGGAGCTGCCAAGAGCTCCTCAAAAGGCACAGGAGGAGAGGAAAGGAGCCAGGAGGGACCTGAGGCCGGGTCTGGATGCACACGCAGTCCTCTGACAACAAAGCCACCTGCAGATTTTAAAGCCTCTCCCTGTTTAAAGCCCTTCCCTGAGCAGCAGATTTGTCTCCCAGCTTGCATGGACTGAGTCTGGATGAATAAAGAGGGGAGCTCACACCAAGTTCAGCCTGGTCTCCAGAGGGGCAGCAGGAATTCTTTACTCTCAGGGTGGGGAGGCCCTGGCACAGGGTGCCCAGAGAAGCTTTGGATGCTCCACCCCCGGAAGTGTCCAAGGCCAGGTTGGATGGGGCTTGGAGCAATCAGTTCAAGGGTTTAAGCTGAGCTTTAAGGCTCCTTCCAACCCAAACCATTCTGTGATTTTGGGAATTCATCTCCATCCAGGCTGCAGAGAGGCATAGCTACCAGCTGGACCCCATAAAAGCCACACGTCCTAGTGCTGTGTCAAACCAGCCCATTAAACCCCATTTTAACACCTCTAATAATGCTAATTGCCAACTTTTCAACCTTTATCTGCATCTTAACTTTAGGTGCCAACTTATTTCCAGCCATGGTTGGTCTTTTCCACTTTCCCCTCTGCATAGATCGACTTGTCAGCTCAAATTTATTACATCCAATATTTGGCAAAATTTCTTTGCGATATCTGGGTGATTCTGAGGCAACTTCTTCTTAAAAAAATTAGTAACATCTTGAACTGAAAATAAAATAAGAGTTCAAAACCAGGAAACAGAGTATGGGATTAGAAGATTAGGACTGAGAAAAGGATGAGTACAAATGTCACCGTGGGTTTGAAGTTTGGGGTGGGAAAGAGGAGCGTGAGCAGGCACTGCAGGCAAAGCCACCCTACAACTGCCAGGAGACTCAAAAAGCACCAGAGGGGGGATTGAGGTTCCCAATGGGAACAAGGACAGCCCCACATCCTGTCAGGGTTCTTGTGCACCACAGAATTAAGGGGAATTTTTGGCTAGCTAGATAAGAATTTACTGCACGCAGTAAAACTCCAGTGGCACAATTTAAGTTACAACAGCAGCGTGTTAATTTACCTCCTGTTCAGGCAGTTAAAGCCGTGACTGGGAGCTAAAACCAGGGAGCAGAGATCACCCAGTTTATGGCCCTGATTATTTCCAAGGGGCTTCGGGTAAGACTGTACTGGAAATAATAGCAGTGTCACCAGGTGGAAGAAAAAATAAATGATCGGCATCTGCCTCATCAAATGTATCAGTTACATCAGTCCTAGGGATAGGATACTCGCTGAAAAAGATCTACACACGTTATAAACCTCAGCCAACATTTAACCAGCAGCCCCTATTTAATTTTACTTTAATTTAAGCACAATCATTACATTCCCCTCTATTTCATGACTATTGCTTTATCAAGGGGAACTCCATAAAGCACCCACAGTAAGCAAGAAGTTATAGATAAGAAAGGAAAAATAAGTATTTCAATCAAGAGAATTATTTCTTCCTCTTAATTTTCTTTTCAGATCACTACACAAGAGAGAAAATCCCAGTACAGGCACAGCAGGCACTGAAAACTGAATTGTTTTGAGTTTGGAGACATAAGAATGTTTGATTTCAGCCTGCAAAGTTGCTGGTTTTTAATGTCCGTTAGTTTATCTGTCTGCTCCTTCTGTCTGCCGCCTTCTGCGCAAGCTCTCAAGCCCAGCAGCCCTCAAACTTCGAGGTTTGTAAGGATATTAAACTTTTCACCAGATCAATTACTTTTAGAAAGCTCTGTCTACCTTTAAACCCAGATGTGAAATGATTTCATTTCGTTCTGATGAAGACACAGCCTCTGGCTGTTTCCATGTTTTCCTTCAGAGAAATGTTCCTCCAGCTAACCAGGAAGTTCAGAGAAACTGTTAAAAAACCACAGAGGGGTTAATTTGAATGCGGTTAAAAATTCAGGCTACTTCCACAAATCCTGACCTACATTTAAAATTTACTGCAAAAACTTCATCAAGGAGATTTCCCTTTGCCTGGGAGCAGCGCTGCGGCTGCCTCGCAGTCTGGGCTGAGGTGATGCTGTGATGGTCTCTGCTCGTGGCTGCAGCCCCACGAGAGGCAGGACTGGGGGAACTGACACACCTCTGACGCAGGGAAATCACCCTGGAATGATGGGATGGGTTGGGTGGGAAGGGAGATAAAGCCCACCCAGTGCCACCCCTGCCATGGCAGGGACACCTCCCACTGTCCCAGGGTGCTCCCAGCCCCGTCCAGCCTGGCCTTGGGCACTGCCAGGGATCCAGGGGCAGCCCCAGCTGCTCTGGGAATTCCATCCCAGCCCTCCTCACCCTCATACCTTCCCAATATCCCATCTCCTGCTGCCCTCTGGCAGTGGGAAGCCATTCCCTGTGTCCCGTCCCTCCATCCCTTGTCCCCAGTCCCTCTCCAGCTCTCCTGGAGCCCCTTTAGGCCCTGCAAGGGGCTCTGAGCTCTCCCTGGAGCTTCTCCTCTCCAGGTGAGCACCCCCAGCTCTCCCAGCCTGGCTCCAGAGCAGAGGGAGCATTCCCATGGTCTCCCCTGGACTCTCTCCGTGGCTTCCCTGTGTTGGGGGCCCCAGAGCTGGATGTGGCTCCAATGCCCAGCACAGACCTGACCCCAAACACCCATTTCAAACAGAAAGGAACTGAATAAAATCACAATAAAATGAGAATTAGCCTTGATACACTTTCCAAAAGGTTGATTTTCAGAGGATGGGCCCGGAGCAGCCTGCTAAAGGTCTGTCACAATGCTCACTTATAATCACCACCCTCAGCCTGGGGACAGATCACAGTAATTTGGTACAAAAAGGTAGAAAACACACGTTTTTGGTTGTAGTGCCAGAGGAAAAAGGCTGCGAAGGTGTTTCCTGACATCCTGGCTGCTGCTCAGAGAGTGATGCTACACAGCAGCTTGTAATGAAAACACAACTTTACACATGTAACACCCAGGCAATATGTGGAAAAAAACCAGCATTTAAGGCAATAACGGGCTCAAAGTAAACTCTAATAGCAAGCACAGAGATCGCTCTGGAGACTTCTCGTGGGAAAATTACACTAAACCCCAGTATTGACATGAGGTTAAAAGATAGTCTAAATCAATTGACATTTAAGGCTGCAGCAGTGTTAGCATGTCTGGAAAATGCAAAAACCTTGTCAACCCTCTTGGATCGTTCTTTAACTTGAAAACGCTGCCTCCATTTGATACTGGGAGGGAGATATTTAGTATAAGCAGGAGGCTTTAACCTACTAAGAACCAGCCACACAGTGCATTTTCATGTTAAACAGTAGGGGTTAGAGCCCCAGCTTTCATAAACCAGCTGGGGATTTCTCCCTGGCCTTCCTGCCTTTCTTGCTCATCCAGAGGAAGGTGGAAGGAGTCAAATGAGAACTGGCTTTTACAGCATCACCCCAATATCCCTCATTGCTGTGAGCCCCCAGCTGCTTTCCTCCGAGGCTGCAGCACATCCCTGCATTATGAGCTGCTTCCTGTGGTGTTTGCCCCTTGCAGCTCTGCAGAGGGTTGAAATGGTTTCCTGCTCCTTCCATCTGGGATGTGGTCACTGAGCTGTCTCCCTTGCTTCCACCCCACTAAACCCCATTATGGTTTAATGACCCTCCATCCTCCCTGTCCTGGGAGCAGATGGTGAGCACACATACACGCGGATACACAACTTCATCAAGTCTCCTCAAATCCATAATTTATAGGCAGGGAAGTTCATCAGCCACCTGACCTCATTAGCCTCTCATGCCCCACTTGCAAAACTTCAGAGATCCTCCCAGAATTATTCATCAAACCACTGAGAGCTGAACTAAGTTCTAAACAAGTTGGATTTTAAACTGGTGCCCAGGAGCCAAACCTGAACCCAACCTGTGCTAAACCCCTGGGAGAGCCAGCACTATGTGCAGCCTTTTGCTCTCCAATACAATAATTTTTTCAAAGCTCAGCTTGGAAAAAAAATTGTCAAATAATCCTTTTAGAAACCATTCCTTCATTTTCAGTAACGCTGGATCAGTTGTTGAACGTCACAGTTTAAGGGCTGTAACAAACTCAGCCCTGAAAAGCATCATACAATTAGCATATAACATATAACAGGCATCATAACAGTTCACTAAACCGCATCCCCGACCTTTTAGCTAAAAATAGAAGCCTTCTGCCCAAATCAGTGCTCCTGTCAAGTTATGAAGGTAAATGAAACTATGTGTTTAAATATACACATGACACGGTATGTTTTTAATTCCCACACTACCTAAATTCTGCAGTTCACAGTCATTTCAACTCAACTTTTTAACACGTGGAGAATTATTAGCATAGCCCAATCCAGCCTGGTTTACAGCTTGAATTCCCTCTGTGGCTGTCTTTTCCTGCAGCCAGCAGCCCGCCCAAGGCAGAGAGCCCTGCAGGAGCTGCAGCTCCCGTGCAGGGCGGTGCTGCTGACCCTGCACAGCTCAGCCGCTCTCCCCTCCTGCTCCCTCCACTGTCCCAAACGCTCCGAGACGCTCGTGGGACAGCCCAGAGCTTTGGATTAACTGCAGCTGCTTGGTTTTACCCGGGCAGAGAATTCAGAGAACTGTGCGTTTAGTCTAGCAGGACACCAGTTCTGTTCTGGGGACAAGTTCCAAGACAGAAATATCCATAGACTCCAGTCTGTGTTCCTGGGGAAAATCTCAGCTGGGACTTGAGTTTTGTCACAAATCTCACACAATAATTCATAAAGATGAAAGCTACAGAAAGCCAGAGTAATTTTCCAACATCTCTTAGCACAAATGCAACATGACACGTGCACTCAGAGCTGTTTGTTGAGATGTAGCTCGCGTGGTTTTCCTTTACTTTAATATCAGTTTGCTTTTCCCCTCGCCGGCACAATTTACCTGTAATATGTGTTTATTTTGAGGGGTTTGGTGCTCTCTAAGCTTGGCACAGCAGGTGTTTTCTTTGGAAAAAGCTTGAAGCAACAACCGAATGTGTTTCCCGGAGGGAACAGGGCCCAGACGGTGCCTGCCCAGCATCCCCTGAGCATCACAGCTCCCTCTCCCAGCAAACACACCCAGAGCCGGCACAAACAACGCTTCAGCACATCTGCACCTCCAGGAGAGCCGCGGGGGGATGGCTTTATCAGCACTACAGCTAATTAGGTACCTGGCTTAGGGCAAACCTTGCATTAAACACATCTTGCTGCCTGCAGCTCACACAAAGGTGACTTGGGCTCTCCTGAAGCACAAGGTCTCAGCACTAAACGCACTGACCCGAATCCGTGAGGGCATCGCTCCCACACCAACCAGCCCGTGTCACCTGAAAGGACTCTACACATCCCTCGGACGCACGTGCTCTCGCTGTGTACTTCACATATATCTTTTTTTCTTGCTGATATCTGCCAAAGCCTGCCCAGAAAATAGCCAAGATCCTGCCTTTTCCACAGCCAGATCCCCACGCACCTCTGGAGTGTTGCCACTCATCACCAGACTGCAGGATCTGCTTTTTATTCTATTTTTTAGCTTACACAGATATTTTTAAGCACATCTAAGCATCAAAAAGCAGCTAAAGGCAATTAATTTCCTCTAAAAGTTCTCAGTATAAACCATTCAAGTTTCATAATCCTTTCCACGGGAACTTACCAGTGTGTGTGGCAGCTGTTCCCAAATTCCTCCCAGTGGTCCTACACTCCGTATTTCCCCACACACAGCACACCCACATCCTCAGCACGGAGCTGTTCCTGTGCACTTCATTTGCCCGCAGCCCTCTCAGACCCAGATTGCCTTGTTTACATTTCCTTGGCAGAGCACTCGAGGTCCTATCCCCTGATATAGGGTTTCCTTCTGGTTGGCCTCAAACTCGCCTCCTTCGGTCCGTTTGCTGACTGCCTGGGACAGTCAGCTTCTGCAAATTCTGCCTCTCCCTAAAAACCTGCGCTGCTGCGTTTTATATCTTGCCATAAGACACTTCATTCCTTTGGCCTCTTCCTGATGCTCCCCTCTGACTTCAAATCCCCATTTTTCCATGCTCAGATCCAGGCTGATAATGGCGCAGCCCTTTGCTGTGTAAGGAAACTGCGTTATGGGTTCCTTGAGAACGTGGAGCTTTTAATTGTGGCAACAGAGCTCTAACAAAGCCTTTCAGGGCAATAAATCCAGGCAAACCTTACCTGCGCTGCAGAGCTGGCCTCCCCCTGTGCCACACAACTTCTGCTGCACCACTGGCACTCTGAGCTAAGCACTGCTGAGCTGAGCAGTCAGAATTCCTGATTTATCCCTGGTTCCAAGCCAAACGCACGATGTTGCCCGAGCCAAGAGGTAAAACTGCAGCTCAGGAATTAACAGCTTCGAGAAATCCAAGATCCCACCATGGCCCCAGAGCCCGGGGGGTGGGTGGAAAGATGCAGAGATGCTTTTCTTTACAATGAATGTGCATTCCCAGGATGGAGAAAGCTCCACAGAAAAGGGCAGATCCTGCACTGGTGCTTCCTGGGGATGAGGTCTGACTTGTTCAGCTCGGGCTA
This sequence comes from Dryoscopus gambensis, assembly GCA_013389985.1. NCBI lineage: Eukaryota > Metazoa > Chordata > Aves > Passeriformes > Malaconotidae > Dryoscopus > Dryoscopus gambensis. The sequence goes on along the minus strand of WEIT01019069.1, from coordinate 303,041 downwards.
TTGATACTCTGAAACCCAAAAGCAATAGGATTTTCATCACTCTCATAAAAAATGTAACTATTTCATGGTTCAGTATACGACACCCTCCAAGTTTAATCAGAAGTGACATTACCAAAACTAAAGCAGGGGAAATCGGAGATGGTATCTATTGCTCTCAGCAATAAAGGGCTTCAAATTATGTGCAATAAAGCATTTAAAGGATATAGAAAATACTGTTTTCTGCTATGTTCCTCAGGGGTTTAAAAATACCGGGGATTTCTTTCTGAAATCGTTAAAGAAACCTTTCACTTAATAATTTTTACAGCTTTGTGAGCATAAAGCTGGTAATCCCCTATTTTTTTCCACGTGCTGGGGGCTCCTGTCCCCACCTCTCTCCTTTTCCATTGAAAAAAAAAGAGAGATGGAGAGAGACTGTTTATGAGGGCCTGGAGTGACAGGAAAAGGGGGAATGGCTTCAGGTTATTATTATTATTATTATTATTATTATTATTATTATTATTATTACTACTACTGCTATTCAGGCTTCAGATATTAGAAAAAAATTCCTCCCTGTGGGGCTGCTGAGGCACAGGTTGTCCAGAGAAGCTGTGGCTGCCCCTGGATATCCCTGGAAGTGCCTAAGGGCAGGTTGGGTTGCAGCAAGAATAAAAATATTATTTCAAAAATTCACATTATTGTGGTCAAGTTTTGCTTAGGAAAGTTCGTCAATGGGGTCAAGTTTCAGCAAAAAGATAAAAAAACCCTCCTGATGTGGAAGCTTTGGACCTCGTAATGTAGAAGCAAGACCTCGGTGTGGGTTTCTTTATTATTTTGAAGGAAAATACATCTGTATATTTAAATATACAGATATTTATCATTTGAAAGGAAAATGTGTATATTTGCAGAAGCCTTTACTGAGAACCCTGGATTTCGGCAACACGATTTGTGCTGAAGCCCTACCCCTGATCATTACAGAAATGCTGAAATTACAACATTCCTAAGAAAATTAATTATTTCCATAATCCTCCTATCAGCCCTTTCACTGGTGCTCACCGGGGATGCCTTTTATTCTGAAATGAGGGCAAGTTCTGCTTTCCGGGAGGGAAAAACGCTGAGAACAAGGGACCTGTCCCTTGTGGCTCCCACTGAACTCCGAGAGCCCCGGTGTGCCTGGGAGGGCAGGAGGCCATTCCCGAGGCACGGGGGCAACGTTCCATGGGAATCCCATCCTCCCTGCTCAGTCTCCGTTACACCTCCTCATCCCGCCCCTCACACGCCTCGGAACATCAGCGGCACGAAGGTCACCAGGCACTGCTGCTCTGCTTTTCCTGGGATGTGCTCCCCAGCCAAACCCAGGGAGAATATTCCCTGTCCGTTCCCTGGGACATTTCCATGCTGTGCTCTCCATCCAAATCCGGGGAGAATATTCCCTGTCCTTTCCTTGGGACATTTCCATGCTGTGCTCCCCAGCCAAACCCAGGGAGAATATTCCCTGTCCTTTCCTTGGGACGTTTCCATGCTGTGCTCCCCATCCAAATCCGGGGAGAATATTCCCTGTCCATTCCCTGGGACGTTTCCATGCTGTGCTCCCCATCCAAATCCGGGGAGAATATTCCCTGTCCTTTCCCTGGGACGCCTCCATGCTGTGCTCCCCATCCAAATCCAGGGAGAATATTCCCTGTCCTTTCCCTGGGATGTTTCCATGCTGTGCTCCCCATCCAAATCTGGGGAGAATATTCCCTGTCCGTTCCCTGGGACATTTCCATGCTGTGCTCCCCAGCCAAACCCAGGGAGAATATTCCCTGTCCTTTCCTTGGGACGTTTCCATGCTGTGCTCCCCATCCAAATCCAGGGAGAATATTCCTTCTCCTTTCCCTGGGACACCTCCATGCTGTGCTCCCCAGCCAAATCCAGGGAGAATATTCCCTGTCCTTTCTCTGGGATGCCTCCATGCTGTGCTTTTCTCTGTCTTGACTTAGTGCCTATCCAGGACTAACATTACCTGCAGAAAAATCATCTGCAGAATTTCCTGCAACTTGTGCAGCTCCCCTGCTCCTCAAATCAGACCAATTCCAGCTCCAAGCTTTTGAGCTTTAACCAGAAGAACCCCAAATCCAGGGACGGAGCATTAAACCCAGTGTGCTGACCAGCACAAGAAACTGCAGAGTGGCATTTCCTAACGCCGCACGATGTCCCCAAAAAATCCATTCCCCGGCCACGCACTGCTATCAATCCTCAATGTCACTACGAGCACTCAGGAACAGCAAGACCTTGCAAAAACCGGGGCAGGACCCGAAAGATGAGGTTGGCTTTGGAGATACCGACTGCTGCTCTTGGCCAGATGGGATCCAGGAGGCTGCAGGAGGGATCAGAACACGGCTCAGGGAGAAGGGAGCGCCGCAGCCCTCGGCCTCACTGCTGGAGTGAGGTGACAGCTCTGTCTGTGAGCACAGCATCAGTGAAGGCACTTCTGTGAGCCACTGAGGCTGCTCACGCTGTAAAAATAAATATATCTGCACTAATAAATGTATTATATACATTTATATATAGATATAATTCTATGCCTTGTTTTACGAAGTATAGAGTTATCTGGATGCTACACAGTATTTGTAAGGAGAAAAGCAAACAGTTTCAGCTGTTTATCCCACAGCTCCGATTTCTGCTTTTGTAACGCTCCAAGGAACCAGTGTGAAAAGCGTTCCTGGGCAAAGCATCTCCTTCTCTTAACCTCTTAACTCACTTATTTCATTTAAATGAAAGAAATTAATGTTAAAGGCAAAACGCTCACAAGTTTGAAAGCAGAGTGAAAGGCATCAGGCACTGCACTGTCCCACCCCTCTGTCCCAGCGACTCTCTCCACAAATGAAAGCTGCTCTGTGCACAAATAATTTCTGTATTCTAGCAGACAAAGCAACAGCCAGCAAAATTATGCCAGATAATTTGTGCTCCTTTTGTCCCTGGAATACCTGGCTAACCCGCTCCTGCTCGCTCTTGGAGAGTTTTATTGATGCGTGGCTCTGAGGCGACGCGGTGCCATCCTGCACGGGAAGATCTGTAACTTCTGCAGGAACTGCTTGGTCCCGAGGAGGGGTGATTTCCTCAAAGAATCAATGCTGTGCCTCTAAAAGAAAAGCCCAGAACCGCTGAGCTCTGAGCAGAGGGCTCTGTCTCGCCAGCTCGGTGCAGCAAAGAGCAGAACAGAGCACCAGGAGCAGCCGCTGGAGGAGAATTGGGGTGTCCAGGGATGCTCTGTGCCGCAGCCCCGTTCGGCCGCACGAGGGGTGCGGGACCTGCTGCCTGCACGTCCCCGCCTTGCCCCCGCCGCTGCTGTGCCCTCGGCCGGGGTGTGCAGGAGCCTTCTCCCCGCCCGGCATCCCCGGGGAGCAGCGGCAGCCCAGCGGCGCTGGTGGGAGGGAGCAGCACCCGGCACCTCCTGCCAAGGGGGGCCACCCCCATCCCAACCCACTGGCACCCAGGGGAGAGTGCAAAATGAGCCCTGCTCCCGGCCCTAACCCTGGCTGCGTAAAGGAGGAGTGGAGGCACCCCTGTAATTGGGCTGGCGGGGCTCTGCAGCCCCGCTGGAAGCAGTGGATGGAAGCGAAGCACCACCTCGCTTCCCTGTGCCTAAACCTTTGCTTAATCTCTGTTTCATCTTTGTGGCGCACACTCTTCTTGAAGTCTCCACTTCAAACACCCCAACAGAAAACAGTTCCTCAGGATTTTTTTGCAGTGAGGGCAGCAGTACAGATGTTTCCTCCTCCACAGGCCGCAGGTTTATTGCTTCGCACATGTTTTATTTAAGCATCACATCCACCGATTCCTAAGGTCAACGTACCAAATATTTAATTGCCACTTTCATCTTTAAGCAAACAGATTCTTTCCCCAGGGTCTGGGTGAATCAGTGAGGGATCACTGGAACAGCCCCAGGAATGGCACAAAGCCCCGAGGGTGCAGAGCCTGGATTCGCACCCAGGGATGTGCCCAAACGGCTGCATCAGATGGGGGGAAATGGGGAAGGAAAGGTCTGGAAGGGGATTTGCTGAGGGAAATACCTGCAGAATTCATCCCCAACCCAGAGGATGCCCAAGGACACGGATCCCAGAGTCAGCACAGAGGAAATGGGAGCCACCCCTATTTTAGGGAAATTGCTTCCAGGACTTCAGCAAAAGCTATATTTACTTTATGCAATAAATATTAAAATAAATCAAAGGTATAGGAAAGGACTGGGATGTAATGGACAAACAGACCAACTCCCACTTCCAAACAATCCATAGAGCAGCAACAAGGGGCTGCCTGGGATGGTTGCACATGAACTTCTTTGTAATCGAGAGCAAAATACATTTTTCAATTTTGTTCCCTTGTCAATGAGATATTGCTGCATTTGGCTATTACAAAATAAAAATGATATTATTCCATTTTTAATATAAGATTCTGAAACTGCAGCTTTTACAAAGATAACCACACTCCTATTATAACTTTATGCAAATTGCCATAGATCCAGTGAATTCAATTAACTGAATTGAATTCCAATTTGCAGAGAAGCCTGGTCCAATAATTCAAAAACTGCATTTCTTGAGCAGTTTTTAGTTGACCAGTGCTTACAAATCTGTCATTTCTATTTGTACTATTGTTCCAGAGCTGTCAGCACACATATTTCATAGAAACCACGAGATGCCCACAAAAACAGGTTAATTAAGGAGTTCTCATACATCCCAGTCACATTAACAAGCAGACCCCATGAGCAAACAAAAAGTGAAGGAAATGAAAATATCCTGGAGTATTTATTCCATAATAAAATGGAAATAAAGGCTTTAATTGCCTTTAAGTTCTATTCAGTGTTCATTTCCTTAGCAATTACATAGACTCAGGTTTTATTGTTCCTTGGGTTAGGTTCACTGTGGTGCCCCGTGACTCGCATTTGTTTGTAATGGTGGCAGTAATTAGCAAAGAGGATTCCTTCCAGCTCTGTCCCTGGTGGGATGGATCCCCTTGGAAACAGCCCAGCAAAGGCTGGAGACTTGTAACTCTCATTTGGGTGATGTCTCAATGATTCCTTAAAGGTGGAATTCAGTGCAATAAAGGAGACACCACTGCAAAGAAAGCAGAGATTGATCATTAAATCATTCCATGTGTACAAGAACCACCAGCAAAATGGGAACGGATGGATCCTGCGATACAGAGCACGACGGGAGGAGGGAAAAAACTGGAAAAAAACTGCATTAAGGGATGCAAAAGGAAGCGCTGAAGCCACCGAACAGACCACAGCAATCTCGTCTAACAACGATTCACACCCCTTATTTTGCAAGGCTGGATACAGCAATGCATGCTCCCAATATTGGAGCATTGTGGCAACGCCTGGGGAGGCTGAGTGGGAGACAGGAATTATTTATATCAACACAAACACAACGACACAGGGGACAACTCTCCTGGAGCTGCTTGTTTCTCTGGGCAGCAGCACCCTGGATGTGCTCCCTCCCACACCCATCCTGCACAAAGCAAAATAATTCCTTTCCCCAAATAAACCCCCCACTAAAAGCAGATTTACACCCAGCAAACATAGGCTTGTTTCCTAAAAGTGCCATGTTTTTCCAAATGCATGTTTTTCACAGTTTTTGTCTCTCTGATCAAGGGTAGATTTTCCTGTTGGGAGCAAACCAGCTTTGCAGTGACATTTCTGTCCTTGCCTGAAGGAGCCTGAACTCCCAGAGAGTCTTAGAGTGAGAAAATTAAAACAAAAATAATCGAGGAATCCAGGTGAGGAAAAACTGAACCTGTGATCAATAAACTACAACAATCTGGAACTTGGTGTATATCCAGTTGGAGCTAAATGAGCTTTAAGGTCCCTTCCAACCTAAACCCTTCTGAGAGTCTGAAAAGTAAGTGAGGAATAAGGAAAAAAAACACTCTGTGGTTAATAAACTACACCAAGCATCACAATCTGTGGTTCTGCTTCTCAGGGCTGTTTTAGTGACTTAACATCCTCCACGTACCAGTCTGAGCTCACAGAAAACTGGTTTTTCACAAAAGTTCACTGCTTGGAGAGAAAAATCACTGTTTTTTTGCAGTAACTCCTTTACCTCTTGGACACAAGCAAAGACACCTCAGCCAAAATGAGGGGGACAGTTTGGTGGGACCACACTGCAGGACAATAAAATTGTGTTGGTTTTTTTTTTTTAAATTTATTCGACCATATTTGTGAATTTCATTTCATTTCATTTCATTTCATTTCATTTCATTTCATTTCATATATCCCACCCCAGGGAATGGCTGTGCTGCCTGTCAGAGGTGCTGCTCTCACACTGCTCCTGCTCCATCCTGCACAAGACGGGAAGGTGAAGCTTTGGAGTGCACAGAAAAAAGAGGATGAGGTGGTTGCAGAAGCCACAACTCCATTTTTACAGCACTATTAGATTTTAAATAATATTTAGAAAGCAAAAAGACATCGAAAAGGTTTGGACAGTACCCTGACAAACCAGCACTTCCTTGGTGTGCATCCCCCAGGGATCACTACAGGGAACAAAGAGCAAAAGTCAAGTGCCAGATTCCATTCCAGAACATTTTTCACTGCTGTTGTTGTTGTGGATATGCCGTTAAGGAATTACTTGCTAGGAGCAAAGTATCCAGGAAACCATTCAAAGTACAATCCTCAGTCTTTTATGATTCAGCTCAGTCGTTTCCAGTAAATAAGAGAAGTCAAGAATAACTTTAATTACTCAGCTTCAGCAATTTCTGCCATAAAAGATGAGAGCTATCAGCTCCAAGTATGTACTGCACGAGTGAAAAACTCAGGCTGGAGATCCACAAAAAAGCACTTAGCTTCAGAAAAAGAAGGAAAATTACCCTATGTGTTATTTTAGGCTGTATAAAGACGGCCATGGAAGGGCAGATTTATTCTCCCTTCCATCTTTGTTGACTTTCCAAATGGATCACAGTCATCAGAGGCAGGGCAGGGATGCTCAGTGCAGCTCATCCCCTTAGTGCTGCCTGTATTCCTCTGCTGTTAAAACCCCAGCAGAAACCATTCCTGAGACGATCAGGAAATATTGAGCTGTTAGCAGAACGGGTTCATCACTCTGCCAAACCACACGGCGCAGTTTGTCAGCCTGCAGATGTTTCATTTTGGAGCAGAGTTGTCTGTGCAAAGCCAAAGCTGCCCAGGAAGGGCTCCTGCGAGTCAGCGAGTCTCCAAATGGGAAGGTGAATGATTTGTCCCTTTTCTATTATTCATTGTGCCTTTATATCCAAGAATCCCAAACCATCAACTCCCAGGGATGGCGCCCACGCTGCGTTCCTTTAATATCGTGACAGTCAGATGTTTCCATCATCCCTAAAAGCCCCTTCCTGTGACGCTGCTGTTGGAGCACTGGGATCACAGCCAGGACTGGCGCTGCCTCCCGCGCACCAGGACTGTGGAGGGACTGTGAACTATTCCATGGTAACACCCTATGGAATCACTTTTGGTCACTTTCCCGAGCAAACAAGACCTTGGATAACGAATTGTCCAGCCTCTGCATCTGAAGTAATTGCTGAGTGCCGTGTTTGAGGTATGATTGTTAAATGTGCTGTCTGATGTGATATCGTGGATAATTATAGACACTTTAATTGCTTCAGGTCTCTGAATTGCCAAAGTCCAGGGATGAGGAGGGGCAGGAGTAAACTGAAGGTCTGCTGTGCCAAGGAAGCCTCCAAAATTGCATGTCACGAATTGCCCCTCTGTGTTTTGGGGTCACTCCTTAGGGATCAAAGCAGGATAAAAGGAGGTGACGTCATTTTCCAAAGACCTCGCCTGTCCCCACCTTCTCAGCTCCGCTTTGCTGGTGAGAAATTCCTGGGAAAGCTGCCCCCTGAGTGTGTTCTGCAGAGGTGAATTCCTGCAGGGACATTGTCACTGGGCCTTGTATCACCTCCTCTGGCCCCTGCCTGCTTCCTCAGGGAGGGGAAGTTCCCAGAAGTGTGGCTTGGAGTCAGGGCACTGTGGGAAAGCAAGAACCCACAGAGCATCCACACCTGCAAATTGTCCTACATGGCAACGAGTTTTGAGTAAAAATTACAGAGTGTGGGTCCTGAAGCAAGTCCAGACAACATCTGGAGCCGCCTTTGTCATTGACTCAGACAACTCTCTCCCAGCACTCATAAAAATTCACAAATCTCCCATCCCCAGGAGTTATTAGAGATAGTTAAAGCTCCTGAAATAAGTCAGATTGGCAGATGTGAAACACGAATCCTCCTTTCACCCACAGAGAGGGAACTGTGCAGAAATCCCTCAGACTGGTTTGCACATGCCTCTCCTTTCTGAGCTTTCCTCTCCAGTGGCTAAAGGGAGAGGACGAAAATAAATAAATACCATTCTGCTGAGGAAATACATCACTGGACTTCCTGCACAAGAACCTTTAGCCACCCAGAGCACAGACTAGGCACTGAAGGATCTCGTGAAAAATTTTAGCATTTAAAAATATGTATCAGCTCACAGTTCAATTATAAATTTCAATTTATAAATGTTTTTTGCAGGACCCATTTCAGTTTGCCAGACAGAGAGACACATAACAAAACTAATTATGGTGCTCATTTGCATTGTAATAGTGAGGTTTGTTATGAAGGAACACGTTCAGGGCGGATGAAAATGTTACAAAGTGCATGCTTGGTTCTCCTGGTTTTATCCCAATGATGCAAAACTGCAGGAATTAGAGCTGGAGAGGACGTGAGGTAAATTGTGTTGAATTACTGGGATGGGAGAGATGGATGTAACTTAGGATTTGTGTTGCTGCACTTGTGATGAGCTGCAGGAGTGCTGGAATATCTTGTGGGATTATCAAAGGAAGGGGAACAAAGAGCCGTCCTATTTTTTAAAAAAGTGAAAGTTAAAATGCAGCCAATCTATGGCCACTTCTCAAATCACTGCTCCCCAAATGCCTCAGTTATTGCCAGCTATGATGAATGGTAACTCCTTTCCACCCTTTCCCTGAAAATATCCATGCACTGGACCTGTCACACCTCCTTGAGAGAACGTCCGTGATCCTGCACATCCCATTCTCCACAAACTCTCTCCACTGTCATGTTTTGCTGATGACGTTTGCACTTGTTGCTCAGTTATGCCCCTCTTTGTCCCAGGCTAAATGGATGCTTTCCCAGCATGCAGCCCTTCTCTGCTGCCTCTTGTCCTTCTGGTTGTCGAGGGGGCTGCCTGTGGATTCCTGGGAGACCAGGGGGGTCCGCAGGTGTGGCCAAGAGGGGAATTTGCCCTGTGGATTCTTTATTGCTGATGGAAGTGGAGAAGCCAGAGAGCTCCCAGCTGGAGCGTCGGAGCCCACGGAGAGCTGGCAAAGCTGGCAGCTGAGGAGAATGAGAAATACCTTTTCCCTGTAAACTGGAGAGTTTGGGGGACAATGGAGCATGAAATCACTCTCGGCACCGCTCACAGACATTCCCTGGCAGCGCCTTTTGATATCGAATACCATACAGTGACTCCTCACTTGTCCCACCTGGACATTCTGTTTGCAGCCAGCCACTCAGAAAAGATTTTGAGCCTTGGTCACTTTGACTCCAACTGTCTGTGGCAAAGCTGAAATTCTCCACCTTGGAGCCGATTCCCTGTGGAAGCATCAGTGCTTTAAACCTGACGGCACAAAACCAGGCTGTGAACAGATGCTAAAAGCATTATTTGGGGCTGAAATGATGGTAATTCCTGTCATAGGCTTAGGCCAAGCTTCACCTGCCTGGCTTTCAGCTTCAGTCCTGCTGAAGCCTCTTGAGTCTGGATTTGAGCCCCCTGAGCCAGCCCAGGATCAGCAGCTTTGGCTGCACAACCACACGGCTCCAGCAAGGATTTCTGGTACCTCCAGGCTGCTTCTGCTGTGAATTTTCACAGCTTTTTTCCCAGCTACACTCACCCTGTGCCAGCACCCACTCCCAGCCCCTCCTGAGCTCATCCTCCACTTGGTTGGCAAGTGACGCCTCGGAGGCTCCAAGGAAAGCAGCGGAGTTCTGATGGGAATGTTGGTGGGTAGCTAAGAACCAGCAAAGCTCTGTGCCTGTGCAAAGAACAGTGAGAATTAACCCCTTCTGGAGGCTGAGAAACCTTTGTAAAAGCTGTTCTAGATCTTCTCCCTGTCCAAGGTTTTTCCAACCCGAAATAAAGTCTATTAATGCAGTTAAAAACACAAGCAGAATTGCTGCTACATTAAGCACACTTAACACGGACTAATACTACGCTGCAAAGCATTTAAAATAGTTTTATTACTGAATGTCAAACACCGAGAAACCAGATTATTTCAGGTCAAACTGTGTCACCTCTGTCACTGCCTGGCCCTGGACAGGAGCACAAAGCCAGGGAGCAGCCTGGCTCCCTGAGCTGGAGCATCTGGGAACCACATTAAAACCTGGATCAGCTGAGGGACCAGCACAACCCCCCCAAAGCTCAGCCCTGTGCTTGCACACAAAGGACAAAGCACGAAGCAGCTCCTTGCCTCCATTTGCTGCACAGCGTAAAGGTCTCATAGGTTGATCTTCTATATCTAAAAGAAGAATTCAAAGATGCAAAGTCACAGTTAATGACTATTCCTCAGGCAGTGGAGCTGGTGAACATGGCAGAATTTCAGGACAGCAATTCCAGTACCACCATCAACTACTACTAGCTTATTAAAAAAAAAAAAAAAAAGAATAAAAAACTAAGATCTCTGAACAGGTTATACTAAATAAATAAATTACAGCTGATTTCCTCTTTGTGATCCATTACATGAAGAAAATGCAGCCATTAATTTATGCCTGGGATGGAGAGAATTTGCAATGATTCAGTATAACTTGAGGGAACTGAGAGTGTCACCCGTAGGAAGGAAAGAGGGGCATTACCAGGGTATCAAATGCAAAATACTCTGAAAAATATAAATAAGGGCTTGAGGGAAGATTTGACCCAGGAAATGCTGGCTATCAAATTAAAAGGTCATCTCAGAGACAAAAGAGAGAACGCTGTTCCTGGGCTTCCCTCTCTTCCTCATGCACCAAAATCTGAATTCTCTGGCATAGTTTCTCGGGAGCAACCATTTTCTATTGCCAGAGTGAAAGTGAGTTCTTATTCCAAACCCCATGAACTCCGACCACCTTCAGACTCTGGATTTCCAAAACTCCAGGTCTCTATTTCCCTGCTCCCACAGACATGGTAAGAGCACAACTCCCCTGAACAAAACCTGACACATTTCAGGCAGCTCTGCCAGAATGATCCCCAATTCCCAGGATCATCACTGATCATCAGAACAACTTTTCAAGATTTTCCTGAACTACGCTTCCCCTAGTGTCACCTAAAGTCTCTGAATGTCCAAATGTGGTTTATTAATAGGGAAAAAGAGCCATTAGGAACATTTTAGTTCATCAAGAGCCGAGTGTCCCCTCTGATAGGAGCACGGCACACCTGCAATAATTACTGGGGAGAGATTAGCAACCTTCCCATGCTCCAGTGGCCTCACGGAGGGTTGGTTTAGTGCATCCAAGTGCAGGGAATAGATTGAATTCCCTGCTGTGTGCTGCAGACAGCCAATTACAAACTACCTGCACACTTGATGCTCCTGACCTTGCCCAGAACAAGATCGGGGCTGATGGACTGAGTCACTCTCAGATGAGAAAAGTTTGCAGCAAAAAGCCAGACAACTCCTCCCTTCAAAGAGCATTAAGAAGTTTACAGTGGGATTATTGTAATTAGCCTCTTAAACCTGTACAATTTGCTTTAAATCCCTCTATCCCACTCACTCTGGCTCTACTGAAAATGAGGGAAAGTATCACAAATAATTTCTTTAAATGCACCAAAACACCCCCCCCAAAAAAAAACCGTAAAAAATCCCCTAAAAACACCAAACAACAAAAAACCAAACCAAACCAATAACCAACAAAAAACCAAACAGCAAAAAAACCCCATACAAAGCAAAATTTACTTTTCACCAGGCAGAATTTTTAGCTTTTCCAAATAACCAAATTCACACTCAGTGCCAAATTAACCCACAGTTTCAGCCTAAAGTGGCCCAAAAGACCCTCACTCCTCCCCCCCGAGATAAACATTGTTATTAATGTCTGGTGCAGGCTGTGCTTCTGCTCCGAGCAGATGGGAGCTGTGTGGGCTGCTGGAATGTCTTTGAGCATATTATCTCCACTAGTCCCTCATTAGCTTCAGGACTGAGGATTTGAAGCCAGGCATTCAGAAAAAGCAGTCAAAGAAAACGTGCTATTCCTGGTTTACACAGTTGGTGTGTTTTGTTTATAAAAATGAGTTGGAATAACTTTCTGTGGAAACATTCGCGCCTCGTTTCTCATTTCCCTCCTGTCAAAAGCCTCCTAAATGGAAGTTATTACGGCTTTTATAATTTGTAACTTCCAGAATCCCTCAAGGTGAACGCAGAAAATTTATTTTCTGTTTAACATTACGTGACACTGCCTTTTGTGAGCAGCATTTCCTAAAGAAGGCTGCCTCAAAGAAAGCAAAGCAATACCAACAAGTCCTTCAGCAGACGTTCCAATTACACCTGAAGTTATTGCGGTCGGGCTTTATGCAAAAACAGGTTTGTGATCCCTTATGGGGTTTCTTATACTCCTCAAAATGACACAGAGCGAGGAGGGGGATTATTTCCATATCCACAGATTTGGATTTCAGGGTTAATCTGCCAAACTCTGCACGCCAAACCTGCACTCCTTGTTCAGCAGAGGCGGGGCAGCGGCGCTGGGGCTCAGCAGAAGGCCCCGCTCTCTCCCCTGGGCAAACACATCCCAAAGCCTTGGGTGGTGCCCGCCGTGGGGACAGTGCCCAAGGCCCACGGGGTCCCTCACTCCACGTGCTGACACAAACCACAGCAGAGCATGAGGGGTGTTATGGATTTACGGGAACAAATACGCGGGACCAGACCCAAACCTCGTGAACAAGGCAGGCAAATACAGTCTGGGTTGCTCTTCCAAACGTTTCATCACTCCTAGGACGGGGTTAGATGGGATATTGGGATGGAATTCCTCCCTGTTAGGGTGGGATGGAATTCCCAGAGCAGCTGTGGCTGCCCCTGGATCCCTGGCAGTGCCCAAGGCCAGGCTGGACGGGGCTGGGAGCAGCCTGGGACAGTGGGAGGTGTCCGTGACCTTTAAGTTCCCTTCGAACCCAAACCATTCTGTGATTCTGTGATCCGGATTTTCCCTTAAAGCTTCATGAACTGATAAAGCTTGACTCTATTAATGCCTATAAATAAAAATATTCCTGAAATGCACACTAAAAATTACCTCACGCGGGGTTTTGAACCTCCACAAAGGCACGAAGGTGCTGCAGACAATTTCCTGTCCCCAGAGCTACAGGGAAAGTGTCAATCCCCCTTTTTCCTTAAATGATAATCCTGTTCCTGGTGGATTCTTTTGCTGAGATTCCAGCTCACTTGCCTGAGGTATTAAGCCAATGTAATTTTCTCACCCATGGGGGTATCCATTTATGAGATTTAGTGCTGATACCTTTGAATTGATTCACTTGGACAAAAAAAGAGCTTTTTTTTTAGGGAAAAGTTATTAAAATGTGACTACAAATAACCAGAAGAAAAAAGCCACCTAAATGTATCAATAGGTCCAATACAACAACATTCAGTGACACCTGGAAATCAAATTAGGGTAATTCAATAGCCTAAACCCAAAATTGCTGCGTCCAGCAGCTCCTGCTTTTCCCATTCCTTTATTTGCAAGCCTTTAGAAGAGCCCCTAATGAAAAAAAGGCCAAAAGAGAGGTACTTTTAATTCCACAGAATAAAGTTCAGTAAGTTATTATGCTCTCTTTTATTCCTGGTCCACATAAAATAATTGCTCATGTTTATCGAGGCTGGGTAATGGAGAAAATTAATTTGTGGAAAATTCATTAACAAACTGCTTTGCTGGGCTGGCATGGCCACCTCGAATGACCACCACAGACTGTCAGGGAGAGGGGAAGCAAGAGAACAGCCAAATAAAATCCTTAATTTTAATGAAACCATCACACTGAGGCCTCTATTTGATTACTAAGGGACTTTTTTATATCTTAAAAATAAAGAGCATGCTGAAATAAAAGGGGGGAACCTCCCAATGATGAGACACAGGCACTGCTGGGCAGCTCAGCCCTGGTGTGGTTCCAGTGTAATTCCTGAACTTTACTGAAATAAACACATGCACTCAGCAATATATTATGCAAATCTACTTCTTGATATGAAGAGTGTTGCAGCTGCTGGCACAGGTTAATTATCTTTATACAGTTTATAGAGCTAGATCATCTCTTGGATGAAAAAAGCACTGCAAATTCCCAGGACAACAGGATTTCATCAGTTGTTTTTCTTAAATGAACACTGGCTCTTCCTCAGCTGGAGGAAGGTTTCTCCAAGGCAGAAAGGAATTTTTAATCCATTTTTAGTATTTCTTCCTGCCAGAGGGTTGTTACTTATTTATTTTTTTAACAGGATTTGTGATTACTCAATTAGCAGGGAAATAATGAATGGTAACCAATAGAAATTGGGCACTGCTATGAAAAATTGAATCAGGAATAAGTGATCTAGAAAGAGAGGTCACTGAGTCACTTTGAATAAGTACATTTGAGATAATTGTTATGTGCTTTGAAGACGTTCCGAGAAAAAGAGGCAAAATTAATCAGATACATTAAATTATGAATTATTAACTCGGCTCTATTAAACATCAAATAGAAAAGCTCTTTAGGATTAACCATGTTTTTGGAAATTCTACTAACTACAGAAAAGATTTCTTTGGTTTGAAAATGGTTTTTATTTACATCTGAAATGCAGGAGAGGCCCTCGGGGGCAAGGGACACTCTCCAGAGGTGTTGGATTGATGGATGGAGCTCACCCTGAAGCAACAGAAATCCCTTAATCCATTTACACCCAACCTTCTCAGGCTCACCTGGGGGTGCTCACAGAAAACAAAGTCCACGAGTACCTGAAGCCAGAGGTGTCCAGGAAATTCCCAATTTTCCAAGCGCTGGAGATCTGTTTCCAAGAATTATTTGATGAATCTGTCAATCGCTGAGTGAGGAGGAGCAGCTCCCATTGCTGCACTCACCTCGAAATAAACACAGCATTTCTGTTTCCCACCTCTCACAATGCCCTGGGTATTTCAGGGGGATGATGGAAGTTTTTTTAAAGGATGAAATCCTTGGAAAAATCAGCCTTTACATGGAATGATGTCAGAACTCCTCCTGAACCAAGAGGCCATGGCCTTAATTTCAGTCAATAATGCTGAATGAATAAAGGCTGTCGCTGGCTGCTGACTTTCCCTGGCTAATAAACATTTCTCCTGTCATCTCCTGAGCCACCATCCCAGCCCAGAACTCAGCAGGGTGAAAGGCAAGGCCTGTTCCTGGTCGGGGAGGACGAACCCACCCAGGGAAGGTTCTGCTGCAGGCCCTGGGTGGGATCCCGGTCCCTCTGTTCCATCCCATCCCCCAGGGGATTTGCTGCTGTCCCTGCTGGAGCACAGCTCACCTTGGTGATGCTCCCACTGCTCCTCAGGATCTACAAAATCCACCTGCCTTCCATCTCCAGCTGCTTTACAGGACCACAGCAATGCCAGATTGGCCCAAAGTTACGCACTGCAGGTCTCGTGGGTTCCTTAAGAGCCACATTTCACCAAGAATAAAGTTTCTAATGATTGAAATGGCCACTTTTCCGTATTTATTTTCATTTCTACGAGTCTGTGGCACAGGGATCAGACTCGGGAGCAGCACCAGTGCCTGCCCGAGGGGCTCTCAGGTGTCTGCTCCCTCCGAGCCCCATCCCTGCTCCACAGGCACCTTTCCACATGGAAGCCCTTCAGCAAACATGCCTGGAAGCGTTCTCCTTCAGGGTTCAGACATAATTCCTGCCCTGCCAGAAGCACTCCCCTCACCTCTCTGCCAGTTAACACTGGCATTAAGGAATGGAACTGGATTTGGATCCTCGTTTCCAGTGCTGGATTCCCGTGTGGAGCACAGGGCAGGGATGGGAGTGGCTGCACAGCACCAGGGCTGCTGCAAAGCTGCAGCAATTCCTGCTGGCTTTGGATGATTCTGACAGGATTGATTTTGTTCTTGGCCAGTTCATCACATAATTACAAATCAGTGAATTGCTCGATACCAGAGGATTGTTTCATAAATTAGGTCACTGTCATTTATCATTATCATTTCTTTACCCATCTCATCCCTTGATCCATTCCCATCTCCACCCTGCACCATTGACACTCACTCTCCGTCACTGCCCTGATATGCTGAATAACGAAATTCAACGTTTACCAAGCCAGAAAAATTCACTTTCTTCATTCTCCTCATTAGCAGGTGCATGTTAATAGGCAACAGCAGCACACCTTCCAAAACCTCTCCTTTTACAGAGAGGGGTTTGCCGTGCAACTGAAGCTCACCCAGGATAAGGCACCTCTTTCCTACTCATTAAATAATCCCAACTTTTTATTCTCCACACTTTTCCCCTAAACATATTTTTAAGATATTCTGCATCATCCCTTGCCTTAGAAGCCTCAAACGCTTCCAGCAAGAAAGCTGCTTCCAATTAACCAAAGGAGACTGAAAGGAAAGGAATCCTGGACTGAGCCAGGAGACCCAGCAGCCATCTCTGAGGCTTCTCACATAAAGACAATTTACAGGCCCAAATCCATCCATGGCTTGAGAAGTTCACTGACGGATAATTCCAAGCCTGATGGAATTGGGGAGGCAGCAAAGTTACCAGCTCTTCTCTGGGTGACAGCAAACAATTCCTGACTACTGGGGAAGCTGCACGTGCAGGCGAGGACCGAACGTAAAACAAAACACCTTAAAATGACTTCCTGTGGCTTTTCCATGCATGGATTATCATCCTGATATCCCCAAGAGGAGGGAACGTGGTTGGGTGAAGGATGATCCACTCCAGGGGCAGTGAGGGCAGCCAAGGACACAAACCCACTCTGGTTTGAGCACTGGTCCTCTGCAAATGCAAACCACACATCAGCCATTTCAAAACCCCCACATTTTACACAGATATCTTGGAAAATACTGCCACAATGTCAAATTTCCCTTCACAGCTTCTCCTGGTTACTCTCTCGTGCATGCCAAGCATCCCTGGTACCACTTGACATCTCTTGAGTGACTCTGCTTCATCTGAACTGCAGCAGTCTGAAATATCAGCTCTCAACTCTTTAACTGGGATTTGTTTCATTGCCTGGAATTGGATCAACTCTAAAACCTTTTCTCCAGCACCACCACAGCTGCTTCTTCACAAAGTTCTCTTGGGATTTACTACAAAAATACAGATCCTGCTCCCTTTCTATTTTATTTATATTTTTGGTGGATGGCACAATAAACATCGCAACTCCTTCTTTCTTTTGTAATTAAAAGAAGCCACTTTCATTTCCATTCCACCATGGTGGGGACATTTATTCCTGCCTTGTGTTCACCTTAAAAATGGGCTTCTTCCAAGTTATTATCACTGACTCTGAAACTTGGGTCTACCAAAGCAAGAAGCAAACCTCCAAATCCTAAAAAGCTTTTTAAAATATTCCCCATCCAGCATTTTTCTCTCCATGGTTTAGTGTGTGATCCATCACCTGCATTGCAAGGATAAAATGAATGCAATCACAATGGCTTGCTATGGGAAAAACTCAGGAATTCAGGGTAGTTTTGTGGACAAAATACCTCATCTCAGTTTCTTCTGAGTCTAATGAAATGGCTGAAGTTTTCTGACACTGCCCCTGAATTATATAATCCTAGAGAAGACATTAACAGCTGCTTTAAAAATCTAATTAAATTTTAGAGCACTGGTAATGCAGCCATAAGGCCCATGTAAGCCATTATCTACATTAATAAAAATTAAAGTCAAACAGTATCTATACAGTAATAATGTACCTGCATTCAAGGTCACTTTAATTCCCTTACTCCCACTTTTTTCTTTATTGTTGCTGTAACTATTATTAATATTTATTCAAAATTTCAAATATATGTACATTTGTTCCCCTGAACTGTTTTCTTAATGCACAGTATTGAGACAGGAATTAATTCATTTGTCTTGATTGTTTATTTTCTCCCCTTCTCTGTAATATAACTCCTGTTACTAGCATAGGAAAGGGCAGGAAACTGCAACAACCTACAGGAATTTTATTAGGTACCTAAATGAAAATCTAGAATGGAACAACTCAGGCACAAGTCATCTCAAATCCAATTCTTCTTGTGCATGGAAGACCAGAAAAAGAAAAAAAAAAGGATGCTATGGAAGGAGAAAAGGAAAAAAAATCAGAAAAATTATCTGAGGATAGTATTTTACTTGTATCCAATTATTTTTCTATATAAATCCAACAAACTGATTTTGTTTTCCTATGTTGGCAAAGATTACTCTGCATATATATAAGTCTTACCACGGTGTGTTGGAAGTGACAGAACAAATGGCAAAGATAATTTTGGAGTAGCTTCTTGAAAACTGGGAATTTACTTCACTGAAACTTTGCTTTCATTTCTTTGAAAAGACAGAAAACTGCTGGAAAAGCAGAGTGGACAATCCCAAGCAGGATCATCTGCATTGCTTCCAAAACCCTTCTGGAAAGGTTTTAAAAATCCTTTAAAATTTGGAAATGTGTTTTAAGACTCAAAATAATGTCAAAATGCCCCTGTTAAGACTGCGCCGTGTACAAACACACAGCATCTCAACAGTGGTTAAATAAAAGGGGGAAAAGGAACATTTTGCATAAGGTGAAGGATCCAAATCCAAGCTCTCCGTGAAGAAAAAGGGATCAGACAGGGGGTCCCCACTTTCCTTTCCCAACAGCTGTAACAGCACCAGCTGTGCAGGTGCCCAAAGAGTGGAAATAACTCCTAAATGTGAACAAAATATTCCTAACTGCCCAGATTTCCATTAAACTTCTCATCATCGAGACACACAAAATGTTTATGGAGTGCCTGATTAAAACCTCAAGTGTTTTCAATGAAAATATTTGTAAATTAGGTGAATAAATTATTCAGTGGTCATTACTGAGATTAAACATTTTCCCAGAACATTCTCGGAGCAGAACACTGCTAATCCTTCTCACTGATTATTTCAGTGCTGTCACAGCACACAAACCTCCCAACCTCTGTTTGGTTCACAGAGCTCCAGCCTCCACCTCCTCAGTATTCCTTGGGAATATGCAGTACAAATGTTAAGTTCTGTGGTGGTTTGAACCTGAGTTGGTGGACAGTTGTTTAGACCAATAACGCTTCTCAAAATTTACATATTTAAACCGCGTGGAGATGCAGGAACTTCCCTTTTGTGTTCGAGCCTCCTGCGAGGAGCGGGGGGATAATGGGCCCCGGGTTCCATCTCCTGAAGCGGCCCCGGGCCTCCCTTCCCCGGAGTCAGGGCACGGCCCCGGGGAGCGGCGGGAGAGCCCCCTCAGAGCCGCGGGCAGCTAAGAAACAATCATTAAGCTGCTGCATAGCCAATACTGTTACAAATAAGAGACTAGATTATCAATTTAACAATTGTCCATCCATTTTATACTTCATTGTAGTTTATTATTCATTACCTGAATGTTATATTTCGTCCTTTATTAACAGTTACTGCTAATTACTCTGTTGTAAAAAAACCCCTCCAACTCTGTGGTAAGCTACTCCTTATCAGAATATGTAAATTAAGGAATGTATGGTTTCCCTACCCTTCCCCCATTGCCCAGCTACCCACCCAGGCCTGTCTGAAGATACCAGAGAGAAGAAAAGAACAGAAAACCTGATATGCAGACGAAAGCCTAAAGGGCACTTGGGAAAAGCAACAAACCCCTAGACAAAAACAAGTTAAAGGCGAGCCAACGAATTTTTTAAGAAAAATCAACCCAATTACATGATCAGTTGGAAGGAGAACTACCACCTGGCCAGCTTTTGGGTTTCCTTTTTGATCACCACAAACAGTAAAAGGGTTGACTGAGAAGACCCCCCCCTCCGATGAAGAGTTGAAATTGCCTTCCTGACCACTCCCCTGTGAGGAGAGCAGGCCCGGCCTCATCACTTTGAGTGGCAAGGCCGAATTCCTCCTCCCCCACGTCGGAGCCAGGAGCAGCGGAGCTGTGCGCAGCCTGTCGGGCACCCAACCCAAGCTGATCACTTTTAATAAAGGCTTTTAAAGGACTCGCAGTCCTGCTTGTATTTATTTCAAATACCACCCCAATACCACCTGGAGTGGCTCTGAAGGGGTGGAGAGCCTCCCTCCCACCTTACACAGCCCCACGCAGATCCCGATGGGAGCTGAGAGAGAGCTTTTCTGCAACTAGCACAGCTAGAGTGAAGCTGAGGAGCCAGCCGCATAAACGGAAAGAGGCTTTTTCTCCAACATAAAGCCCAAAAAAAAATCATGGCGACTTCAAGGTCAGAATGAAAGAGAGATGGGAGTCATGGGAGACGGAGCTGAAGACAGTGACTGGAAAGGAGGGTGGAGTCATGCCCAGCGCAGAGCTTAAAAGTACTTTTTGCAGGCTGTGGTGAAAACTGTAATATCACAAACTGTCCTTTTCTCTTTAACCCACTTAAAGACATGGGGGGATGAGAATTTTGTGTGCAGCCTGCGGAAAAAGAAACGTGACCACACCAGGTCACCTCAGAGCTGTAAGAGACTTTTAGAGATGTTGTGAAGAAGAGAGCAGTTGCTTTTAAGCTGGAATTTGCCTATCCTTAAAAACGATACACCCCATGTGTGGCCCATGCTGCCAGCTGTGGGAAGACTGCAGATTCATGGGAGAGATGTTTCTCACGGCAGCAGAATTTCTGGGCGGTCTGTTGCCCTTTGAGCAGTTTGGAAACCACGTGAAGCAAAAGAAAACCTTTTTTCCTTAAATAGTGGAGAGACTTTTGAGAACTGTAATACTGACCAAAATCATAGTTTGTTATCCTTTGTGCGAGTTGGGTAAAAACGGGAGGTGCTGGAGGAAAAGGGGGTTTTCCTTAATTTCTTATTATTTCTTTTTACTTTTAATTCAGTTAGTAATAAACTTCTTCATATTCTCTAAAGTTTGGAGCCTGCTTTGCATTCCTCCTAATTCTTATCTCACAGAAGGTAAGAAATGCAAACAAAATCACTATACTAAATTGGTGTTTCTGCCCGGTTTTGAACTGAACCCGCTACAAGTTCCTAAAAAGACCATCAAACCTTAAATTCCTTTTTCTCCTGCCCAAGACCATGTCCTCACCAGCAGCTCAAGAAAAAGATCAAGGTAGCTTCTGTGGCTGTGTCACCTCTCTTAATGACCTCCAAATACTCAGATCTTATGCCCAAAGTGATAAAAGAGACTTCAAACACGGGTTAAGGAATGAGAGGGATGCGAATGCTCTGCTTTTCCTCCCCCAGTCCAGCTCAGGGAGCAGGATGTCATCCAGGCAGATGCTGCTTCCAAGAATTAATAATTCCCATTTACTTTTTAAGCAGGTTCATACTCCTGGACACAAGTTCAATGTCAGACACTCTCCATTCAAACAGGGTGAGGATGAACAGGGCAAGCCTTGGGATATTTGGGTGCTTCGTGGGTTCTGGCGAGAGGATGGAGAATGGTTTTACCCAGGATAAACTTTGTGAGAGTCTGTTCTCTTATTGCTCACTGATTTCCAATTCTAATCCCTGCTGGCACCTGGGGAAATAAGAATCCCTCCCTCACTTATTCACCATGAGAACCTCACCTCGTGCTGCTGCGGAGAGGAGGGAAAATGCTCCGGGGACGGAGCAAAGAGCAGGAAAGAGAAAGAGCTCAAGGATGGCATTTCTTTTTTCTGGGCTAGTCCATTCAGCCCCAGCAAAAATGCCACTTCCCACACTGGCTTACAGCTATTTTTAGGCCCTGTATAAAATGCAGTTTGCACACCCAGCCGATCTCTGCTCCCTTGCATGTCCTCCTCCTGTTTTGCTTTCCTGAAGTGACAATTTGCAGGAGCTCATAAACAACCCCAAATATCAGCTCACCAGGGAAAATACATCCTCTGCTTTGCTGTTCCCGTCAGTTTAAAGGAAATTAGTTAATCCACACAACAGCTTTTACAGCCTCAACACTTTCTGCACTTAGAGAGAAAAAATCTGTCAGCTTTATTTCCTCCAGGCAGTCATTTCACCTCTGGGCATGTTAGGGAAACAATTTTTATGCTGTCAGTGAAAAACTGTTTGTTTTTAAGCAGCAATTCACAGGAAAGATGCCATGAACTTCATTTAACAATGTTAAAACTGGTTTATTCATTCAAAACTTTTGACAGCCAGGCATAAGGAAGCCTAATTTTTTATTTACTTTGATTTATTGTTTCTCTTGAAGCCAACTCCTCACTGCACCATTTCATTTTTAAGTACGAGAAGAACCACTCAAGCATCACACAGGGAAGTTTGTAAAATCATCATTTAGCTCTGAATTTTGCCTCTCGAAATTCCCTCCCTACTTCAAAAACTCAGTGGAGGGGAGAGGAGGACGGATGGTTGGGAGCAGGGGATCACTAAGGCCGACAGAAACCCCAGGCTGCTGTTCCAAATTAAACCATTTCTTGCACCATTTCCTCCTCTCTTTAGGATGGGCCACCCCAGTAGCCAGAGAGGAGCCCATAAATCAACTCCAGGAAGTGGAGAGGTCTCCAAAATAACATTTTCTCTGTGCTGTACCAGTAGTTTGTCATTTATATTTCCACTAT
Organism: Dryoscopus gambensis; assembly: GCA_013389985.1. NCBI lineage: Eukaryota > Metazoa > Chordata > Aves > Passeriformes > Malaconotidae > Dryoscopus > Dryoscopus gambensis. Next base: position 280,444 of record WEIT01019069.1, on the reverse strand, counting down.
TTCGTAAGTTAGGGAAATAAATTGCTTCAGCAGCTCACTGGAAGGAAACATTTAAATAAAAATTGTATTTCACGTGGCAGCTGCACTCGTGACTCCCTGTTCAGCTTAACTGAGGGTTAGCTTTTAACTCCTTTAGGATGAAAAAATCAAGCAGAAGATGGACCCTGTGTTATGAACTTCAGGGATGCAGCTCTGAGCAGCTGGGTACCACGGAGGACACCCAAAATCTTATTGACCTGTCAGGATTCTCTCAGCCCTCTGTTAGCCAGGTAAGAAATGAAACATGGAATATCTTACACACGGACACATCATTTTGGCAATTTGCTCCCCAGCTCTCCCTGAGACTCCTGAAATTCCCAGCAAGGCAAAGAAAACATGGGAATTCATCTTTTTTAAGGCCCTGGCTGCGGTGCTGCTCAGGCCAGCTGAGCACAGCTGCATTCTGCAAACCCCAGCCACAACAGCTGAGCGGAATTTTGGGAAGAAAACATGATTTCAATCCTCAGGAATCAAATATTAAATATGTGAGTGCGTTTTATTGCATCCTAATTGATAATTTCATTTACCCGCTGCTAGAGGATCTTCCTAAAAGCCTTTTCCCCTCTGGCAACAGGCACAGAAAGTCAAGGAAAGAGAAAGTGAAGATTCTCCCTCTTCAGGCTCTTTTCCCAACCTGTTTTCTGCAAAAGACTACAAGGCATAAAAAATGCACTCAGGGTCCGAGACCTCTTCAGGCTGCAGAAGAACTGAGAGCCTCAGGGTGCAGAAATCAAAGATTTTTAAGCAGAAACCCGTAAGAATCACAATATTTTACCAGTTTTGTGTGTTTTGTTGCTTCTCAGTTGCTCTGAGAGTCTCATCTACCCACTGCCACAGGCCATCTTTATCCGTGATTGATCTTTGCTTCCCTTCCGACCTTTTGGGGAAATCTGGAGAGCTGGACAGAATACTTACTTTTATTTTATGTAATAACAAGGCTTTCTCAAAAAATCTCTGTGTACTGAACACAACACATGTGACCCAGCTCGTTTATTGATGTTTAATATTCTCCTCTCTCACTGAATGTAACCAGGGGAGGAGCACACAAGTGCAGAGGAGCAGAACACACAACAACCCAGGCCCTGTCAGTCGGAGCCCTGGGGGTCTTGGGGGGATGACAAAACCCTTAATCAGCTCCACCAGTGCAGAAGACAAAACCCATCCATCTCCTCCTCTCCTGGCTGGCACTCGGGGAGATCCTGCTTCAAGCAGTGCCTTGAAAATTCCACGTTAAATAACAATTCCAAAAGATCATTTTAACTGGAAATCCCACGACGAGAGGCTGAAGGGAGTGGTTTTGATTAGCAGGCAAACACAGGGAAGTTGTGGGCACAGCTTCTGGTTTCCAAAGACACAGAAATCCAAGGCATTAACAAATCTCATGGACCAGCAGGGAGGAGTGAAGAGAATAAGGAGTATAAAATAAATAAGGAAAAGAAGAGTAACAAATCTCCCATTCCTCAGCAAGCACCATTCTCTGCCTGCAGTGGGGGCATGCTCTTAGCAAACACCTCTGCCTCCATCAGGGGTTTTGCTCCTCACACAGCCCAACACAACCCTGATGTTCTCAGTCCTCACCTGTGCCTCTGTGGGACCAGCCCATGGACTGATAACCTGCACTCTCTGCCTCACTGACCAACCATTCCCCTCTCAGAGATCATTTCAGATCCTGCCCCTTCTTGCTTCATTCACCATATTGAACGCAAACAGCTCAAAGTGAATTTCTTAATACTAAACGTGCCAGGGATAAAATTCTCCTTTACAGCATCGGTCCTGTGTGGGTCATCAAAATGATCTTTTAACAAATCTGCCCCCAAAGGGGAAGGGCAGCTCGTTCTCAGGGCAGCAAACCAAATAAGCACAAAAATAAGGTATGAAAAGCTGTAAATTTGGTTGATCATCATCAGGGATTGGATGTGGATAATAATCATCACTGGAAGAGACTTTCAGGGCTGGTGTGAGGGGATGCTGGAGGTGTTCAGGAATTCTTATGAACCAAAGGGGAACCAGGGAAAGAAACTGCTGTGACGAGTCCCCAGGTGGAGATTGAAGGCTTTGAAGCAGGACATGATTTCCACACGTTCCCACAAGGTTCCATGAGGAGGTGTCTCCAGCCCCACGGGAAGATCCCCACTCCAGTGATCCCCGGCATGCCCAGCACCAGGGCATCTTTAGCCTCCTTTTTCTATTAGCAATGGAAGCCCAAAAAACCACCCAACAGCAGTTCAAAACTAAGGAAGAGCTGAACTTCAATTTGGTGAACTTTTTGTAAGGATTCTTTGGAAAAAGCCCAAGGATCCGGCTAGCACATCTCAAACTGACACCATTGCTCAACAGCGAGAAGAGGAGAATATCTGTGGGCAAAGCATCAAGTTTTATAACCACGAGGATCTCAGAAATATTTATTCTCACTTAAAAATTGGCACGGACTTTCACTGCATAAATTACTTGCCGGTTTACTCTCGAGGGAGCAGGTGTGCTCAAAAAAAAAAAGAAAAAAAAGGATTAAAATAAGAAAGGAAAATGACAACACTTATCAAATTACTGGTAATGATCATTCTGGTCCTGTCAGACTAAAAATACACCAGATGCTGCAAGTCAAAGGTTGGTTAAGTAGAATTATCACCTGATTGCTCTGCTTTGATATCCCCCATCTTCCACACATTCCAGAGTCAAAGTGTTACTGTTAAAATAATTTGGAAAGGAAAATGAGGAGGGGAAAAAACCCAAGCTTAGAGTCTCTTACATTGCACTCTTAGTCCCTAAAGGGATGAAATCACCTATTTTGTAAGGTTTCTACCTTCAAATGCACAATTAAATTGTAAAACTCAGCACCTTACAAGATCATTATGTAAACAACATTTAAGAGTGACTCCCAGGCTAATATTAGCTTTATTCTTGCACAAATGACCTATGGATTTCTTTCTTTTTACCCTGCTCACCACAAATGCAGAGCCTGCAGATCAATTTATTTACTTGAAGACTTCACTTGAGTCCCTGTTTTAAGCTAAACGTTGTGAAGTTTTTGCTACAATAAAAATACTCAATATTTTCCTCCCGCAATAAGCAGCTTCTTTCAGTTAGGAAACTTGCACTGAATTTGGTTAGTAAGATTTTATTTATGGGGCCTTCTCCTCCACAGCTGCAATAAAATAAGATTTTTAAGCAGCCACCGTAACCACCTCTATTTTAGGTACTTTCACCCAAACAGCCCACGCAGAGACAGAGATTTAATGAAACAAAACTTAAAATGAACATGGCAGTTCTACACCACACAGCGGATTTCTTCTCCCTGGGATTCCCAAAACTCCTTTGTTGACCGTGGGTTTCCCAAAAACTCTGCTGTGTGTCCATTGTCACACCCTGGGGTCACTTTGTCCTTCCCGTGGGACGCCTGGAGCCACCTGTGCCCTGCAAAGGAGGGAGCAGCGCTCGGGGGCGTTGAACCTGCTGGGCACTGAGTGGGTCCCATCTGTCTGCTCCGAGTGCTCCAGGGCACAGCTCTGCAGATCCACCCGTCTTGGGATGAATTTGGCAGCCCAACACTCCCGCATTTCACGTTTTCCATCACCTACAACAGCAGAAGGAGGCTGGTGGGCCAGACTGTGCAGTCAAGCAAGGAGATAAAGGTTATTTCCCCAAATTGTGTAACCGAGTTCTGCGTAATTAACCAGAGTTGTTTTCTCAAAGGGAATATTTAAAGACAATTTTAAATACAGGGCTTTTGAAACTAATTAAAAGTCCAACCTTGGACTTGATGATCTTCGAGGTCTTTTCCGACCTTAATAATTCTCTCTATAAAAGTAAATATAAATACACAGTGCACTGAAAAATTACTTTGAATTATGAATGAACCTTCCCAGATGACCAAATTGAATGTGCAGATTCTTCTCTCATCCAGCAATAACTTTTCAAAGCTGGCACTTACTGGCTGATATTTTTTCAGGTTCATCCTAAACACTCTACAGCACAGAAAAAAACTTCCCACTGTGCTTTTAAAAATGCCTTCCCATCCACTTGATTCAAATCAACGTCTGGGTGAACATGATCAATGTTCATTAAAAGCTCTGCAGTGACAGGTACACAAGCAGCACTCGGCGTTTGCACAGCGAAGCTCCCACAGCTGGAATGAATAAATGGAGCGTGTGTTTCCACACGCAGCTGACACCATCCATAACTCTGGGTTTGACACTTGGCTGCCCTTAGGAAGGAGCTGTTTTTCAAAAATAGTTTATTTGCAGCAAAAAGAAGAAAAAAAAAATTACCAGAATAACCTTCTCAGTAAGGCGGCTTTGAAACAGAGTTATGGAAGAAATGCCAGGCAGGAAATTCTTCCAAGTGGGAATACTTGTGTGAGCTGGAACCATACAAATCCATCAGAAATATTCTATAAAATCACATTCATGTCTTCCCTTCAGTAAGAATATGCAGAGACAGGCACTGCTTTGGTAGGAGAGCATCCCACGGGAAGCCCACCAGGACCAGCCAGTCCAAGGTTTCTCCCAGCCCCCAGTTCTAGAACAGGAGAGAAAACCCAGGTTCTGCTCACCCCCTGCTAAAATCCCATCCAATCCCAGAAAATCACAGTATTCAGGACTGGATAGACTTTCTGGGATATGATTTCCTGAGTTATTAGAGATGTGTGTGTGTGGTGCCCTTCTCCATGAGAGAAGGATCAATGCAAGCATCAGGACTGGTCTCAGAGAGACAAATCCTTCTGAAGGGCTCCTCCAAAGGCATTTCAGGCTATCCCACAACCTCCTTCCCTGAATGATCCCTGCCCCTGAATTCCTCTTAAAAAACACTTTCAAGTTTTAATGTATTTTTATTAAATTTACCACTGACATAGATTTTGGGGGTGACAAGTTTTCTCAGGGAGCATTTTTCTCTTTGATGAGATCAAAAGCAGGAGGAAACCCTGGCAGGAAACTCCTAACAGTCTGCACGGTGGGCTAGAAGAACTAGAAGAAACTTCTTTCCCATCAGCTCCAAATATCATACTGCCAAGTTTCATTTTAGGGAGGAAGCAAAGCAGATCAAAACATGTACCAACAAGTTTCCTCTCACTCCTCCTACATGAAAAACCAACTCAAACTGCCGTGACATCCCAATACAGCTTCTAATTGCAAAAAACCCAACCAAACATGCAGAAAACGACCAATGTTTGGGATTTGGGAAGGAATCCTCAAGCAGAGGGAAAGCAACTGGAATTTACCAGGTGGTTTTTGCCATGGGGCTGTTGTGGAGGCAGCAGGGGGAAACATCTCCTCCTCTCTGCAGCAGCTGAAGGGAAAAGGTTTGATTTGTTTCTGAAGTCTGACTGTCCACAGCATTAATCAAATTTCTCTTAGGGCAGGTCTTGAAGGCCTCGCCTTCCCCCTCTGAGCTGAGCTTGGCACTAGGATGCCCTGGGTGGTCTCCCACCTCATTACCTTGATCAGCAGCTGCAGACGGTGATTGCTTGTGATGGACAAACCCCGCGGGCTCTGTTTGGGTTCGTGTCAGGCTGCTCAAACCCCTCCGGGCTTGAATCTTGGGAATCAAACTCCTTGGGAATACATGAGACAGACAAGTGTCTCTCCAGCCTTGTGCTGCACACCTGGGGTTGCTCCCAGCGAGGGAGGAACCCGGCTTGGAAGGGAAGGATGGATCCTGCCATGGACAGACACTGAACAGGGTTATGTTCAGTCCTGGGCTGTAAAAGAAATGAAACTGATTTCCTTGGGTTTCACTTCATGGCTTCATTTTTTGATATACGACAAATACTAGCAACAGCAAAGAAAAAAAAATTAATCAGCTGTGAACTGTGGTATTTCTTTTTTTCCCCACTGAAAATCTTTGAAGATGGATACACAATGTTTCTGATAAACTCCAAAACATCTTAAGTGGTTGATATCCGTGCAGAAACTGATTAAACTGTGTAATTACCACATGCTCAACTATAAACTGTAATCACATGTAAGGACCAAATTGAAAAAAGTATTTTGCTGACTTTTAATCATTTTTATTTAATTTTGAGCTGAATATGAAGAGATTTTCATAACCCAACCTCAACATGGAGAGGGAGCATGTTCTCACTCACACCAAGGAGATACCCACACACAGATACACACATAAATAGGGGTAAATCCATTCTTAATCCATTTCTATGTATACATAATTCATGAGGTGCAACTTTTTGTTGTATTTACAAGACCACCATGGCAGGGGGGGTGAGTTAGAACTGATTCCCCGAGGTGGATAAAGCCAATCTTCCCCAGGCTGAGGCAGCAGCTGCTATAAATACCAACAGGCATTATGCTAACTCTTAATGCAAGAACACACTGAAGTATTTCATATCACAGAGTAAATGGTTTGAAGATTGCAGACAAAGTAGTCAGGCTATGAATAACTGACAAAAAAGTCTCCAGATAAGCACGCAGAGTTAATTATGCCGTACGCAGAAATAAATAAAACCACCAGCTCCAATGTTCGTGGAGCAGCTGGTAATAAATAACAACTTGTAAACATTTTAATGCACTTATTCTGGTAAAATTAAAATCAATGTTCATGCAGCAATCGCTATTAAATAATACTTACTGGGGGAAAAATCTGAGAAGCTTAAAATCCAGTACCTTGTGTGTCAGAAATGAAACCACACAATGAGAAACAGCTGGAGCTCATCATTTATACCATTTTGAGGTCTTAAGGAGAAAGGCTGCCAAAAAAATACCATGTACAGATATTTGGGGCAAATTGATCTCATAAAAAAAGGATTAGTGCGTGCGAGGAGTAATCAAATGCTTCATGTTGGATTACAATTCCACTTAATAAATCAAGCTACTTCTGCTCCTGAAAAGGTTCATTCTACACTCATTTGATTAGTTACACTAAAAATAAATCCCACATAGCAGCAGCAGAAGATAAACGCCTTGTCAAATAAATGCCACCACGAGTCCCTGGGAGCCCCTGGCTGTGGATGAGATGCCAGCCCCACACCTCGGGAGAGTTTGGGAAGATCCCAGCTCAGCCAAGGTGCTTCTCTCATTACACCCTCTCAGGTTTTTATAGGGGCATTTTTAGAGATCCACCAGCCCAGTCCTTGCCTTAGCCTCACCCAGCCCCAGCTCAGCGCCTTGGATAAGAGTTTGTACAGCCACAGAGTGGTTTGGGTTGGAAGGGACCTCAAAGACCATCAAGTTCCAACCCCCTGCTGCAAGCAGGGGCACCACATCCATCATCATCCACATCCTCATCAGAGATGAGAGACGATACAACAGAAGATCTTCCAAATTTGGCTCAAGAAGGTCACTCTGAAGAGGATAAACATCCAGCAAGGATTAATTTAATATCATTTTCTATTTTCGCTGCCTGATGCGGTGCGCGCAGATGGATGTGACACCATACTCTCCTCACAGGATGAAATCTGAGGACAGTTTGCATTCTGGCCAGGCTGTTGCCAGCCTTGCCTGGAGAATGAAAACTGCTCTGGAGCTTTTTCAGTATAATTGGGGACCTCTGTGTTCTCTGGGTAGTTTTTCCTCACAAGAGATGTCAGCTACTCACTCTTCTTATTTTTCTCTGGACAACATCCCTGGGTGAGAACATGACTGCACAGTGAAACGGACAGGGAAAAGCAGGGACCAAGCTTCTTTTTGAAAAATAAAAATGAGTTTGTTCTCTGCCAATGGTCTGCTGCGCTCTGCCAGCTGAACCCAGCCCTTGCTGTGAATCATGATAGCTCCCTGTTTCATTTTGACCTTTTCATCATTATGCAGCTTGATTAGCTCTCCGAGCCGACTGCTTTCATGTGAGAATGAAATCAGCCACTTAAAAGATAAAAGATGAAAGTGATCAAAGTTCTATTTCATATTCTCGGAACAGGCGGCTTTTAGAGAAGAGGTGCCACCAGCCTGACATCCCTGGGAAGTAAACACCTTTCAGTGCAGCAGCGAAGGACAAGTGAGCCTCTCCTCCAACGCCTCTGGAAAGGCTTTTTGGAGGGGTGATGCAGCTGACGGACAGCAAACTCCCAGCTGAACTCCCTGCGTGCCTCCAAGGGATGTGCCAGGGCTCAGGGAGCGAGTGCCAGGTCACACCCACACAAGGGTTCAGCAGACACTCCAAGGGGAGCCAGGAGGAAGGAGCTGAATTGGCAGCACATAGAAGGGGTTGCAATCACAGATGCAAGTTCCAGAAATGCAGCGAAGATCTGCTTAAGAAACACTCAGAAACGCGCGGAGTAAGCACTTTCTGCCCCCCTGTCCGTGGGGTACCCACGCCCAACTCCCAGCCCCAGAGGGATCCAAACACAGGATCAGAGTGACCCTCCTTGACCAGCTGCCTCCCTCTGCTCCTCCTCCAACACTGCTCTGAGCCACCAGAGCAAGGGGAGGCCAAGCTCTCCAAGATTTCCACCCCAACAGGGACAAACAAAGAGAAATTGTGAGAGACCTGCCCCAAACACAAACCTGCCAGAAATGCACCAGTTACTAGAACAAATTTTGGATGGATACACATACCCACGCACACAGGGATACAGGTGAGCTTTACCAATGCACTCGTCTATTTCCCCCCACAAGAGCTACCAGAGATGTGGAAGGTGTGCCAGGAGGACAATGAAAGGAGAGCAGGTGCGATGGAGCCCCTCGGTATCATCAGACATCACCCACAGCAGCCCAGCTGGAGAACAGAAAATGCCAGGAGTTCTGCCAAAAAAACCCCAATGCACCCCACCTCTCCAAAAAACCCCAATCAAACCCCAAAAAAACCCAACCAAATCTGGATTTGCATCTGCCCACCACAAACCTTGCTGCCAATCTGGCACCAGAGCGTGGAAGAGCAGGACAGGTTCTCCAAACCCCGGTGAGAAGAGCCTTGTCTCCCAGCAAGTCCGGATTTAAAGCAAGCAGCAGTTGCCAATATAGGAACTAAGCAGCCAGCAAACAGCAAAAATTCAGAGATACAGCATCTTTAAGTAATGATGGAAATTGTACTTGACTTGGGCGTTTCTAAGGCAGCGGTACTGCAGCAGGCAGGGTCCCAACAGAGCGTTCGGCGTGGTGGAGACTCCACACAGGGCTCTGTCACTCACAGTAATTTTGTTATTAAGCTTGATTAGCTCGCCTTGGTGATTAGAGAATATTCTGTGAGCATCACTTGAATGTGGACAATCCAGAGGCTGAAGAGGTGGAGCAGCAGAGGGAGGTGCAGGCAGGAGCTGGCGCTGGCAGGAGTGATCCGAGGGGATGCTGTGGGCACCAGGATGTGGCAGGGCTGGAGCAGAGCAGGAGGACGGTCTTTTAAAATTTTTTTCCATCTGTCGGATTCTCTCACACCAACCCACAAGCCCAGAGACGAGCACTGAGAACTCCATGCCTCTATTAGCTCTATTTATTACACAAAACCACAAGGATGCTTTAACAGTCCCTTTCACTCCGCTTCCATTAGCAAAATATTGGCATGACTTCCTCTCCCACTCCTCCAATGACAATTACAAGATATCCCCCCCAAGTGCTTCTGTTTTTTAAAAGTACATTTTCCTAATATTTAATTTATGCATCATTTCCCACATGTATTAGTAATAAATGTTTCAAGGCGGCAGACAGGAATACAACAGGAAAGCATAATGCTTGCTGTTTACTAGGAGGCCTCATTAAAAAGACATCAAGAGCAAGGAAAATAAAAACAACCTTGTGGACCTCTGTAATTGGTCTCCAGAGAAACGTAACGCTGAGGACATCGATGCAGAAATGCCCCAGTGACTGGAAAAAAATAATTCCAGCTCACCCAGCCTTTTGCACCCCCCAGTTCTTACACTGATTTTTTATTATTAAAACACATTTTGTATTTTCTTATAGCTGCAACAGCTCTATCAGGTGTTTGATGCAGTAATATTAAATCCTTAAATAATTATTAATCCTTCCCATCCTTCATTATTTTTAAGGGCAGAATAACTAGAGGCATTTTCATGGAGTTTAACTTTTTTGCAAGGTCTCCTGTGGAGCATCTCTCCAGTACTACCTGGTACAGCCTGGTGTGTATTTTTTATCATCCCTCTTGTACTAAAATAAAAGAGAACAAGTGCAATTACAGTGGCTAAATTTGTTATTTTAACTCGCTGTTTGTAGAACAGAGCTGTTACGTCAGACACATTTTTAGCAAAATAATGGCTTAATCCCCCTTTGAAATGAAAGTTCATTTGACTGGCTTTGCCCCCAGTTAGGCCCAGCTGTCACTTGCAAACCTTTATTTTTAAACTGAGCCCAGCATAACTCCCCTATTACTGAGCAGCCTTCAAAATTCATATTTAAAGCCAACAGGTCCCAGCGGCTCCTTTCAGATCCTTCTGGGCTTCCCAGAAGACTCATGAAACTTGATTAAACTAAAAATTGCATTTCATTTTCCTGTTTTGTTTGCATTTAAATGGAGAAACTTGCAGCTGGATAATGGCCATATATTTCCTGTTGTACTTCCACTCCCAGCAATAAGCGCTTTGTCATCTTTTGTGCCGCTTAAAATATGAACTTCTCGCTCCAAATGCAGAATAAGACTGTGCAAACCTGAGAGTACAGCAAGGCTTGACCAAAATGTTTGATTGGTGGGATTTAACATCCATCTGAGCACAATTATTTGTAATGTTTTCACTTGGGGGTGCACTTGGCCACCCCCCAAGCACCCGTTCCTTCCTCCTTGCTTCCCTTCTCTACCCCCGGCTCCCAGACTCGGTTACAAAGCCCCTCAGACGCCAGATTTTGCAGGAAAGCTTCAAAACCATTACTCAGCCAAACGCTGGATGTGATGAAGCTCAGCTAAAACATGAAAAGCCACCGCCTTTTACCCAACCCGGGCTTTGCTCCATCACTGCTGAGCTCCATGTGAAGAATCCGACTCAATAAGGTTGGAAAAGACCTCCAAGATCATGAAATCCATCCTTTGAATGCCTCCATGCCCACTAAACCACATGGGGAAGTGCCACATCCACTCATTTTCCAAGGAAAGTGATGCCACCACTTCCCTGGGCAGCCCATTCCAGTGTTTGCCCCCCTTTCTGTGATAAAATATTCCCCAATATCCAACCTGAACCTCCCCTGGCACACCTTGAGGCCGTTTCCCCTTGCTGAGATGGCAGATATCTGTCCAGCCCATCCCAGAAAAGCCTGGGAACAGCAGCACCTCCAAGCCCAGCCCTCACCAGTCCCCTCCTCTCCTCCACAGCCAGGCAGCTCCCACGGGATGCGAGGAGTGTGTGACAACTCCTAAATTCACACCTCCTCAAGGAGGAAAAACCTGCACCCCTAAAAGCACTGATGAGAGAAAGCCACCCAAATTTGTTTTCATCCTTTTAAGAGGCCATAAACTTTAGTGTTATTTACTGGCAGGTCTCGCTCTGCTGCAGGCTCAGCGGCACACGGAGCGCTGGCACAAGGTGCTCCCTCTGATCCTCCTGGAGCAGTTTTCCTTTGCATTTTGGCACATTTTGGGGCAGTTTGGCCACACTTTTTTGTCAGTTTTTTACAGCTTCCCAATTAAGAAATACATCTTTAATCTCCTCCCTATCCTCCTTGCCTTAGGACTCCAGCTCTGGTGATGCCCCAGCCACGGTGGCTGTCCCAGATGCTGTTGCTGAGCCCCAGCACTCCAAACCCGTGCAGGACCAGCCCCTCTCCATCTCCCTCGGCTCTCATCACATTTAGCCCAGCGTAGACAAAATGGGAGTAAGGAAAAGAGCCTAATTTCATCAGAAATATAATTTCTAATGGCCTTTGTGACATTAGCTTGGGTGATGTGCTGCGTGCGAGTGCGGCTCCTGGGGAGGGCTGGGGAATTAATGCACTCCCTCTCTCCACAGGGCAGAGATGAAGGAAGTGCCAGGATTATTTTCACATGTTAAGAATCACCAGAGCATGATTATGCAGTTAATAACGAAGGAAAACCTATTTCCCATTCCAAATGAAGCAAACTAGGCGGGCTCTCCTCCTGCTCTGCTCCCTCATGTTTCACACCTGGCACTGAGGTGACACCACAAGCAGAACAATTCCCACCACAGCCCCCAGTCCGGAGATTCCCACAAGTTGTTTTTTTTTTTAAATCATTCTAAAAATTCACTAACTACCCCAAATAATAGGGAATGTATGTTGGCTATTAGGAAAAATTTTTTTACAGAAAGGGTGATAAAGTACTGGAATGGACTGCCTGGGGAGGTGGTGGAGTCACCGTCCCTGGATGTATTTAAAAAAAGATTGGATGTGGCACTCGATGCCATGATCTGGTTGAGGTGTTAGGGCATGGGTTGGACTCGATGATCTTGCAGGTCTCTTCCAACCCAGACATTCTGTGAATTCTGTGAATAGGGATAGGAAAGCTGTGGCAGCTCCCCACGCCAGCCCTGGCCTCGCAAGCACCTCCCCAGAGCAAGCTGTTAAATCCGTCACACGAGTGCATTTATGGCTTCATACAAACACACAGAGATAAGAGAATCAATAATTTCCCAGCTGGAAATTGGTGGTTTGCATGCACGTTGTACCAAAATTTGAGGTTAAACGACAACAAAAAGGAGTAAGAAAATTAAGGGAAGGTTTCCAACTTTGTTTTGCAGCGTCACCAACCAAATTCCTCGCCTTTGGCACTAAAAAGAGAACCAAGATAGAAACTGCCACACTTCATCTGACTTTTTTTAGACTAATTACTTTCCTGCAGGCAGAGTTGCTGAACTGCTCGTTCCTAACCCTGCCTTGTCTGGCGCATCAACAGATGGGAGCAAAATGACTTCTGTAAATCAGAGCCCCGTGACAGCAGCGAGATTATCTCGGTGCTGGGAAACAATCTCAGGTAAAGCTCACATTAGAATGTCGTTAGGATTTCTCCCTGAAATATTGCTTTACATAAATTTTGCAGTGTAATGGTTCCTAAAAACTTCCATACAAAATGAGATCTAATCGCTTCCTTCACACCCTCTCCCCATTTGTTTGTAAGTTTAAAAATATCTTTAAAAATAGATGATGATATATTGCAAGAGACACTCCTTATTTTAATAACTTATCTTTACAGAAGGAGAACAGCATTGCCGAAATACTAAAAACATTCCAACAAAATTTCAGAATTAGCAAAGTTCTGAAATATTTCAACTTTCCATTACATACCCTTAAATTTTGCAAGATGGGATTCAATTAACTCAGCTGCCGCCCTCATCTCTGCAACTGCCAAAGGCAGATTAAATCAGAGAAGGGCAAAGTTGTGAAAAGAGCCTTTAGGACTACATCAAACATGAAATTGTTTAAGACAGGAGACAAAAATACCCCTTTTTTGGACTGAGCAGCTAAATTAGGGGACAAGATGAGGGTCTTCTAATAGAGCTTCAAATAAATTAACCCCTGGTTTAAGCAGTGCTGCAGTAGTGACCTGGAGAGCTGTTACTGAGGAAATAAAATGTTACTTACAACACCGGCTTCCTGTGTTTTTGACAAGTGCTACCTTGCCTCCATTTGAGCTTCATTTCAAGCCACCACGGATTCCTTCTGTTCTTCTACCGCGAGCAGCTAAAACCTTTCCCTTCCAAGCTCTTTGAGCTGCTGCTCTCTCTCGCAGTGATGCAGCTTCAGCATCTCCAGCAGCCCAAGCCCCTGAGAAATCCACGTGTATTCATTGCTTTGAAATTATTGCAGAGGCAGGGGGGAAAAAAAAAGAAAAAAGAAAAAAAGCCAAGGCACTTCCTTGCTTTGTGTTGTATTTCAGAGGGTTTAAATGGTCTAATATCCAATTCCTTCTCAACGTACCACAAAGTGCTAAATGGTAAGAATTGCATTACTGCCTCTGCTTAGATCTTGGCTGATAAGGTGAGCCTTGTACATTTAAACTGACTTCTGAAAAAGCTGGTGCTATCCTGGTCTGGTAATTAATAATTCATGGAGCCAAATTACAGCTCGAGAAGGATACAGCCATTTTTACCAGTTCTTTCATTTTCCTCTGATTTATGTATGACTAAGTAGGAGACTGAGCAAAGGGAAAAAATTAAAACTTAACACTTCAGGTTGCAAATTAAACTGTTCTGTACTCAGAAAGGATGGATGGAGCAGGATATAAAAATGCTTGGAGAAAAGCACATGGCGAAAATTTCTGAACACACATTAATTTTATTATATAAAAATAGCTTTTGCAGCTACTAAAATTGGAGATATTTAAAACTGGAAATATTTGTCACTAATGGGACTTGAGTGCCCTGGGAGTGCAACACAACACATTAATATTTGTAACATCTTTACAACAGCCCTCCTTTCACGTTGTCCTTGATGAATGGACTCATTTTTCTGCCCCTTGTAGCTTTATCCTCTCATTGTTAAAGACATTTTTATTGATCCATGTACAGAACAAGATCCACCTAAAGACAAGGATCACTAAAGGAATCCAATTTTGTTATTTTATTTCTGCCAGGGGAAGAAAAAAAAGATGATTCAGAAAACGATTTCTTTCTCAATTTACCAAGCACACCCTAAGCTGACGTTTTCAAAGAGGACTAAAAGTGTTTTACAGGATAAGGACACAGCCCAAAAAATCCCAAATAGAGGAGTAATCTACAGTTACAGCGATATCCATGAGCTTTCAGAAGTTTTTAGTCTAATGTGGCTTTTTATTGACTTTTTATTTAGAACATTTCATCCTGAGACACCAACTGAGGAGATGCTCATGCTCAGAGGGGCTGTGGAATTCCTGGCTATTGCATAACCCAAATAAAAACCTCAGAAAACTTTAATTAATACAGCTAGACTGTTTAATCTTTTTAAGAATAAAACAATTTTGTTTAAAAAAAATAGTGCCAAGAAGAAAGAAACTTATTGCTTTGGTTTTCAGGAAAATGTGTAAGGGCAAAATTTTCATAACTGTGGAAATAATTAGATCTTAAATTGAAGCTGAGCCTCCTAAAAGCCTAAGTTACTTTGAAAATTGTTCATTCCATATCACACATGATAATCTAGCAGCTTTTCATTACCACTATCTAATTATATCTTACTTGAGCTCCAATATCTCCGGATAGGAAGTTATTTAGCAGATAATAGAGAATTTTGGAGCTGCCCATGGTTGGCCACGTTACACAGAAATATTTACACCCACAAGTTTCCTTCAATGCAAACAGCAGCTAAAAGGTATCACAGCAGATTGTTCTGCTGCAAAACAAAGTGATCCAAAGTACCCCGAAGGGAAGCTTGTAGGAGACAACTCTGAGGATCTACCGGAGGCAAGTGCTCCATTTGTTAACCCTGATGTTAATTTACTCCACTTTACCCTGAAGATGGGACCATGAGAACATTATTTTGAATATTGTGGAATGAGCTGGGATCTTTAAAACCCACCCAGTGCCACCCCTGCCATGGCAGGGACACCTCCCACTGTCCCAGGCTGCTCCCAGCCCCGTCCAGCCTGGCCTTGGGCACTGCCAGGGATCCAGGGGCAGCCACAGCTGCTCTGGGAATTCCATCCCAGCCCCTCGCCACCCTCACAGGAAGAATTTCTCCCCAGTATCCCATCTATCCCTGCCATTCCCCTTTGCCATGTCACTCCAGGCCCTCGTAAATAGTCTCTCTCCATGTTTCTTGTCACCTCCCTTCATGTTCTGGGAAGGCTTCATTAGGTTCCTCCAGAGCTTCTCTTCTCCAGGCTGAAAAATCCCAATCTCGGAATCCTCTCAAACGCTGGCTAATTACTGCTGCTGGACTGATTAATATGTTTACTTTTTGTTTTTTTGTTTTCCACAGTGGATGGTAAAATCCTGCAGTGGGCTGTCCATAGAAGTTTTAGAGTCCTTGAAGATGCTCAAAACTCAAATGGAAAAGTGTCTGAGCAACCTGTCCTGCTTGGAACAATAAGATGGAGCAGATGACATCCAGATTCCCTCCAGCACCACTATTTTAGGATTTTAGCAGCAAAACAGGCACGAAAACTCCAAATGTTAGAGTCTTGAAGTGGGAATGAGCAGAAGAAAAAGTGGATGCACACAGACACTCTTCTGTGTTCAAAACAAACCAGTGATACTTCCTGTGAGCAGTTCATCCAAAGAACTTGAGTTATCTATTAGAGCTATCATTTCAATAGCAAATAATTCGATTTGTTACTAAAAGGTACATTTCAAATGGAAATTGTTTGTTGACACTGAGAGGAGTCAACAACGTTCAGCACATGGAAATATTCAGCACCCTGGGGCACTTCAGTGAAGTCAAATCAAGCTGTTGAATTAAATCCCAACATCGTGTTTGGCCAGTAAGGGACTGCTCCGCTCACCCTGGAGAGCCACTCCAGAGAGCTGCTGCGGGAGAGTTAATTTGCCACGCTGTGGCATGAAAATCAGCGCTGTTTACATTTATTCCTGAGGAATCTGAGACCTTGTTTGCGTCTCCTGGAAAGGCTCAAAGCGCAGTTTAATTGGAGAGAGAGCTCTGCTAGAGAGGAACGGCGAGAGGGGAACGGCCGCGCTTCCTAAGGCGGAGGCACCGCAGAAACCCCTCCTTCACCGAGCTGCAGCCACCTGGGCCTCAAACACTCCAACCCAAGGTGAATTTAGATGCAGAATCGCATCAAAGGCTGTTTTTTCTGCTGACAGTTTTGCTTATGCCCTGTTTTCCCTGCAGATTTTATGGCACCCAGTGTTCCCCGCGCACACCGAGGGCGGCCACGCTCTCACTTCTCACACACCCCTAATTAGAAGCTTTGCAAATGTGCTTAGCCCCGCTCACTGGGATGGAAGATGCAGAAAAGATCACTGGAAAGATGCAGGTGTCTGTTTTAAGAGCCTCTGATAAGCCTTCAGTTTGATCAGCCTGTACAAACACGCTGTGCCTTGGACTGTGCAGGATTCCTGAACCCACCAGTCCCATAAAAGAGCCCTCTCTTCAAGCTGAGCTTTCCTAGGCCAGACACACAGTCTGGGTGTTCAAAACAAACATTTCAACAGCAAAAACACTTTTTCCAAAGCCCAGTGAGCTCCCAAGAAGCACCTGAGCAGCCCAAAAATCACTTGACAGCACCCTCCGCTCTGCTGAAGCACCTCTGAACATTTCTGCTGTCATCCAGCCATTTTAATTTATCCCAAAAGCCTAAAAACCAGCAGTAAAAACAAGCAAGGCTCTCAGCATGAAAAAGTACATCCTAAATAACATACACAATGTATGTAAATACCAGTCCCCTAAAACAAGTTCAGTAGCTTAAAGGTATCGCCATCTATCACACCATTACAACTGCAGTTTAAAATACCATCAGAAACTTCTGGAAACAGAGTTTTGCACTTTCTGCAACTGTCGTGACAAAGTTCCAATCATTTTCAAATGAATTATTATTTAGCTTAGTAAAAATCCTGCTCTAGCTCAATTGTTTTTTGTTTTGGATAAATAAATCGGCACAGCAAACCGGGGCAAAAATATTCAGTTTCAGTAAGAAGGTGAAAGCAAAGTCAAAAGGAACACAGAAAACAAACACAGATACACATTTTAAAACACAGCTGTCATTCCCCAAACCATTCAAATGTGGCTTTTGTCTTTCCCCTAAGAAAACAGAATTGTGCAGGGAGCTGAAGGAGACAGGAGGAAACCGTAAGGCCCGCTAACATCTCCACACACACCTTCCGCGAGGCCAGGCTGCCCAGAACTCCCTCAAACCTCCAGCTTTAATAAGATTTGTCTCTTTTAGAATAAGGACATGACAAGGGGCACATCTTTTCCAGCTGCAGGGTCTGGCAGAGGTACAGCTGCACTGTTAGAACTTTTCTTAGGAAGAAACTTCTGCATGCATGAAGTTTGTTAGAAGTTGCTGCAAACTTGCAATTTTTTTTTCTTTGCTCCAAGTCTAAGAAGCCTCCAGGAACATCTCTAGTATAAACTCTAAAAATCCAGGTAGAGCTGTCCGTCAGTTGACCCCGCCATTGCTCAGAGAGCATTAGGCAGACTGGCAGAAAGCCACATCCAGCTTGAAATACGCACTGAAAATTTCCTCTGTCAGATGAATCTTTAATCTATTTATAATCTCCAATGTTTCCTCTAAACAGCACTCCATGTCTTACCTTGTATCATTTTCCACATAAATGCCATGCCACAGAGCTCAAACATATGTCCAAAGAGAAAAGTGGATTTCATTTTGATTTTTTTAAAGCGAAATGGTTGAGAGATTGACCTTATTATAATTTGATCTCCAGTCATTATTACCAGAACAACTCAAAAGCAATTCCTGTCATCATCCCCGCTGCAAAGTGTTTTGGAAACCAGGGCCCTGCTACAGGAAAACAGTTCCTTCCTTTCTGTGCACTTGATCAGAAAATCAGGATACTGACAGAAATTATTACAGATCTTCAGACGCTTCTTTTTAACATTAAGGGTTTTCAGTTCATTTTCTTGTTTGGGTAACCAACATCATTATCTGGAAATGCTTCAGACAGGAATGGTTTATCGGAATCAGCATCACAGAATGTTGGAAGGGACTTCAAAGCCCACCCAGTGCCACCCCTGCCATGGCAGGGACACCTCCCACTGTCCCAGGCTGCTCCCAGCCCCGTCCAGCCTGGCCTTGGGCACTGCCAGGGATCCAGGGGCAGCCACAGCTGCTCTGGGAATTCCAGCCCAGCCCCTCCCCACCCTCCCAGGGAACAATTCCTTCCCAATATCCCATCTCCTCCTGCCCTCTGGCAGTGGGAAGCCATTCCCTGTGTCCTGTCCCTCCATCCCTTGTCCCCAGTCCCTCTCCAGCTCTCCTGGAGCCCCTTTAGGCCCTGGAAGGGAAAGTGCTCTAAGGTCTCCTTGGAGCCTTTCCAAGTCTCTTCCTCCTCCCCAGAGCCACTGCAGAGCCATTGCACTGTTCTGCTCCCCAAACTTCCCTCTGCTGCAGGAGACAGGGAATATGGGATGTCAGATGGGATGCCAGGATCTGATCTCAGGGTGCGAGCCATGGTCAGAGTCCGTCTGAAATGGAAGAAAGCTTGGTAGCAGCAGGTGGACAAAAAATGCTGCTGCAAATGCCAACATTTGGGCTGCTCCCACTCCCATCCCTCCCTAGGAGAGCAGCCACACAGAAACTGGATTTCCTTGCAGAAACCTCCCTCGCGTCTGGCTGTGTGGAAACGAAGTAAATTAGCAACAAATAAGTTACCAACTACAAAGAGCCTTTCAACAGCCATTTTATCTTCACAATCTTTACAATTCAGACTGCATTTATTTTCTTTCACAAGCTACAGAAACTAACAAAGGCACTACGTGCCGAGTTTCTCTATGATTATTTATGACCTGTTTTATGTATCTGATTATGCACCATTCACAGGAGCAAATTTACGGGGGGCTCCTTACGCTGGGTGTTCATTCAGCGAAGAGCTGTGTGTTTAATTCCCACTTCTCGGAGCTGCACGGGGCCGTAGCTGGTCCTGGAGTGGAATTTTGAGCAAAACCCTCCCCCCAGACCAAGAGCACCTCTGCAAACACGGCAGGACCCACAGCAGGCAGGCTTGGGGCAGACACTCAGCATCCCATTAGCGTCCTTTGTGCTCTGCACAACAGGGTATTGGTGTCCCCGATGCTCCGATAAGGAGGGAGCAGCTCCATTTGGTGCCTATCAGATAACGCAGCTATCAGGGGGATCTTTATCTGCTCCCTGCAATGCCGTGGGATAGAGCAGATCTGCAATTTGAGAGTTCTGCTGCTACGTGGACGATTTTAGCCACCTCAGCTCTGCCTGCAGCTCACACAGGTGACACTGACCGGACAATATCTGACATCTCCCACTCTTAGGGTACTCTAAAGAAAATATTCTTCTTCTTCTTCTTCTTCTTCTTCTTCTTCTTCTTCTTTTTATTATTATTATTATTATTATTATTATTTAAACTATGGAATGGAATCACTGAATATGATCTTGCAAATAGCAGTAAAATTATATAGTCCATACATCAAAGATTCTTAGTGTAGAGCGCATAATAAAAATGGGCAGCTGGGGGTTGGAACTGGATAACCTTTGATGTCCTTTCCAACCTGGGTCATTCCATGATTTTTTATGGTTTATGAGGAGGCAGCAGCTCCTCCTGTGTAGGACAAGAGCAGAGTGAGGCATTTCCTCATGCTGGAAACAGCCAGCCTGGAAAAACAACACTCAGCTGGAGAGGGGTTTATTTTTTAACTGTTTATTTTTTCTGTCTGGGGCAACACGATGCTGTGTATTTCCACTCACACCTGTGGTAATTATGCCTGGCTTTGATATAGTAATTATTTTTTATAATGGTGCTGTAAAATATTACATTTTTCCATGCATATTGAAGCCAGAACATCTTCATTTCTCTCCTATTATTGAGAAAAATACACTCTCCTCGAAAAAGTAACTCTTTCTTTGTACTTGTCTAGTCCAGCTGAGTGACAAACCAGTTAGTTCAGCATGGCATCAGCCTTCAAACCTTCTGGAGTCAAGTGCCAGCAAGAAACAGAGGAAAGGATGCAGCCCTTTGTTTCTGTTTTATTCTAAACTTCAAGATTACCTTTCACTTGATGCTCGTGATTTTTCATCTCCACTACGGATGTGGGAATGTTTCTTTTATAACTTCCTTTTTATGGGCCATGTTCTCATTACACTTGAAAATGTTCTCTAAGAGATGAGAGGTTATTACTGCATAGTCATTCAGATGTTTTGGGATTGATGCTGCATGGCCCACAGACAGGCTGGCAGAGAAGATTGGCATCGTACTGGAAGAGGAAAATCCTGCCTGTGGAGGACAATGCTTCTCTTCAACAGAGCTAAAAGCTGGATTCACATCTGGAGAGAACCCAAAGTATTTAATATGGCTAAAAAATGCAATTCCCAGAAAGAGATTTTCGTTGTACAGTATGTCATCTCATTTTATGGTTTTACAAAATTCAGATAACAACATAAAATTTCTATAGCTTCACACCAGGAAAACAGGGTTAAAGACCACTAGAAAGAAAAAATGAGCCAAGAGAAAGTCCTGCTGATGACAGCGAAGTTTTGGTTCAAGGAGAAATCTCTCTGCTGGAAGGGTTCAAAGAGTTCCCAGAGTTTCTGGTTCATTCCTCAACAGGAATGATTTGAACATGGACTCATGGATAAGAACAAGACCTCCAAAATCATCAAGTCCAAACTTTGACCCAATTTCCCCCTTGCCCACTAAACCACAGCACAAAATCCACTCATGCTTTGAACACTTGGCTCTGAGCTTTTGGATTACAAGACAAGCACTAAAAAGGAAGCAGTCCATGGAATAATACTAATTATCTCCTCCCTGGCCCCTTCCCTCAAATTAATATCTTCTAAAAATTATGGAGGTTAAGTCCTGCTAAGGACTGTAAGATCTAAGTTTCACTCATTTGGACAAAGTTTGGGACAACAGGATTGTCTGAAGGAGACACAAGGGCAGAACTATTCAAATATGAAA
Organism: Dryoscopus gambensis; assembly: GCA_013389985.1. Lineage (NCBI taxonomy): Eukaryota > Metazoa > Chordata > Aves > Passeriformes > Malaconotidae > Dryoscopus > Dryoscopus gambensis. Next base: position 259,026 of record WEIT01019069.1, on the reverse strand, counting down.
AGAAACTCAAACAAAAACTGATTTACTTCTCACTTTGATATTCTTATGGAGACGCACAAATAGATCTCAATTTTTATAGCCTTTAAGGGCAACACATCATGAAATTCAGTCTTTCAAACTGAATTTAAATGCATCCTTAAATTATAGAAAAAAGGCTTTTGTTCCCATAAGATGGCAATCAAAACCAGACCCACTAAATAATGTGGCTGCTATGAGTCTGGGCAATTTTATTTCCAATACAAAAGAATCCTTCTTATGCAAAAACTTTGATTAATTATTTTGCATCAGGAAGAAAGAATCTCTTTTTAATTGCAGTAAAAAAAATCATTATAGATTAAAATGTCATTTTAAGTAAGACGTTATGGAACCAAAAGATCATTTCTGCTCTTTCCAAATTAAGAATACAAAACTAAAAATTAAACTGTAAGTAAAATGCCATATATTGCCTCGGAATGAATTTCCAATAATAGTATCTACTTTATATTGGTACAAACAAACTTTGTCTTAATTAGATTGACCTTTAAAAAGCTTCTCAAGCATTTGAGAATTGTAAATACTTAAAGTCTGATTCATTCACATTCCTGTTTGCTGAGACAGTGCTGAAAGCTCCGAAATCCAGAGCTGGGGCCAATTCCACCGGTCCTGCAGCTCTGCTGGGACCAGGCCAGCCAGGCTTTGGAGGAACTTCATCCCTTCTGCCTCCACGGTGCCCTGCGGGGATTTGGAGCTTGGCTGCACATTGGACAGGCTGTGAAATCCAGCAGGAGCTGCAGTGAGGGCTAATTAGGAGAGGAGCAAACGGGTAACGGGGCTGAAGTGGCATCGCTGTGCTAGCAGAGGGAAAGTTCACAGAATGGCAAAAGAGTTTGGGATGGAATGAAACTTAAAGCCCACCCAGTGCCACCCCTGCCATGGCAGGGACACCTCCCACTGTCCCAGGCTGCTCCCAGCGCCGTCCAGCCTGGCCTTGGGCACTGCCAGGGATCCAGGGGCAGCCCCAGCTTCCCTGGGAATTCCGTCCCAGCCCCTCACCACTCTCACACGGAACAATTTCATGCTAACATCCAATCTCACCCTGCAGGACACCCACACAGCCACACGGATAACTTGCAGATTGTCTCTCAGAGCAATTTCCTTTTATTGATGCTGAGCTTGTCCTTGCTGGAACAAGGAAGTGAATTTGATCTAAGGGAATTTATTTCGGCAGTTTATGATGCTGTTTCACGGAGTGCGGACCTCCCACGTCAGAGGATAACAGAGCTCATGTTTCAGTGCTCAGAGCTGCCATCTCTGCCTCCACCTCTTCTTCCAAGTGACCACTGCACAAACCCTGTGACCAGCCTGGCAATAAATAATTGATGATCCTCAGCAAGTGATTGCGTTCAGCAGGGCTGTAGCATTTGGAATAAAATGAACAAATAGAGTAGCAAACACCAGATTTTTCTGCAATGAAGAACAAGAAAACAAGAGGCTGATGCTTAAAAATATTCCTTGTACACGTAGCTCCAGCATTATAAACCCAACACAACCCTGCCCAGGCTGACAGCTACATGCAGGTATTGCAACCTTCCCTTCCAAAAGTCACTCTCATCCCAAGGATTCCTCCGTGCCAGCTGTGCCCACCAGCCCAGGGAGCAGCTCCTTGCTCGCTTGCACCACAGAAAACCTCCTCCAGCTCCTGACTGTTCGTTTGAAACTGTCAATTTAAAACCTTTCTCTTACCAACTTTAGCTCTAACTGGACTACAGAGACTGTGAGTGTTCCTGGCAATAAAGGAAGATTAAGGCTGGGAAGGACAAGCAAGTATCATAAAAATAACAGTGTGTAATTGGGCAGCCTCCCATGGTTGGGGAAGAGAAATGAGCAGGTCAGGCAATTGAGAACCAGAAGAAATGACCTTAAAAAGTTCTGTCTGGGGACAGGCTGCCGATGGTCTCATCAGCATTCAGCTCCACTGCCACAGTCTGGAGGAGGAAACATAACGCAGAAAATGGAAAGGAGGGAGATAGAGGAGCAGTGGGGAGAAAAACATCTTTCTTCATTCAGCCAGGGAGGAGATGGGAACCAGCCGGCCGCAGCCTTTTCCCTTTTCCCTTCTTTTTTATGAGTCCTCTGGTCTGTGACCCACCCACTAATATGTTTTCAGTATCACATATAATCTTTAAGAAGGCAGATTAGTGACTTATAAAGAAAACAGCTGGGAAAAAGGAGCTGTCAGGTCTTTTACTGCACATTCCAGTTGTGTCACGCCAGCCGAGAGGGGCTTTCGGTGGGATTTTCAACAACTGAGGTGCTCAGTGATTTTCAGCAAGAGCAGAACACCAATTTACCTTTTATGTCTTTGAAAAAAAATCTCCTTTTACTTGTAAGCTGTTCAAGACAGATTGTGCTTTCCGAGGTGTTTATACAGCTCCTTCGGCGTCTGGGTGTTACAGCAACATAAAGCGATATTGAGAATTGGTTATTTGCTGTCATCCAGCTTTTCCATCAGCTTTTTACAGCTTTTTATAATGAAAAAAGATGCGGGGGGGGAAAGGCCAATTTTGGAAATGTATACACAGACACAGTTTTCATACGTGTTTACAGGTTATCACTGAGAAACTAACAGCCTCCAGAATTTATGTTTTCTTCAGGATTCCATTCTTCAACCGTGATACTTTTGCCAGGAGACAGAATCCTTGTGATCCCCCTTCCACACACAGAGCAACACACGTTCCTCAGCTGAGACTCAGGTGTAATTAGGATCTCTAAGGTACCACCTCCAGTTTCCAATTTCCATTACTTCATTAAAATTATTTTATAATTAGACAAAGATATTAATATTGAAGGCTGGACTAGATGAACTTTAAAGGTCCCATCTCTGTAAGTGTCCCAGGCCAGGCTGGGCGGGGCTTGGAGCACCCTGGGATGGTGGGAGGTGTCCCTGCCCATGGCAGGGGGGTGGAACAGGATGGGCTTTAAGGTCCTTCCAACCCAAACCATTCTGGAATTCTCTGATTCTTCCAACTGAAACCATTCTGGGATTCTGTGATTCTATATGTGAATAAAGATACCAGATAAAACTTGCTCATAACTTCCATTTTTTATTGTACAAAGGGTAAATATCAAGACAAACACTGGCAGTGCTTCGTGTCTTCAAATCCATTCATGTTCTGGCCAGAGTTTTGATTCAAACCTTCAGATAAGGACTGGTGCTGAGCCTCTCACGCACTGAGTTATTCACACCCCAAGGTTTATTCCCCACACTGTTGCTCCAATGACATTAAAAAAATGATTAGTTTTCAGCAGGGATCAGCACTCTAAGAAAACGCTATCCCCAGATGAAATAAAAATGCAAAAAGCCAGACTCAAATATTCCTCCCAGGCTGGTTCCCTTCTCCTCTGCTCAGGTCAAAGACGAAGACAAGCTGTGGGAGGTAAATCCATATCTGCTGTGCCATATGTCACCCCATCGTGTCCTCAGACCACTCATCTCTTTCAAATGTCATTAAAACTGACTTTATTGGAACATATCTGAACATCACAGCATCTGCTGTGCTCCTGACCCGTGATAGTCAGGGCTGCAAGACTTTCACTAATCTGCTCGAAAAGAGCTCAGTCATGGCTACACCAGACTCAGCCCTGAGAGGTGACAACAGCCCTCAGCTCTCATCAGTGAAGAAGATGCTCAGGGATTAATAAAATCCAAATAAAAAGTTACACATTTCACTCCAGATGCTGCAGGAGTCTCTCCCACGCCACTTATCCAACGCTCCCCTGCAGCTAACTCAGATGTACGACTTGTTAGCACCATTACTGCACTGGTTTCGTAATAATAAACAACAATTACATGAGGCATTCACTCCCAGCACACTGACTATTCCTGTGTTTAATTTTTCAGAAGGATTTCAACCAAGTGTATGGCTAGAATAGGTGCAAAACCTAAAGAGAAACAGCTGGGCTATTTTTCCTGTCGAAGACAGCATGAAATCGATGCTGGATTTGTTGCACCCTAAACCATCGGGACTTCACCTATCTCTGCCCTCCATGACAGTCCTGCCATGGCGGGCACTCGGTTCACACGTCCCAGATTTTCCTGGCATTTTCACTGCAAACTCATTCTTTCTCTTTTTTCTCCTTACACCCACAGCACACCATTTTTCTGGAAATCTGGCCAAGGTACAAGAGCCATGAGATCTCCAGGTCTTTAAAAAATGCAAGGAAATCCACATGATCATTCTTATATTGATTCATTGACCCTTCAGTGTTCATTTTCACACAAGAATTTTCAGGAAGGACCAAGAACCACATTACCAGATCAGCTCCGGTACTTACACACAACAGCACCTTGAGTTTTCACCAATTATTTAACAAAAAAGGTTAATTGTGTAATGTTAGACTGAAAAGACCCAAACAAAACTCCAAAGAAGGAATGCCATGCAGATTTCCTCAGTTCCCAGCAGGCTTGGGTCTCATCTACCCCACAGAAATTTGTGTGCAGGGGCTGGGATTCTCATCTCCAGGAAGACAGAGTTGCACCAAAAGTGGATTTGCTGCCGTGTGAGTGCTCTGGCCTCTCAGTTAGAGATGTGCACATCTCAATTATGTGTCTGGTCCAGAGACTTTTCCAGGGAGAGAGCAAAGGCTGGCTGAACATCCCATCCTGAGGGACCGCGCAGCTCATTCCAGTACCACACGCGGGCTTTGCGACACGAGCTGAGTGATCCACGAGCCCTCAGCTCCACACAGAGAAATGCCCTTCATTAAACACACATCCTGCTGGATTATTACTGCTCCAGTAAATAATCCTTCCTGCACCTATCGCTCACGTCAATAAACCCGGACGCGGGGCATTGTCAGAGGAGAACAAAGCGCGGCCTTGTTCTCCTCGGCGCCTCGCCGGCCCCGAGGCCTCGTCCTCAGCTCTGAGCTCTTTGCTCTCCCACCTCCCGTGGGCAGAGATAATTACGCTACTCCTCTTCCTCAAACAGCCTCTCCCCAAGGTTTCTCTCGGCACAACCACAGGGACCTGCTGCGGAATGGATGCAGCTGGAAACAACCCAGCTACTCCACTCCCGGCCTTCTCCCGGCCCCTCTGGAGGCCGTGGCCACCAAACGCTCACAGGAGTGATTTTCTGGAAGCACACGGAGAGAGCTCTCAGTCAGCTGGGACTACTCAGAGACTCACTCACGTTTTACAGTAAGATGTAGGAGGGAAAAATAATTTTATTCTAAGCTATCCAGTTGCTTTTGGTTGGAAACACAAATACAATGCTACAGGAATTGGAGTTTTTTCCTGATTTTCTATGTTTTTACCCACAAAAATATTTTTCCAAACCAAGAAAAATACTTTGCTTTTAGTATTTTAATGTTTTCAGCTCTACAGGTGATGGGTTAAGTAGGTATTCCTAAGGTCTCTCTGTTTGCTCCTGAAAACCTCAAAACACCCAATTAGATTTTAGAAGAGCCCTAAGCTCAAGCGGTTGGGGAAGCAAAACTGTTTAAATTTTAAAAATGATCAGGTTACCAAGTATGGAAAAAAAAAATCAATTGCTGAAGTTCAAATATGAAAACATTACGGTATGAAAGGAGGTTTCTTACTACCAATCTCTGCTTCAGTTACATCAGAACAATCATTCGGGCTGAGTTTTCAGCCAGTGCAAAGAAGTAGGAAGTAAAAACTCCACAAGGCCAGATTCAGTTCTTGATTGCCATGAAGTCTGCAGCCAGGATTCATCCAGGCTCATTTCATCACCACGTGACTCACAACATTTTATATCGATATGGGGGGGGTGGTTTGCCCAGAAGCTTGGTAAGCAATATATGAAGTATAACCTACATTAGTTTCAACTCTGGACCAGACTAATAAAAAGTGCATCTTAAGTTTATTGGCATCATCTTATCCCTGCCAAGAGCACACAGTAGGCACTTGATAGCACAACTCTCACCAGTGACCTTCCTAAATTCAGCCAGAAGAGCCTCCATTTCATTAGGACTCCTATTAAGGCAATAGAGCCCAGCTGTAAATTACTGGTTATTACCAAATTAAATGGTACAGAACGGATTGTTTCTGGGAGCTCTACTCCACTGCTCAAGCTCCCTCCCCTCCTTGTCAGGCCAGGCTGGAGGGGATTGATCACCCAGCACTGCAATAATTAATCTGTTGTGGTGTTACCCATCTTGAGAGCTCAAATACAGAATTAAGAACAAATATATTTGCTGTTTGCAGGAGATGCTGATCATCAGATCTACCTCACCCTGCTATGCTGGTATGTATTGGTGCCAATTGTTCTGGACATCTTCCCATCGGAGGAGCCTGGATAGGTTTGGAAAAATAAAACTGAGATCAAGGCATTGCTGCTCTCTGCTGAGGATGCTGGAACTCACCTGGGATGTGGGAATTGCCACACCAAAACAGGGCCCATCAGACCAGGAAGATGTGATGGCACATAATGACACCAGGATGGCCATTTCTAGGCACGAAGGCAGAAAAATTAGAAGTAAACTGGGGCATTTTGGACCCAGAAAGGAAAGGAAAAGACCCCACAAAGGACTATAAAAGCCCCCAGAAAACTTCCAGGGTGGCTTGGTGACAGCTGAGGGAGCACCGAGCCAGGGGAACAACACTGTGAGGTTCCTGCTCTTATTCAGTGCTTTATTTGGGCTCTGGACCTTGCAGTTAGACTCTGAAAATCATCCCCAGAACCTTCACTGTTTAATCCCATTTGTCTCTATGATACTCCCAAATCACACTGCATGGCTTTTGAGGATTGCAAACTCGCTACTGTGGGTCAAGGCCACGTGCAAGGAAAAAGAGGAAACCATCTCATCTTATTGAGGATTCCATGAACTTCCCATTCATCAAATAAAAATAATAACCCCCCCACAATCCTGGTAAGTAAAACATTACTTCACACAGAGTGCAGATTTCAGGAGGGACCGTAGATATTAGAATATTTTTATATGATAGCATTATTTCCCTGGCTGACTTTTCCTTTCAGACACATCTTTTCTTTTATCTTACCTCGGTCCTTTATCATACTATAAAGATTAATTTTGAATTTCTGCTGATTGTATGATCTTGGACTCCACGAACAAAAACCTCTTTTATGGGAGACATTAATATTCACCATGACAGCCCTGAACTTCCACTTGCAGAAAGGTTTAATAATTTTCTAAAACCTCTTGATTTTGCCACAATGCCTTGTATTCAGCCCACCTTTTCTCCTTGTCTTGGGCTATGTCATTTACCTTGAGCCTTGTCTGGGTAACAAGCACGAGTCAAATCCCTCATTCACCCTGTCACTAATTGCAATTTCTTTCCCTATTTTTCATAACAGATAACTTTTGTGCAGAGCACTCGGCAGAGAAGTGGTATGAAAGCTCTGTCCATGCAATCCCATGCCTTTCATTCAAAGAAAGCATCTTTGAAAGTGGAAAAGGTGAGCTAGGAGTGTGTCATTCCAGGTTTTGCCCATCTGGGATTTTACCCTCCTTCTAGGGATGGCCAGGAACTCCTCTGGGGCATCAAACAAGGGAAAGCTCAGCTCTGAACATAAATCAAGTAGCAGCTGCCTTTGAAGTCTGACTTCTTTTGCCAGACCAGGCAGAGCTTCAAACTGAAGCTTCTTTGCCCAAACACCTGCGGGCAGGTAACCCCCACTTCCCAGAGAGGGCTCCTCACAGCAGGAAGCCAGGGTTCAAAAAAATTCAGTGAAGAATTTCTCAGATTAAAATGTCCCACTTAAACAGGTTGTAAGCTTTTGAAGGGAGATGAAAAGCAGATGGGAATACGTGTCATTGACAGCTCTCCTCCAATGGAGTCAGGAAATGGTATTTTCCTTCTTGAGCTGAAATAATTTGTTAGTAAAGATTGGGAAAAAAAAACTTATTTGGGCTTGGAGGGAAGAAACTGGCACAAGAGCAGCAGTGTTCTATATTTGGGGACATCAGCTTAAAAATGCGTTTGTTTGGCTGGCCTGACCCTGCAGTGGCAGACCCAGACTGGGATGAGGCTGTGCTGCCTGCAGAGATCCAGGGGTGCCTCCAGCCGGGACACGGCGTGGGATGAGAGCACAGATCCCCAGGACACCGTGCATCATCCAGCTGCTCTTCCCAGAGTGCCCCAAAGGGTGCTTCTCACGATTGTTGTGGCCTGGTGGCTGAGGGTGCCGTGACCTTCCCGAAGGCGTCTCCACGGGGTCTGGAGTCGCTCCCGCGGGGCCGCTGCCCTTCCAGCTGACAGCTCGGATGCACCAAGGCTCCCGTCCTGTCCCGTCCTCTGAGCCTCCATAAAGGGTGGGCCCCCCGAGGGGCAGCTCAGGAGGGACCAGGCTCTCATAGGAGGAGGTAGCTTCAGCTTTAGTCAGAGAAGCAGCTGGCACTCACACACGCAGGCGGACGATGAAAGAGTCGGGAAGGGTTCTGGCATGTTCTTGCACACAAGATGATTTATTTCAGCCTCATGGCAGGGGAGGATAGGAGCCAAGAACAAAATGGAGGAAGGACCCGGGCCTTATATAGGAGGTTCGCAGGGCGGGCAGAGCATCGGGATCGAGGGTGCCGGGGTGCAGGGGCAGTACAGAGACAGGGCTGGGGTAAGGGCGCAATGGGAATAGCGTGAGGGAGGTACAAGGGCCAACGGGGGATGCAGGGAAGGGAAAACACACATGTAAGGAATAAAGGGGGCAGGGAGAAGCAATGGATCAATCAAAGGAACAGAACTGGGGTACAGAATGTCCTTACGAGAAGCCTGCCTCTCAGGCCTGGGGGAAGACCCCCTGCCACAGCCCCCAGTGGGCTGGGTCACTGCAACACACGATGACACAGTGCTTCACCAGGGACTAAATCCACTTTCTTTCCAAGCCGTGTTTTTCCTGCGTGTCTCTCCCAGGCACTGAGCAGGGATAGAATTCTGCTCAGCTGCTCCCAGGATGACAAATCACGCTCTGAACTTCAAGTCGCTGCTGATTTAGCATCGATAAAAAAGCTTTGAACCACAGTCTAAATATTTTGTTCCTTAAAATATTTAATAATCTGCTCATTTCTTATTCCGTCCTGATCAAGAGATTCCAGCGAGTCTCACAGTAAATTCTGGGAGCAGAGCTGCTTGCGCTGGGCACAGCCAACTTCCAGCTTCCAGCTGCAGTGCTTTTGATATCCTTTTCTTCCACTGCCATTGGCAACACTGGCTTTTCTCCCCCCAGCCCTCATCTGTGCCCTGGGTGAGTATTGATGAGGTTAAGAGGATTATTCCCCAGCTGCATCTCCCCACCTGCTCTTCCAATACTTTCAGGGCTTTGAATGCTTTGTGCACATACCTTGGGCTCAGTTATTACCAGCACTGATAATCTGCTTCCTCAAGGCTTGTTTCTGTCTTATTTGAAGACAGCTGTAATTAATAATCTCCTTTTAAGGGCCTAATTTCTTTTTAGTTAAAGCCAACTTTCATCTCATTACTAATCTTCCTTTTATTTTAAAGTCAACTTTCATCTCATTGCTAATCTCTCTTTTATTTCAAAGGAAGCTCTAAAGTTAGAGAGTGAGCAGACATCTGTAGAAAATAATGACATCTGTGAAAATATTTAATTGCAATTTTTATATGAAAAGTTTTAGTCCGACTTCCAAATAACTACGGATCTATTCTGCTATTAATGTTCAGCAGACCCTTCAAGCCCTCCTCACCATTTCTCTGTGCTTGCTGACAACAAAGCCTCTATATCATAGAGTTGAAAGATTTTTTCAGACCTTTTTGCCCTTTTATTTCACTCACACTTTTTTCTACCACTTCCCCATACTGGTGACAAGTATTTCTTTCAGTCTGCAATATTTGTGGTATTGGAACAGGAACTTCTTAGTTAGGTTGGGAAAGATCTCCGAGGCCATGGAGCCCAAGCTGTGCCCCATCCCTACCTTGTCCCCAGCCCGGAGCACTGAGTGCCACCTCCAGCCTTGCCTTGGACACCTCCAGGGATGGGCACTCCAAACCTCCCTGGGCAGTTCCAGTGCCTGAGCACTGGAATTTTCCCCATTTTCCCCAATTTTCCCCATTTCCATGGGGAAATTCCTGCTGATGTCCACCCTGAGCCTCCCCTGGCCCAGCCTGAGGCCGTTCCCTCTCCTCCTGTCCCTGTTCCCCGCGAGCAGAGCCCGACCCCCCCTGAGCCCCCTCCTGTCAGGGACTTGTGCAGAGCCACAAGGGCCCCCCTGAGCCTCCTTTTGCCAAACTAAAATACAATTTTCTATATATTTTTAATATAAAATCCTGGACAGAAATTCAATCCCTCCCTTTCCCCTGTTCCAGCATCTTGGTGAAGTTTTAGGGTATTTAATGATGAAGAGACACAACAACCCCCTCTCCCCCACAACAAATTGCTCCTGTAATTTCTTACATTTCAATATTCCATAAGATTAAATGTGTCGCGTCAAGCATTGTCATTGACCTGAAGCTGACTGGTTATCTGCTACGAAGGTGGTATTTTAATTACCAAAGTTAATTACCATCTCCATGGAATGCAATTTCCTAACTTCATGCCATTGTAAAATAGGAAATGGAAAGTACAAGCGGTGCAAAATCCACAGAAGGTCTACACAAAGGATGCTGTATGACTAATTGGTCTGAAATTTAATCAGTTAAATTTCTGTTTCATGTTCCTTTGATAAGATTATCTTAATTACTTTTTACAGTATCTAAGTAGGAAAGATAAAGAAAAAACAATCTGCTGAAGGGGAAAACTAATTCATAAGTCTAAAGGGAGAGAGGAAAATAAAAGGAGGGGGAATACACAGCTGTTGATTAGGCCACAAAAGCTCCAATCTCATACTTCCAACACTTGATGTTTCAGAGTAGTCAGGAATCTATGAAAGCCTCAGAAAGCTGAGCTTCTACTCAATCAACTTGCACAATGTTTTTAGTCCTCATCTTCTTTCAGAGGGTCCATATGTAAAGTGGTTATAGACAAATATGACAAAATCAGGGCAAGGATCATTTGGCCCATGAGCATCAGAGCTGCCTTTGTGAGGTGCTAACACTGCTCTGACATGTTACGTACTTTATATCGTGGTTTTAAAGTCTCTACCATCCAGAGGGGAAAAAATGCAGAATTAGAGACACAAAGATTTAAGATAAAGGGAGATTTCCTCTGCAATGTCAAAGCTCCAGAGGGACTTGACCTCACTAGTGGAGAACTCAAGGGTACTTTGATTTTTTACCTGTCTGGGACTAAACAAAGATTAATCACAGACTGGTTTGGGTTGGAAGGACTTCAAAGCCCATCCAGTGCCACCCCTGCCATGGGCAGGGACACCTCCCACTGTCCCAGGCTGCTCCCAGCCCCGTCCAGCCTGGCCTTGGGCACTGCCAGGGATCCAGGGGCAGCCACAGCTGCTCTGGGAATTCCAGCCCCTCACCAGCCTCACAGGGAAGGATCCATCCCAATATCCCCTCTCCTGCTGCCCTCTGTCAGCGGGAAGCCATTGCCTGTGTGCTGTCAGGCCAGGCCCCTGTCAAACATCCCTCCCTGCCTTTCCAGATGAGTCGCGCTGAGCCCAGCACGACACAAGTCATGCTGGGGACATCTTCTCTGCCAACAGCCAAAGTCAGCCCCAGAGCAGTCTCAGGAAAATTATCTTTGGATGTGTCTCAAGAACTCTTTATTCATTCAAGATGCCACATCAATTCTCACGCTCCCGTAACATCCCCCAAACAGCAGCAGAGAGACGGTGGCACCACGGAGCCAGGGAAGGGCACTGGGAGGCTGCGTGCCAGGAGAGCCGGGCTGTGCCTCGGAAGAGCAGCATAACTGGGAATAACTCCATGTCCCTGCCCCACGGGAGCAGCCAGGCCACGGCTTCATTTCCATCTCTCGCTGCTCATCTCCCTCCTCTCCATCATCTCCCTGCTGCATATGGAGCTGACAGATTTGGGCTCCCCGGTGAGAGGGTGAGCTCTCCAAGCATCCATCTCCCAGTCCTCCTGATATCCAGCTGGGAATGAGCGCGCGTGGCACAGGGAACGGAGCTTCCCTCACACCTGGCAGACCATCGCCATCCTCCTCGGCTGAACCTCTGTGGTACAAACACCACGGATGATCCCATTACCTGGTCTAGTGGAAGATGTCCTCACCCATGGGGTGGAACAAGATGGTTTGTAAGGTCCCTTCCAATACAAACTGTTCCACGATCCAATGATTACATCATTCCAGTATTATTTTAGAGGAGATTTGGGATCATTTGCCCCCACTTCACCTCAACAAACTGGTACTGGGACATGGTCTAAGGCAGCAGGCGCTGTGCTCACAGGGAGCTTTAACACATCTCTATAGATTCATTCCCTTCTCCATAAAAACCCAACTACAGATTCAGTCTCCTCTCCATAAAAATCCCCACAAGCTTCTGATTTTAAAAGTATGTTTTCTCCTCTCTTCAGCCATGAACTCTTGTGTTGGAGCCAAATCAAGTTACTTAGTGCTATGTAAAAGCTGTTCATTTTTAATTTGATAGAAGAGGTTCATTGTTTCAAAATGCATGGTTTTGATAAGTGTGATTTCTGTGAAATTAAAACAGAGTAAAATTAATGTCTGCAGTTATTTCCCTTCAATTATGTCAGCTTTATATTTGCATAAAATATTGTTTTCATTCCTCTTTAGTGCAACACATAATAAGGCTTTGTATTTTTAATTTATCTGGAGGAAGGAAAATGAAGGTTCTGCAGCCATGTGGAGAACTCTGTTACAAATTTGGTTTCATTTAGCTGAAAAACAGGAATTTGGACTGCCTGAATTTCTCTTACAATGGAAGTCTGCTTCTTTTTCAAATAATGCTTAATTTATACTATCAAAACCTACACTCTTTGGGCAAACATTCACTTGAAGTCTGTTCAATATTGCTGTAAGGTCCCATCCTGTTACTCCTTTTCTCCGGTGGTGGAAATAAGAGTGAGATACGTTTTAAATAAAAAAGCTTAGACAAAAATGAACCCCAAAAGATGCCTTATCCAAACCCTCTGAACTCCTAGGGCTGTTTTCCCCCATACCCAGGGATATGGAACAAGGTCCTCTCTCTCTAAAATTAAATGAAGACCCTGAAGGAACTCAAGTTTAGTCAGACTGCAGACCTCAAGTGCCAGCTGGAAGTGATAAGAGATATGTTGTGATTCCAAACTTTTGCTCTGCCAGTCCTAGAAACTACAGAGAGGAGAGGTTGTTGAAGTGTTGCATTACAATATTTGTTTAAGAAATAAATTGAATCCTGGAGCCGTTTGAGCGGCCTCACCCTCCTGGGATTTCTGGTCCCTGTGATAAATAACAGAGATGGACTTAGCCAAAGGAGCCCTCTCCTGCTGCTGTCGACAAGCAATTTAGGAGTGGGATAAATTGCTAAAAGCTCCCTGTGAGCTGGCAGTGCCACCGATTCCCAGTGCCGCTCTCAGCTGTTTTGATTCTCCAGACACGTAAAAGACAGGAGTTATGCATTAATTACCATCCGATATTCCTAATCAACATCAACTATCAAATTCTTAGTCAAGCTCTTGATCACAAACTTAATCATGCCTAGCCCAAACTGCTTCACCCCGTTAAGTGGCATTCATTAAAGAGGCTCTGCTATCACATCATCAGGCACTTGCCAAGCATGAGCCTTTCTCAGTGACAAACAAGGTGCAGCTGAAGCAATCACTGTGGGGCAAAGATGGCATTAATTAAAGAGGATGGACATGTAACTTCACATCAGCCAAGCAGCTCCACAAGGAAAGGGAACCTAAAGCTCCAGCTCCATCATTTATCCATTATGAGATATTTTGGAAGGCCCTCGTGATACCTCCTGCTCTAGCCAAGAGAGGATAAAATTGATGAAGAAAAGTGATGAAAAATTAAAATAACTTTTTTTCAGTTATGAAAGGTAACAAGTCCTTCTCAGAGTAAGGAATAATTGGAAGAGCAATTAGAGCTCCCTTGGGATGTTTAGGCACATCTCATTTAAACACTGAGCTTTGTTCCCAGCGTGTTCCCACTTCACCACACGACAGCTCTGGGCAGCAGTGAGGGTGCCTGGGAGCTCCTTTCCCAACATACACAACTGGAATTGTGTCTTCAGCTACTGGAACAGTCACTGGTCCCTCCCCACACCACAGCTGAACTCCCTGGAGCCACACAGCAGGTTACTCATCCCACAGGGTCCGCGGGATGGGTGTATCCTGCAGAAACTGACTGTGTGGGAAGTTTTTGTTCCCTGCAGAGTTTTATGGGAAGAGGACAGGGGAGACACATTGCTTGTGATCACTTGATATCACCAATGAAACTGCACACATGGGTACAATCCTAATCCAGCAAAATGCACATCGGGGTAGGAAGAACGTCAGGCACTTTTTCTTCCATCGAGTGCAAGTTGAGAAGACTTCTCCACAGACAGTTTGGAGATCCAGGTTGGCTGTTCTGTAAATCCCCCCAGTCTATAAAACACCACCAGGATAAGGTGCCCATTATGACAAATAAGCACTTATTGAAACTTGGAATCAGTTTTTTACATCTTGGTTAAAAAAAAAAAAAAAAAAAGAAGAAGAAGAAACCCAGGGAGAAAAAAAAAAAGGTGACAAACTGAGAAATTTCCATTAATCCAACACATGGTATGTTCTAAACACAAGTGAATTCCTTGGACAATTATGAATGCGTGGTTGCTACCCAAGAAACAATTCTTTCAACATTCATTACAAGATTTATGTCACTCAGAAGTTGTAGAACAAACGGAATCTGCAGGCTTTGAAAATTAAATGCAAACTTGTACCTGATTTATTACAGAGATGTTGTAATCAATAATAGAATTGAAGCTTAAAAGCACAAGGTCTCCTCTGACAGCAGAGCATCTTCTTCATCCCCCTCCCTGCCCCGGCTGACGTCTGATCCACGGCATCTCTGGTAATAAGAACCCCTGTCTGCCAAAGGAGAGACACCTCTAACTATTGATTTCTTTTTATTATTTTCTTTTACACACCGAGTACCTGGGTAGATTTAATAGCACTCTCTCCCCCTGTTTTGTATGTGCACAGAATCTGATCTCACTCTCAAAGCTGTTTCATCAAAGAGAAAATGGGTTTGAGCTGGTCCTAGGGACGTGTTATCTCCAAAGATCATCCCTCCCCCTGTCACCCTGGTTCATAAACTAATGCAGGACCTTCTTTTAGTGACGACAGAGCCTGGTGACTTTGATCTTTCTGGTCCCAATCGCATGGAGTGTCACTATTTTTGTCATTAAGGCTTCCAGTGTAGAGGATCTTCAAGCTGAAATTCCCTTTTGCTTGTCTTAGGCCAGCTTTCCTGGCTGTGCTTTCCTTCCACCCCTCCCAACGCCGGCACAGGAGCTCCTTTCCAAACAACACACGGATAGGTTTGCCTGCTACATCCCATAAACCTGCTTCCCCCTGCTGCAGCACAATAACTTTATCTGGGATAGGTTTGCCTGCTACATCCCATAAACCTGCTTCCCCCTGCTGCAGCACAATAACATCATCTGGGATACAGGGTCCTCCAAGCGGCAGTTCCCACACCTGGGGAAGCTCCCAGAGGGAGCAGGTGATTCTCCTACCCCATAACCAGGCAGGTTCCATGCACAGCAAATCCCACCTGTGGGCTGACCTTCAAGGCGGCCCCGAGGGCCAGGTGTGAATCAGAGATCTGCGACTCGGCAGGGACGTGCTGCCTCAGCAAAAAAGGGCTGAGAAGCCAAAAAAAAAAAGTTGGAGAGAAGAGTTAACCTCTGCTTTCCAGATAATGTGACAAAAACTGTGGCTAAGCCTTTATGTCCCCACGCTGGACATCAAACCTCACATTGAGAACAAAGAAGGTAACATTTAAAAGGTGATATTTTGAGGGAAATGGTGAAGTCATGCACAGAATGTTTTTTATGGAATGAGTAAAAATTCTATTTAGTTTAATGAGGAAATTGAACCAACAAATAACTTTTCTCCTTCAAAGAAAGCTCTTTAAGTGACTGAAATTTCATCATTTCAGATGCTTCAATTGTTCAAATCTCATACATGCTGTAGGTTAAACCTCAGGTTGCCTCTACGCCCCTTGTATTGATACAGCGCACAAAACAGAGAGGTAAGAATGTCCCAAACATAAACTTTCTGCACTAAAACCTCTCTGACCCCACTAAAAATGAACATATTAACGCTCCATGCACTCCTCTGCAGCATTAGCATATTTATGGCTATTCAAAAGTATTAATAATTTATTGCCTCACACATCAGGGCTACTCTGTTTCTGTATACATGTATATGCTTGAATGTACGTTGCATTTCATTTACTGTCACCACCAATTGCTGCATAAATTTCACAACTTTTTTCCTATCTTTTTCTCTAAAAATAACTCTGACCTTCTCCAGCACAGCCCCAAATTTCCACACTGCTGACAACTGCGTTTTTGTGCTTTGCCGAGCACCGTGCATCCACCCTCAAGCTGAGCTTAATTCTTTAATCTTAAAAAAAAAAGTTGTTCATCATAGAGTAATTACCAGACCATCATTAGTCACAGCCTGCTTAGTGAGACCTAAATTTTTTCAAAGATAATCTGGAAATGCAATCAATTACTCGAGTACACAACTTTTAATGTTGTATTGTTACCTTAAATCCAGGCACCTTCAGGAAATCTAGTGGTGTCATAAAGGTTTAAAAGAACCAACCCAAGTTTCCAGTGGGAAGGAGAGATTATTTGTATACATAAAAGCCTGTTTGCTTCCAGAATTCCTGCTAGCTTTGCCTCATTCCACCTGTACCCTGGGAGCTATTGAAATACAAGCCGAAGGAGGAGGCTTTTAAATACATTCACTTTTCTTCAATACCTGGTTTAAGGTGTTTGGGGCTTTAATGCAGCTGCCTGATACCAACGAGTAAATGGTCACTTTTATTCCTTCACTGCCACGATAAAATCAACCTCAGGGACTGCAAATGCTGCCTGCACTGTGAGGAAACAACAAAGCTGAGCGGGCTGGAGAGGTATCAGGAGATAATCACATCCTCAGGACATTTATCGTGCGAGATAAGAACTGCTGCCAGAATATGATTATCTGCTGATAACAAGAAACCTCGGAGTTCTCACTCTGCTGCAGGAAACTCATTTCGGGGTTGAAAACCTGGATTTATTGTTCCTGAATGTGGAATTGGCAGCTGAGAACTGTGCGTGGCAGCTGCAGGGGGGCAGTTCATGACACGAGCTCCTGAGGTGACCACCTGGACACTGAGGTGACCCCCCGAAGCTAAAATTGCCCAGGACACAGAGAAATGAGCTTGCACAGCATTTAGCCTCCTCCTCCCGTGAGGCCCACTGATTGACTGAGATGGAACCATTTCCAGGGAGAATGAAGTTGTATCAGACCATCAAAATCCACCAAGAAAAGAACGATAGGAATATAGGGTGGCCTTGTGGATAAGGAAAAATAAAGTCCTTGCAAATTCTATCACCATATTTGACCCAGAGGTCTTTGCAAGTGTGGAATTTCTCCACCCTCCTACAAAAAGGATATAAACAGGTCTGGATGTGGAATGGTTGTCCTGTCCTGTCAGTGCTCAGTTCTGAAAGGAGCCCAACTCCTGCCAACACACCCTGGGCTCCAAAATTAACCCAGGCTGCTTTGGGACAACCTTCTCCTCCAGGAAACTCCCTGCCAGTAAATGAAGGTCACCTGTTCCAGAACAGTCATCCCCTCAGATGCTTCAAACTACATTCATGCAGTTCTTGCTCTTGATTAACCCAAAAAACCTTTGCACAGAAGGTGTTTCTGCCATGTCCCATCCCCCATGCCCAGTCTGGCTCCTCGATACCACAGAGACAAGGAAACACCAGATCAAGTCCAGCAGAGAGCCTGATAAGTGCTGGGGCATTCTTGGCTTCTCCATCCTTGCAGATGCTCCATCCCAGCTGGACACAGCCCTGGCCAACCTGCTCGGGCTGCCCCAGCTCTGACCCGGGGTGGGCTGAAGGTCTCTGGCCATCTTCACCAGCTCCAGCCATTCTTTAATAAATTTCAAAGACATTTTTTCCCAATCAGAACCAAAATGTGTGGTGAGTGAGGGGAGAAAGTAATTTAATTTTGATTAATTAATTTTTCTAAATGAGAAACACTTCCAAAGAACTCCCAATCCCAGACATGCTGGCATAGCTTGAGGTGTTCAGTCAGGCCTTTGCTCCCCGCTCCTGATTCCAGGCTCACCACAGACAGAAAATGACCTAATTCAGTGCCTTCAGTTCCTCGCCAGACTCAAAATCAAATTTAAGGATTGGATAACTTCGACACAGTCGGTGCTATTTTGTCCTACCAGCTCCATTTCACTCAGCAAAATGTCAAGTGTGTCTATCTGGACAAGAGGCTTCTGCTTCATAATCTGCTCTCCTCAGTACTTGAAAGCACTCGGGCTCGTACCTCTCGGTGCTGCAGAGGCAGGAATTCCCCTGCAGAGCTCTGCCTCTCTCCTCTTCTCCTGGAGGTCATTCCCTTCCTGGAGCTCGGCTCACTCAGTTGGTGGGACTAAAGTGGCTTTGCTTCTAGTTACAAGTGCTTTATTTTATTTGTATTTACTCCTTCCGATAGTAAACCCATCATCCAGACATCCCCTTCTGTAGCCGTGGGGAAACAATTTTTTTTTCCTAGAAGTACAGAAGAAAAGCAAACCAGGCTCCATTCACCAGCAGAATCTCTCCAAATGAGAGTCCCTAAATTCACACTGTATTGTCTCCCACACTTTTGTGTCACATCGCTGCTGGTTAAGGCATCACTTCCCACAGTGATGGAGATGCTTTAATTGGGAACATGATAATAGAGCAACAATAATCATGTAACAAAAAACCAGCTTGATTTTTTCAACAGGTAGCAAGCAAATTGAAGTAACCCCCAAATTTCTCCTAAGGATCATTGGCCAGATTATCATTCAATGCTCCATTAGCATAGATTTCTTTTCTTTCCTCAGATTTAGGCTTGCACAGATTAAGTCCTAAAAACAAAAAAAAACTACAAAGATTTGGTAAATAAATAAATAAATGGATTTTTTATCTTTTCCTAAGAGGAATCTTTTTCTAGTCCTACACATTTACTTTCAGCACTTCCTCCCCCCCCCTTCAAGGAACATAAACAGCTTTATATTTTAGGATTGGAACATCATTCATAGCTCAGGCATGAGCAGACATTTCTATAAATTCATAAATAACATACAGAAGGGGCCTGATGCTGGCTGTACTGAAGGTACATCATCTACTACAGCTTCTTGACTGATAAAAGAATAAACAGCTTGATTTTTATCATCCTAGTTTACTGTAAATATTGCAGTCTAGTGCACGTTGAAAACATGCCCACCATCTGAAATCCTTGACGGTCCAATTAGGAGAGCAGAAAATACTCATCAGAAAAAGAAAACCACATAAAGGTCTGGTTTGATGTGAAAGGTTTGAGATACAGCCACGCAGGACAGCGACTTCAGAAGTGGCAATGGAAGAAGTTGGCTTGTTCCCTGTTCCTGTAAAGTGTTTTTCTGATTCCAAGTGAATTATTGCTAATTACTGCCATGGAGAACACAGAGAGGCAGAGCTCTCTGCCTGTGTTTAGGGAAAGCTCACTGCACTAATCCAAATGACAAATGGAAGTTTTCCACAATATTTTAGGAAGATAATTGTGCCATCTGGGAAGCCATGTCACAGCTGTAACGGAGTGAGCAGGCCCAGGATGTGCAGCAACTCCTTCTGTGCTGAATTCATTTCAGTTAACAGATTAATCTTGGAGTTTATTTATTTATTTATTTATAACACCCTGGGACTTGGAGCATTGCAACAGGGCTGCCCAGATATGCATCAAATGAGTTCTTTCTTGGAGCTTTTATTACAGATATTATAACAGAAGTATATCATCTCTTCACAAGATCGTTATCAGGGAACTACAAATTAAAATTCATTTCATCAGGACCAGTTCCTTTATCCTGCAGCCCTGTGCTATCCCTACTCTCCTTTAGAAGAAAGGGCTTAAGAGAAGAGTAGTCAATATTTCCCGAATATTTAGACCTTAACATTGTGTTAGAGGTGAGAAAGCACACAAAGCTCCCAAGATGCCAGGAGACGAGGAGCAGCATTCCATGGAGAATCAGCGAGGATCTGGGGACATCATGGTACAAACAGCAGAAAGGACTCCGTGTAAATGCCGAGATTAAACCCCCAGCAGCCAGGAACAATCTGTGCCTGATGATAATTTAATATATTTGAGAGTGGGAGGATTACATGTCACACTGGGACCACAAAACTTCCATGTGGGGACCTTTAAACTTCCCTTTCAGCAGCTGCAGCTCATCTCCCAATGTTCCTTTTAATCCCTTTAATCCACGCTGTGCAAGGCCAAGGACCGGAGCTCCACTTCCAGCAGAGGTCCTTGGAAACCTCAAGCTGCTTGGTCCCAGCAGATCGAGTGGTCCCTGGAGGCAGCCTCGTGCCACCCTCCTACGACCACCCATGGAAAAACCCTCGTGGATTTGGAGGGAAGCGCTGAAAGGGAGCAGCGGACAGAAGCAGAGCCCTCTGCATCTCCTCAGTCATGCCGAGTAACTCCTCAGGGTGACGCGGCATCTCAGCAGCCTCACCCAGACACTCTGCATTGCTTCTGTGCTCGCTCTGCCCCTTCCTCCCCAGACCTGGGGCCCAGGCAGCGCTCTTGGGGCTGCTCTCACCAGAGCCCTTCCCAGCTCCAGACCCTCAGCTGGAATAATCACGGCTTGATGTGCGCTCGTGAGATCAGAACGGAAAGTCTGATTTCCCCTGGGCACGCCTGCCTTCCCCGACGGCCACTGGAGCTTCCAGAGGAGCTGCCCTGCCCAGGAACAGCATCCCTGCTCCTCAGCCTTGGGCTCCCACGCCCGGAGCAGCCATGTTGCCACTCCTGACCCACAGAGGGGATGGGAGGTGAGCCGTGGTGAGATCTGTTGTGGTGCGTTTTGTTATTTTTCCCTTGATTTTTGATGGTTGTTTTAAAATGGTTTAGTCCCCTCCCCTCTCTCTCCCCCTCGGGTGGTGGGTCCCAAGCCCAGGTCCTTCCCCTGAGTTCCCTTCTAAGGTTATTCCCCTCCTTTACCTCCCTATCCATCACCCGGGGTTCCTCCCCTTGTTCCAGCACCCTCCCTATCCATCACCCAAACCCCTCCTGTAACCCCTGTCCATCTCCCTAGAACCCTTCCCTCCCTTCCAGAGAATTCTCTAATTCCCATAACTCCATTGGTTTTCCCTAATGTCAGTTATTGTCATTTATTCTCATTAGTTGTATACACATGTGTTCCCTCCCTAAACGCCTCCCTTTAAATGTGTGTGTCATCCATTTTATTCGGCTCCGTCGCACCCCACCCGGTTCGGGGAAATAAAGGACTCTCTGGACTTGTTGGTGTGGCTGCCCCTCCTTCACCTCCTTTGCTCCTGGAACTCGTCCCGGGTACACCTGACGGCCCCACGCAAGGGGCAGGGCTCGCTCTGCCTCTGAGCCGCCACCCAGTCTCTGGCACAGAGACACAGGGGCGGCCCCATGTGCCGCGTGGCCCGTGCGGAGCCAGCCGGGGTTGAACGCGAGGCACGGGTCACCGCGACAAGATCCACTGGGATCTCACTCCTGCTCAGCTTTCAGCCTCTGACCTCAGCGCATTTTTCCCCTCTCTGCTCTCCCCACTCTAAACCAGGGACAAATAAAACGTGTTGGAATGCAGCAGCAGCAGAATAAAGCAGTGCAAGGTCTCAAACTCCAAACCCAGCTGGAGTGATCCTTACTAGAACAGGAACACAACCAGAGCCTGCACAGCAGGAATATCCATATCCATAGAAAATATGCAGTTAAAGACTGGTTTACACGGCAAAAATATGCTGCAACTTAAGCAGGCAAAATCTCTGATCTGTCTGGCTTTGTAAAGCTTTCAGAGTTACTCTGACCCTTCTTGGGGCCATATAATACTTTAATGGGGGGGGAACCTCCCATTCATGCAGGACAAGTAGGTAGATCATGTTCTCATCTAGTCAGTGGGGATGTTTAGTGCCATTTTAATAAAAATACACTCAGAACATCCTACAAAAAGGGCCAATTAAGCACCAATTTCTGCATTTGTTGCGAGCAGCAGCATTGATAATTTGAAAACATTGTGGTGTGAGCAGAGCTGAAGGCCTACTAATAATTGCTTTGTGAAATTTACGCCAGTAGGTGCTACACGAGGAGTATGATACTAGCAGATAATAATACTGCAAATTAAAAATAGAATTTGCACCAAATTAACGTACCACTAAACTTAGGGACATCAATAGAAGTGCGTTGTGAAGGTCATCAGCAAGAGCCAAAATCCCTCGATCCACACCGGTTTCAGACATGTGAAGTCCTCTGCAAACAGCAGTGGGAAGGTTTCAGAGCAAAGACAAGCAAGGGGTCACAGAGAGAGAGCAGAAGTGTGATCCTGACCTGGGTAATTCCATTAACTTCAGGGAAATTGCATCAGGCTCCACCAGAGATGCTGAATTTGGCACCAGTTCTGTGAAATGTACACTGAATAAATGCACAGGATTTACTGCTTGCTGCTGCTTTGGTTTTATTGCATTTTTACTGAGTTGTTGCAAAAGCCACTTTTATTTGGATTTGGAAGCATAAGAAAAATTACACTACTGAATAGTGTTTTAGGTAAAGCAGGTTTATCCATTAGTCTACAAAGCAACCGAGTGTTTCCTAAAATATAAACCACTATCTATATTACATACACCTATTCCTCTGTTATTCCATCATTGAATTTTCTTAAAAATATATGCAAGTTCCCCAAAATACCATCTGAAAAGCATATTTCTCTCTGAAATCACATGGCCATGAGTGGCCATCACACTTCCCTGCTGAAGTCACTTCACACTTCCACAGAGAAATCATTTTTGCTTCACTGAGGCTTTTTTTTTGGAGAAAGAGACCAAGAAATGAATATTCTGTTAAGAGATATTCTAATCTGATGAAATGCCTTTGGGATCATGGAATGAGGCAGCTCCTTGCCACAGAGAATTTGCTGTTACTCAGGAGTATTTTAAGGGCTCGATTGAGACAGCAGGAATATTTGCAAGATCAAGGAAGCCAGCTGGAGTTGGGGCTGTACACACAGAGGAGTTCGATGTCTGTAACCACAGATGAACCCCAAAACGGTCTGGGATGGAAAAGACCTTAAAGCCCATCCAGTTCCTCTCCTACCACGGACAGAGACACCTTCCACAGACCAGGATGCTCAAAATCGGAACGTGGGGAGAGAGGAGGATCATTAAGAACAAGAAACTGGGGAAAAGCTGCGAGCCCCGCGGAGCGTACTTAATAGGCAGCACCAGAACAACTTACAAAGAAGGATACAAACAATGGCATCTCCTTGCAGGAGGAATGGTGACAGCTCCCCAGGACGGGGAACTGCCGTGCTGGAACGGCAGCGATTTTCAAGGAATTACTGGCGTGCTGTGTTTGGTTTGCTGTCTCCCACCTTGCGTTTCCCAGACTGTATCAAAGCACAGACTATAACAGCTCCAATTTCTCTCACAGCAGCTACACCATGTGAGAAAAATTGACAGATTAAATAGAATGTAGCTGCCAAAGCAACTGTGAACTATGGCTGCCCAAGAGAAGAAAATGATGTTCCTGAGTATCATGTTAAGAAGCGCTTTTGTGATCAAATGCAACAAGAGTCCATTTCATTATAATGCACTTGAAAAAAAAGCAAAGAAAGCAATTTTTTCCCCTCAGCCCGAAGCTTTCCTGCAGCTCGTGTAACCCTCCTGTCTCCTCATCTGAAGTACAAGCACCACACACAGAACAAACACACGCCTTGGATTTCTTTGGGCTGTGGGCAGTTCTATTTTGATGAATTCTCGAGTCCAACCAGCTTCAGGAAGGCAAAAAAAAAAAAATCTGGCCCTAACAAAAATTGATGATGCTGCGCTAAATGAGCGCCCTCGCTCCGCTGACGAGACGGGCGCTAATCCAGCCCCAGCCCTGGAAGTTCAGTGCTTTATCAACGCTGACATGAACATGCCTAAGTGCCACTGACATCTGCATACATGCCTTATTTATCTTGCTCTGCCTTCATTAAAAGGACAAATTGATGTCTCAAACATTTTAAACTCGTCACAGAATTCTTCCAGGCTCAGCAGAGCGCGCCCCACCGCTGCTTCAGAGACCACGTGTGCTCTGGTGGGTAGGCAAGACATGGAAAGATAAAGGAATTTTATGATCAGTTTATGAAAAGCAAATACCTGGTCCTACCCCACACCAGGCATCCACAATCCCAGAATGGGAAACCACAGAATCCCAGAATGATTTGGGTTGGAAGGACCTTAAAGTGTATCCATTCCCACCCCTGCCATGGCAGGGACACCTCCCACTGTCCCAGGCTGCTCCCAGCCCCGTCCAGCCTGGCCTTGGGCACTGCCAGGGATCCAGGGGCAGCCACAGCTGCTCTGGGCACCCTGTGCCAGGGCCTGCCCACCCTCACAGGGAACAATTCCTTCCCAATATCCCATCTTAACCTACTCCCTCAGTCTGCAGCCATCCCCACTTCTCGTGTCACTACATGCCTTTGTCAATGGCCTCTCTCCATCGAGATTTNGGCGTGCTGTGTTTGGTTTGCTGTCTCCCACCTTGCGTTTCCCAGACTGTATCAAAGCACAGACTATAACAGCTCCAATTTCTCTCACAGCAGCTACACCATGTGAGAAAAATTGACAGATTAAATAGAATGTAGCTGCCAAAGCAACTGTGAACTATGGCTGCCCAAGAGAAGAAAATGATGTTCCTGAGTATCATGTTAAGAAGCGCTTTTGTGATCAAATGCAACAAGAGTCCATTTCATTATAATGCACTTGAAAAAAAAGCAAAGAAAGCAATTTTTTCCCCTCAGCCCGAAGCTTTCCTGCAGCTCGTGTAACCCTCCTGTCTCCTCATCTGAAGTACAAGCACCACACACAGAACAAACACACGCCTTGGATTTCTTTGGGCTGTGGGCAGTTCTATTTTGATGAATTCTCGAGTCCAACCAGCTTCAGGAAGGCAAAAAAAAAAAAATCTGGCCCTAACAAAAATTGATGATGCTGCGCTAAATGAGCGCCCTCGCTCCGCTGACGAGACGGGCGCTAATCCAGCCCCAGCCCTGGAAGTTCAGTGCTTTATCAACGCTGACATGAACATGCCTAAGTGCCACTGACATCTGCATACATGCCTTATTTATCTTGCTCTGCCTTCATTAAAAGGACAAATTGATGTCTCAAACATTTTAAACTCGTCACAGAATTCTTCCAGGCTCAGCAGAGCGTGCCCCACCGCTGCTTCAGAGGCCACGTGTGCTCTGGTGGGTAGGCAAGACATGGAAAGATAAAGGAATTTTATGATCAGTTTATGAAAAGCAAATACCTGGTCCTACCCCACACCAGGCATCCACAATCCCAGAATGGGAAACCACAGAATCCCAGAATGATTTGGGTTGGAAGGACCTTAAAGTGTATCCATTCCCACCCCTGCCATGGCAGGGACACCTCCCACTGTCCCAGGCTGCTCCCAGCCCCGTCCAGCCTGGCCTTGGGCACTGCCAGGGATCCAGGGGCAGCCACAGCTGCTCTGGGCACCCTGTGCCAGGGCCTGCCCACCCTCACAGGGAACAATTCCTTCCCAATATCCGATCTTAACCTACTCCCTCAGTCTGCAGCCATCCCCACTTCTCGTGTCACTACATGCCTTTGTCAATGGCCTCTCTCCATCGAGATTTCCAACTTCAGCCTGCATTAAACTAAAGATAACATAAAAAGGGTTTTTTAACAGCTCATATTTTAGTCTTTGGGGTAAAACTTGTAATAATCCATTTGTAGGCTCCATTCCTGTGAAATCTGCCAATAAGTGTGATTTCATCAGTCCTTCAGAAAGAAGCAGTAAATAAACCAGAGATTTTTGGGAGCTCTGACAGAGGCAGGTGGAGAAAGCTCCGGTGTCTGCTGGAGATGGGTGGGATGAGCCCAGCTCCAGAGCCATTCCACAAGCCTGGCTGGGCAGCACAGCTCTACCAACCACAGGGAAAATGGGGTGTTTTAATGAACCACCTGCATTTCTACGGCTTCAAACCGAGCCCAAGTGCTGGTGACTCAGATTTCCGAGTGGACTCTGGTCCTTCAATAGCAAAGCAAATGCCAGAGTCAAACCACAGCATCCTCTGAGGGAAGAGCTGCTCCAAATCCCTCAGGGATTTGCCATTTAGGTGACTTTTCCGAGGCAGCAGAGGAGAAACCATCTGAACTTCAACCATCCAAGCCAGCAGTGAAACTCCCCTCGAGCTCAGCCCTCCGCATCCCCACGGTGCCCCCCGAGCCGCTCAGTGTGTGACAGGATCCCAATTCCAAACTGAAACGCAAACACCAATCCAACAACTGGCTCTCGAGGTTCTCTCTTGTGCCAGGATTTTTCCGATTTTTTTCAAACTAATGAGATTTCTTAATTGTAAAGGGAAGATTCATTTCTGCGTTGTAAATAAGGGGCAGCTGGCCAGGTGAGGCAGCGTTTGGAAGTTAACTAGCACGTCACAAAGGCTCAGCAACCTGTAGAATGCTCAAATATTTCAATTATACATCAGATACAGCACCTTTGTCTGTACAAACTGAATACTAAAAATAATATTAAACAGCTGATTTTAGATGAGAAAGGCAAGAGTGTTTCAAATCAAAACAGACAATTCATTAAAGAAACCCTGAGTTATCTCTGACTTCAAGCACTGCTTGTGGCTCCTTCAAGCTGCAAGAGGGAACAGAGGGGAAGGCAGGAGAAATTCCTGTCTTTCATGAATTCCAGTCAGACTTTAGTGTTATTAGAAGCAAGGCTGCTTCTTGGTTTCACTCTGCAAATTCTTCTCCCATCTCCAGCTCTCCCATGTCACTGTGGGGCACCCCTTCAGGGCAAACCCTCTGCCAGGAGCTGTCGCCTGCCATGGTAACAGTGCCACCGAGGGCAGGGAGGAATTCAGCCTCTCCCATGGTCTGGATGGGTTTTATGGAGCCCTTTGGGTGGTGATAGCAATTACACAACATTTCTGTGGATATTTTCAGCTCAACCTGCAATATTCTTATTTCTGGTTTGTTATTTTATAATCCCAGAATGGTTTGGGTTGGGAGGGATCTTAAAGCTCATCCCATCCCACCCCCTGCCATGGGCAGGGACACCTCCCACTATCCCTGGATGCTCCAAGCCCCGTCCAACCTGGCCTGGGGCACTTCCAGAGCAGCCACAGCTTCTCTGGGCAACTCATTACCCACCAAGTGATTCACAAAGAGGGATATTAGCACTGCACGTATACGAAATCAAGCAAAGTCAGCTGTAAACATTCACAGATCTCCTGTGCTTTAGTCAATAATTTCTGCAAACCTTAAGTGGCTGCTGGAATCTGTCACCATTTCCTGCTTCTTTCACCGCTCCTAAGAAACCAATGAAATGGGGCTGAACCAGTCTGCACTGGGCCCAGCACTCACGCCAGCAGCTCCGCTAATGAGGGTGCAGCTCAATAAATGGTGTTCCATAGATTCCAGGACTAAAGGAACAGCTGTACGCTTGTGCTCGTCTTGGTACAAATTTTCTGTTTCAAAACATAATTATAGGCCGGGGGAGTAAGAAAGAAGATAGAATAAGAGCATGATGAACGTTACAAAAACTACCAGGAAAGCAATTATTTCCAACCAAAGTGTTTTGGATTAGCCCAGAAGCATTTTTGGTTTTGAGTCTTACAAGTATCTGATGGAGCTGAAGTGTTTCCTGAGCTCAGCTGGCGTGCACAGGGGGACAGGGCAGTGTGGACACCTGGGCACAGGTAGGAAGGGATCTCTGCCCTCAGAGGGGAGGGGATGCTCCTGCATCCCTCCCCTGGTCTCTCTGCCCAGAGCAGGCAGTCCTGACAGGCAGCACATTTTATAGAAGGGAAATGATTTTGAATTGCAGTGATCAATGATAGAAAACAGTGACCCGGGGATACAAACCTGCAGTTCATAAAATACCAGCAGAGATTATCCCACTCAAAGTACTTCCATTTCTGTTGTTCTGACCTTCAATTGGAGCTGTTTTTTTTTTTTTTTTTCCTTAAGCCCTTTAAATCTTCTATTGAAAATACCATGGTGTTGAACACTGGCCTGCAGCAGCATTTAGGAGATTTCCCTCCTGCATAGCTCCATCCAAGGCAGGTGCTGGGATTCCTCCCACAAGGGGTGTCTGGGTCAGAGCCAAAAGGACTCTTTAAAAATCCCCAGGGCAATCTCATTTCAAGACTAGCACGTGCATCCATAAAGAAAACTTCTCTCACACTGTCTCTGCTCTGTTCTCCCTCTGAATAAATCCTGGAACATGAAAATGCTCTGAAGAGATGCTGCTGCTCAGCAAAGTGAGGCTGCTGAGTGTTACCAGCACCAGAGGCAGGAGAAAGAGAAAAGGAATGGGAAATGTTAGGGAGGTCCTGCCAGTCATTTCTCTAAAAAGAAAAAAACCCAATAAAACAGAGTCTGACAAGAACATTCAGCTGCTGTTGGCTGTCTGGGGCAATGCAGTATGCAAGTGGTCATTGGCTGCTCTTTCCTGGAGATAAATGTGCCCATAAAAGCATTTTAAATCATAGAGGACATTACTCACAGCAACACTGAATGATGGACGTGCCACGTTCTGCCAGGAACGAAGGTGATTTCTTTGCTGAACTGCTCTGCGGAGGAGCAGAAGTGCTTAAACCAAAATAAGCTCCTCACACCTACAACGCTTCTGAGAAGACGCATAAAATGAGACAAGAGAAACCACGTTTTAGGCTAAGAAGTTCATGTGTGCTCACCAGCACCGAGATGACAGATGTGTCTGTCTCCAGCCGGCCTCCTCCTCACCCAGAAATAAAACACACAGAAAACACACCCAGGCTGTTTGCTGTCATCCCTCATTGCTCAGACCTTTAAGGAGATAACCCAGGTTCTTCAAACAGGCAAAAGGGTCCTAAAAGCAGCCTGTACCTGCAGTGCCTTTACGGGACGGCTTGGAAGAGACTTTGCATTTTCTGGTTTTCCATGCAAGTACTCTGAATAAGTGGGGAAGATTCCCTAGAGAAAGGCACCAATACTGAGAGCTCCGGGCATTCCAAAGGGGATCTTTGTTCCAAGCTGATCTCCAATCCCAACCCCTCTCCAGCAGATTTCTCTGCATGCACATCAGAATGTCACAGGACATTTCATGGGTCAAATCATGCCTTGGCTTCACCATCTCAGATTTCCCCAACTGCCAAGGCCACCCCTGCAAGAGTTAAAATCTGTTGCAATAAAAAGCAAGAAGTTATTTCCACCCCTTGTCCCCCCTTGCAGCTCAACAAACAGCAGGGGAATTTTTTAATGCAAATAAACTCTATTTGCACTATTCCCAACCAACAAAACAATCCAGTGGAGCCTTGAACACCTCCCTCTCCCAGGATGTTCAGGGCCACTGATCTCGCTGTTAAATGCATCATTTCTCTCCCATCCATGGGAAATAACAGATAAGGAAGGATTTATAAGTGAATGAGGTGGTCAGTGCCTCCTCAGATGAGACCTTTAAGTCAATACAAACAAATGGCGTGGCCTTTCTGTACCTCAGAGACAAAGATGAATATAGAAATAAATGAAGACAGATATTTTTATTATGGGCCCTTGCCTCTGCCATTCTCCTGCCTGCTTAATTGCCTGCAGTTTGTATTTATGAATACTTTTAGATCAGTGGGGTTGCTCTGGTTTACAGCAATGGAGCTGCTGCTTGCGGTGCCCCAGTCACTGTTGAGGTTCCTGTTGTGCCCTGGGATCCGGAATAAAGAAGGGGATTTTTCACTAATAATCTCTTAAAACTGCTTTCCACTCCACACGGGGGGCCCCACATCATGAATTCACCTGAACACTCTCTATTCCTCTCCCTGTCGAGCTGATGCTTAAGGCTGAGCTGGTCCCTCCGTGGTACCCAGAGGCTGAGCATCCTCCAGCTGCGCCTGGAGCCAGCAGAGCACCAGAACACCACACCTGACCCACTGGGGAACCCCTCTGTAACGCACAGTTAAGATTCTGCTCTCAGCTTCACAGAGCTCATCAACCCCACCAGCCTAACCCCGAGGAAAAAGATGGTTTAGCCACGTAATTAAGCCCAAGGAGTGACCGTGGAACCAAAAGTTAATCCAGAATTAGTTAAATCAGTATCTTCACACCCAAAGATGCCCCACCAATTCTAACTTCGACTTGGGCACTGGATTAGCTACCCTAAAAATGAAGTGGCTTTCTGAAATAATGAGGTTATTGTACTTCATTAACTGAGAAAAAAATTAATTGGGTTCACAAGAAAAGCCACACTGTGGTAAGTCCAGCTTTGCCTCTCTCATATACAAATATTTGGGGCAAAAAAATACACTGAAGGAAGGGAACATCATCCCTAGCAGCCAAGAGCATGGGGGTCATGCAAACAAACAGTAAAAGCTCAGAGTTGGGCAGGAGATGTAAAAAAGGAGGATAAATAGGAAAGGATGAACTTCTGGAGCAGCAGCTTCAGCAAGCACAGAGCAAACCACAAAAACTTCACCCAGAAAAATCTGATTTGGAGCATCCACTGCAAAGCGCTCAAATTATCAACTTTGTTCTGCAAATGAAGGGGAAGGCTCTTGGAAGAAACTCAACTTTCGGAATCAGAAGTTGTTTTCCCCAGGAATTTCGGCAAAAATCAGTACCTATTTTGAGATTGTGATTGCAAGAACAGGACAAATATGAGGAAAAATGTGTGTTTGGCAAGGTGTTTGTGGGATCATGGTGGTTCCAGCTTTGCCCAACACCCTCCAAGCTCTACGAGATATTTTGTGCCATCACCTGAGGGGTTTCATTCTGCTGGGACACTGCTCCAGGCAAATAATCAAATTACTCCAGAGTCAGGGAGAATAAGACAGAGGTGAAGCTGTCAAAAACCACCCATCAACCTAAAGGTCAGGGCCTCTGGCAACAAAAGAAGAAGAACTATTCCTGTTGTCCTCAAACAGATTTATCCTTGATATAAAACAGGACCATTTACAGCTCAGCAAAATTTGAAAACTGGTAGTAAAGCACATTACAAGCTTTCTTAATTCAATTTTCCCTGGCATTTATTGTGGTTAATAAAATACCCAAATGTCATCGAGATTTATAAAAATGTATTTATAGGTTAATAAATGCGTAAAATGGATTATTCAGAAGAACAGCTTACAGAAAGCCTGGAGTCCTAAATGGGTACAGATTCGGGGTTTGCTGCCTGTTGGAGGGGTAATTAGTGCTCATTTACACAGATTTTACTTGCCTGTGAAGATCCAGCACTGAACTCAGAGCTCAGCCTCAGCGTTATCTCCACTGTGAACTTTTATCCACCAAGATGAGAGAATAAAGGCTCCTCCAAAGATCCTCTGCAGAGGAGGGAATGCCACCCTGCTACTCGCCAAAATAAAGACCAGAAATACCAAAATTTAGAATGAAGCTTTGCCTGGGCTGGAATGGTGATAAATAAGGGAAAGCGGCTCTGTTTTGAATTCAAGAAAATAATTTTAAGTAAGAAAAATGCACATTAAAGCATGCTGGAACAAGTCTGGAAGCACTGATTGGAGTGACAGCCTCTATTTCCACATTTTTATGAAGTATTTCCAGTGAGTGACTCAGATTTTCTGCTAAATAGGCACAAAAATTTAAACTCTTTATTGGCTTTTCCCAGCTGTGTCAATAAAGTGCTTGGGATGGTGCAGTGTTGGGTCTGTGTGCACAAACACACACAAAAACCTGGATTATTTCTTTTCCTCACCTCTTAACATGCTGGATGACAAACATTCTCTGCCAGTCACGCAAAATTCTAAATATGCAGAGGAAAAATAATATAAAAATACAAAATACACCTATAAAAATATGTAGACAGGAAAAAACCTACAAACCCATACTCATCCCAAGGAAGTTTTGTCCTTTTTGCCCCATTTTTAACAAACCCTCCTGAGAAGGTCCTGACAAACAGTAAGTTTTTTTCCCTGCTGCTGTTTCTGAATAACTCAAGTTCAGCCTTTTCAGTGCTCTTTCCAGATCCGGGTCTTACACCGAGCCAGAACTTCCTTGAAATAAACTTTAATGTGCTTTAATAACATGCCTGCTAATGCTGGTGATTGGCAACGGTCTGTTTTTAACAACTGCTCCAACACTGAGCGTAACCAAAGCTTTTACTTGTAATTAGTGCTCTGAGCTGAGTTCTGGTACAATCCCATTTATATCCAAATTATTTTTAATGAACGCTGGGCTGTACCAGACTTGAGGGCTACAGGTTTGAAAGAAAATGGATTAATATTTTATTTTCAAGCCATTTCAAATGCATTTCTGTAACTAACAAAGAAACAAAACCCACATAAAGCAGTTGCTAAGATAATTGACTAAAAAGAGGATTTTCCAACTCATGGAGCACTGCATGAAGTTTTTTGTTCATTAGAGCACGAGTGCAGCAGAGATTTATGGACACAAATGGACGTAATCTCAGGAAGAGCAGAGAGAGGGATGCACACATACAAATAACATAAAACACAGCAACTTATGGGATGTGCTGAGCCTTTTAAGCACCGAGAGGACAAACATTTTGAGGCACTCATCCCTTCTAAAAGGTATTTAATATAATGTAAAAGCCTCACGTTTCCCAGAAAGCTTTCATGTACAGCTCATCATTTTTAGACAAATGCTTTCTGAGCCCTCACTAATACAGTAAGTTATAAAAATTCTTTGCAATGTCATTCTCATTTCAGAAGCTGCCATTTTTTAATTGACACTTCTGCATTACCCAAGTAGAGGACACCACTTTCCTTTTTTTTTTTAAATACCTTCATTTCCCTTAAAACTTATCAGGGAATTACAGCCATCTCCAGGCATTAGTCTTAAAAGACATCAGCAAAGAAACATTTCAGGCCCTTAATGCCACGAGTTTTAGCAGTCACTGAGCTTTCCAAAGCCAAAATAAATCTCAAAACATCCTATTTTATCTTGCAAACCAAATATTAAAACGAGGCCAGGTGGAAATTTTGCCTCTTTCAGCAAGGCTCCAGTCTGGGAACACAGCCCCAAATTACCAGTCACGGGGAATATCCAGTCCTGGGGAGCCCAACACTATTTCCTCACAGGTAAAACACATCTCATATGTAAGAATATTATTATTCTAGAAATTTTATTATTTCTGTTCAGGACTGAAAACCTCCACTTCCTTTAGAAACCTGGGAAGACACAGAACACCCTGGCAGTGCCAAGCGTCCCTTTACCAAGCTAGAAGGGAGATTGCTGTGATGGACAGTGACCACCATTCCCACACTTTCTATCAAAACCAGCGTCATTATTTTAATTATTTTTAGAAACATTTTCCCCCAGTGCTACAGACATGTGGGGGTGGGAGCCCTGGGGGTCACTCCTGCCCCTTCCAGACCTTTAACTTCGTTGGGATTATGAGCCATACACAAACCATGAATTTTTAGCTTCCCTTCTTTGCTCCATCTGCAGTCCCACTCTCTAATTAGCTTTAATTATAATGTGCATCATTAGCCCTTGGTCTTTTCCCCGGGTGCTCACCCATCCCTTGGGGAAGGCGTTGCTTTGGTGATGACAGCAGGGAAGGGGAGATTCGCTCCAGAAGAACTCCCAGGAAATTTCACAGTCCCAAAAATTTTGCTGTCAGAAAAAGTTAAGGTTTATTCAAAGCCCTTTTTGATGCAAAAAAAGTGAGACTGGAGACTCCACAAACTTTTCTTGGCAGTTTCTGGGCCTTTTAAGTGACAGCTTTTCTCAGACAGTCAAACAAGAAAGTGCTCGCTGCAGCCTCCCTTCCTCTGTGCAACGTTTTGCCTCCAGACTGAATTAAATATTCTGCAAACTCTACTTTTTCAGAATGGGGTAAATTTTTAGATGAACCAATTAATTTAGGGAGAACATGGCTATCCTAATTAACCCTCCATGATTCAAAGAATACTTATGCTGTACAGCTGCAAGCACACAAAAATATATTTATTCTAAAAAAAACCCCTTAGAAAATAAAGTTTCCTGTCTCGGTCCAAAGTCCACTTGACCCACTGGAAAAATACCACCAATTTGGAATGAAGATTTTAGAGCAATTTGCATTATTTTTAGGAAAGATTATCTTAAAGCCAAGATTCTGAAAGACTCTTAAGAAGTCTAAAGCACCACTCGAGACTGAGTCACAAAAGCTTTCTGCAGGCAAAATTCTCATTACAATCAGCAGGGGTTTGCTCTCCTAATGAATATTTGAGTGAACTGATTGGAGTGCTCAGCTCTGGAGGTGGTTGGTGCACAAGATCTTCTTGACTCGACGATTTCCCTGCAATACACAGCACTGATCTCCTGGAAAACAGCAATTGTGGCAGGGCTGGAAGGGCTGGAAATGGGCGAAGTTCTACCCAAAGTAGCTCCTCAAGGTACAAATTGTTCTTACTTCAATGACAGCGCTCAAAGCTCCCATCGAATAAATGATCCAACTGTTCCAACTCCTTCAAGTAGCACAGACAGGCTGCAACTCTTACCCTCTTGTGCAAATAAACTCGGAGAAAAAGAAATTAAGGCTTTCTTGTCCTCTTGAAATCTGCCTTGATTCACAGCAGGATGAAGTCGTGAACCCGCTGACGTTCAGGGCGGCAATAACGGGAGGCTGAGTTACAGTTTGTAATAACTGGATCCCACGCTGGAAGTTCTGCACGGTTCCTGTCACTCTCGGTGGGTCACAACATCCATCCCTGGGTTGTTAATTCATGTTAATTAATGAATGAGGGGCAAATTGCAGCTGCCCAGTAAAAGCATTTTGAAAAGCACGGCCGCCTACGCTCGTGCACCACACAAAATCCGATGGCACCGAGCGTCACCACAGTTTTTATTGGCTCCAATAAGGCACTGAGCTGCTTTAGGGCGATTTTAGGAGCCAGTGAGCTCTCAGACATTGCACTTCAGCAGTGGGACTCCGTGCCAGTCCATGTACTCCTGTGGATTTCGAGCAGTGGGGAAAATTGGGATCCGACTCCAAAGGTTCTTAACAGGTTTTAACCCCACATAGACGGTGGGGGATGCTCCATAGGAATCATCCCCCTCATCCAACTTCCTGCTGAAGTGCTTCCAGCCCTGACACCCTGGAATGGGCCACCTCTCTACACAGAGTGCCAGAGGAATTTCTCCATGGGAGAAATGTGAGTTCTGAGTCCTTCCCAGCCCACCTTCCACACCCCAGAGTTCCACAAGCAGCCAGTTTTGCCACCAAGGCCAATACAAAATACTTCTGTCTCCTCTCCCCCTCTTCATTCTTCTTCCCCACATTCCAATTCATATCCTGTTCTCCTACAGCTGCTTTTGCTGGGCTGTTTCATCAAGTGGATCACTAAAAACAACATTTCTGTGATTATATTTATTTAGTTTTACTTATTTAAATAGGTTGCTTCTCCAGAAAGGTCACTTACTCTTATTTCTCCTTTTTTCCCCGTGAAACAGAAAATATTTTAATACATTGTTCTATTTAAACAAGCACAGTAGATTAATTAATGTATTTAGTCTCTGGAAAGCTTCTAAGTTCTGTCTAGCAAGAAAGTGGCCATGAAATTTTCTAGTTTTTTTCCCCTATAATTAGGCATAATAATTAGCACAATAATGCCCTTGTTAACATCCCTAATGATATGCAACTAGTGCATCGACAGCTCCTAGAAGGAAGCTGGTTAGCTCTCCCATCTCGCGTGGGCCAGGCTGCAAACCCTGAGGGTACAGCAAACCAGGATCCTGTGCTGAGCAAGGACGGGCTGCGGACCCAGAAATCAACCAGCAGAGCTCTTCAGTATAAAACAGCCCCAACATCAAAACCACTCCTTGAGAAAGCCGTAAAATAGATCCCAGCCAGGCAAAAAAAGTTCAATAAACCCTCTACATCAAAAGCAGCACCAGGTTGTCCCAGCACTCAAGTTTTGCCACTTGTTCTGTCGGACTCATTAATCAGCTCCGGCCTGGCCATGGGTTCTGCCGCGGCTCTGATGACATCAACTCAGGGACCTCGCACGTTTTTACATTTTCAGTGCACGCTGCCCTGTCACCAAGCTGCTCAGGTTAGCTCTGCTGGGAGGCTGGCTCGTTCCAGGAATAGAAATTAATTAATCAGTGTATTTTCCGCCCCCGCGCCAGGAAAAACATCCCTGATTAAAACGCTGCGCTCAAGTTTTCGCAATCACTGCCGACACCGCTATTGATTAAATGGAAGCCTTGTGAGCACTTACTCATTTTAGAGGTGGATTCATTTCGTTCCTCTCAAGCTCCTTTGTTTTAATTAAAGGGTATATTCTAGACACACTATTATTATATATTGAGAACACCTCTGTAAGCCTAAACCACCTTCGTGGAAAAAAGAGCGCTCGTAGATGATGGAAGTATTAATTCCCCAGTTAAAATCGGTCTGGAGAACAGCATGCCTTGGAGGCAGCCACTGAAACTTCGCATGGAAGCTCCAAATCCATCTACAACGCTGCTTCCAGGCAGAAAAAGTCCTTCAAACATGGCTGTGCTGAGGAATAAATAAAAATAAAATCCCAGCAAGACTACAAACCTGGCAGTCTTTGCATGGCTGATATCACTTAAATGGAAACAAAGAGTGGAGCAACCCTTTGGCCCCAGTCTCCATTACCAGTCCTCCTCGGACACTTGGTACACTCAAATTCCATATTATCCTTCCCATATTCCACAGGATAGGACATCCCACCTGCACCTTTTCACATCTCATGGCTTTCTTTTGTACCTTTATGGAGATAAATGTTCACCAATTCCTTTTGAAAATACAAGATGTTAATCCTCACACATTCCATTATAAGGAAATTGTGCTAAATTAGCCCAGTAATTACAAATTGTGAATTATCCGGTCAGCTCTGATAGATGGGAGCTTGAAACACTCTTGACCTTAAATACTTCATACATTTCTCAGCATTTTACTTATAGTACAATTGCATGGAATGCTGTGGGAAGAAGATGCCCATAAATGTACATTTTTTAGTTATTTTGCCATTTTTTCACTCACCAAAATGACACAACCCTTCTCAAGATGCCTAGAACATTTTCAAACCTCCCTGTGCATAAATTAGTGGTGCTGCATAAGGCAGCCCTAATTTATGCACTCACTACGGACCCAATTAGTTCCTGTGTAGCAGAATGCCAAACAGATTTCCCTAATAAAGCAGAACATATC
This sequence comes from Dryoscopus gambensis, assembly GCA_013389985.1. Lineage (NCBI taxonomy): Eukaryota > Metazoa > Chordata > Aves > Passeriformes > Malaconotidae > Dryoscopus > Dryoscopus gambensis. The sequence goes on along the minus strand of WEIT01019069.1, from coordinate 221,795 downwards.
ACATCTAATATTTATATAGAACGTCGAGCTTTAACTCTGTCACTTTGTGTCACCAAGCCCAGACTTTTAAAAAAGGAATTCTGAATCAGCAGGGACACCTCCCACTGTCCCAGGCTGCTCCCAGCCCCAGTGTCCAGCCTGGCCTTGGGCACTGCCAGGGATCCAGGGGCAGCCACAGCTGCTCTGGGCACCCTGTGCCAGGGCCTGCCCACCCTCACAGGGAACAATTTGTTCCTGATATCCAATTTAAATCTCTCCCACATGATGGAGGCTCTGTGATCTCACCCTCCTCCTGCACAGAGCAGCCCCTTCCCCTCTGCAGGCAGGAGGTGCTACCTTGGTGTCAGACAGATGTCAGGGACTCAATATCTTGATTATTCTCTTGTTAATATTTTAATCTCTCCCAGCCCAGCTGGTTTCATTCCTTGGTTAAGGCTGGGACATGCCCGAGTGCTCACAAGCTGAGGCTCCATCAAGAGAGCTGAGAGTGACGTGAACTGGGAGAAGAAAACCCCAAAACTGGTGATGACATTTGTGCCTCTGATATTTCTCACTCGTGTTGGGAAGCAGAAACCCTGCCAGACATCTGTGTGCTCTGGTGATTCTGCATCGACCCCTCCCTCTGCATCTATAACCCACTTGAGGCATCTCCCACGTATTTTTTTGGTCAAATTTTGGCTGCCCCAGTGCCGAGAGAATCACGGAGGGCACCAGGGGCCGCATCAAGTTGCTCAAATCCTGGGAAGGTTTCGCTGTGCTCAGCTTTGCACAGTTAAATCTCAACCAAAATATTGACATAAAGCAGGGCTGTGTAGATAACCAAGATCAGTGTACACCAGCTTTTGTCTGTGAAGTGGACCAGAAACTGATGAAGAAATCAAGCGAAATGGGGAACTACTTCCCTGCACCCTCCCTGAGAACGGTAATTTAAGATACTGCTGTCCCACGTGAAATACGCTCATGGGGCTCTGAGCAAAGCCATGCCTGATGTACAGTGGCAGCATGAAGTGCACTAAGTCACCTCACACGACAAGCAAACCATTTTTCACCTTTCAGGCATTTATTTCAAGCAGTTTAATAAAAATGAGCCATTTTGATTTTCATGGATACCTAAATTAGTGTAACTCTATTACCTAACAGCCTCTATTCAAGATTCTGATAAGAAAGTTTAAATTTTATATAAACATTTTAGAGCAGAATAACAACAAAAAAAATGACATTATTTTTATAGCTCTAATGAGAATCCAGATGGGTAAAATGATCCATCTGCAATAGATCTCATCCAGTGAGTGCTCACATTTTGCATCTCACAAATCCCTTCCAACCCAAAATGATCCAAAATCCTGGAGAAAGACCACTCATATTTTTGCTCAGGTGTGTTTTGGTGTAAGTGTGCGACTCTGCAATGAAGTTTGGCATTCTTTAAGCAGAGGGCAGTATTACATCAGGCAATGGTTATTAAAGTTACCTGCTGCACACCATGAGAGATTGCAGCACTGCGATTTAACAGACATATTCCAGGTAACTGATTTTATAGATACATCAAGTTTCAGAAACTACAGCTATATTCAATTATGACAGAAAATTATAGACAGGAGAGCACTGCAGCCTCCTCCCACGCTTTGCTAAGAATAAAAAAGCCTTCCTGTCAATCCACTGTTTTACTTTGGCCAAGACCCTTTAATCCCAAGGGTTCACCCCTCTCTCCTCACTGTATGTCCAAATTAGCAGTTCATGAAATATAAATATAACAGCTACTCTGTCCATTTATCCTCTAAATCCACATGTTCTCCCATCCCTCCTGGACCTGGCACTGCAATCACTGACAGGAATAACTCCCCTGAGTACCCTTTGCTGCTCTGGTGCTCCTGGCTCCTGTAATCCCCAAGCACTCTGCTGCTGCTGCTGCTGCCCCTCTTAATGGCCAAGCAGAAGCTGAAAACCCAGCCAGGAGATAACATTCCCCAGCAAAGGCTCAGCCTGAGAACTTTTCCTCCTGCTTTGACATTTGTGTAACATTCAGAGGCCTCTTGCTCACACAGAGCTGTTCTTCTTCACTAGCCAAGCACTTCAGATGGGAAGAATTATCTATTCCTCGCTGACATCTTCCACTAAATGGAACATTTAATTAATTTGGTCCTAGGCCAGTCTGATCTCTTTTGCTCCCATGAAGATGAACACGACTTGTAACTCTCTGGCACCGTTTCTTCTCCTCCTCCTCCCCCTCAAAAGGAACTTTAGTTGTTTACAGAATAGATACAAGAAAATCCAAGCTGGTACAGTGACACATCATTAGTTAAAAATACACCACAGCATAAAGAGCTTTAGTGCCGAGAGCGCATCGGAATGCAGAACTACACGAAAAGGGCTTGGGAAGGAAAATGAAAGTCATCTGGAAAGTGGTGATTTCTTCTGCTCCAGGCTGGAACAGAAGAAAAGACTGCAAGCACTTTGTGTTACTGCAGAAAGCCAACTTTAGTGCAATTAACCAAGTTGAAAATAGAGTATGAAGGGTTATAAAAATACTTGACATGTGTCTCTAAAATGCAGACGGGAAACACAGGGTGTGAGGCAGGGGGAAAGGTCTCACAAGATAAAAAGCAAACCCAACCCCACAAGTGCAGGTCCCTGGGCAGAGCCAGCATAACCAGCAAAGAGTGTGATTTGTGACTTGCAGCAAGCTGCAGGAAGCACTGAAGACAGAGATGGAAACGCAGCAGAGGTGACAGGAGCTCCTGGGGAGACTCCCGTGCAAGGCCCAAAGGCAGCGAGCCCGCGTTGGCTCTGAGAGGCAGAGCACAGCACGGGCAGCCCGGCTGAGCCCGGCTCCACACCGCAGCAGCTTCCAGAGCTGAGCGAGTCTCTACCCGGGCAGAGGCAGCACAGCTCCTGGCTGAGGCTGTTGGCGATGCTGCCTCACGACCCCGAGCTGCTGGAGGCTCTCGGCAGAGGAAGGAGAGAGCCTAGGTTGACATCACAGAACAGAAATATGGGCAGAGAGCCTCTGGAATAAACCACTTACACCTTGGTTTGAAACAGAGCTCAGTCTGAAAGAATTAACTGAAAACCAGGAGGTGAAATGTAATCGGGTAACAGCATCTGTACGACACCTGCAGAAAGGTTTGGGTGGGAGGGACCTTAAATCACATCCAGTGCCACCCCTGCCATGGGCAGGGACACCTCCCACTGTCCCAGGCTGCTCCCAGCCCCGTCCAGCCTGGCCTTGGGCACTGCCAGGGATCCAGGGGCAGCCACAGCTGCTCTGGGCAAGGACCTCTCCACCCTCCTAGGCAAGAATTTCTCCCTAACTGACCAATCTTCCTAATCTTCCATCTACTGACATCGGAGCGAGGTGTTCCCAAGAACACCCAGGGCATTTGGAATGCTTAAAGGCTGAAGATCAGAGAGTTGAAGATCTTGGTGTATAAAAAGAAATTATGAGCAGTATATTCGTGTAGCTGTACCAAAAGGAATTACCAATATGAGATTGCCAATAGCGGGAGCTCGAGTTCCAGGGGCATAACAAAGCACAACCCACTGCAGCTTCAGTGCTGCCAAAGAAGTCACCAAGAAAAAGTGAGAGAGATGCTCTAGTGACATTTTAAAGGGGGAAGAAAACCAGAGGTAGCTCCAATCACCAGCTTCTGATGAGGTGTTTTAATTCTACGATAACAGATTGTGGCAAAACCTAAATAAAAACAAAGAAAATCAGGACACATCTGCTCAGCATGAAAACAGGTTTTTTTTTCTCCTGTCTGCTTCCTGTGGAAGAAAAAAGACTTCAAGGACTGTGCTGAAGATAAGATCTCCTGTATCAAAGCAGGTGATACAGTAGAATTGTGATAATTCTCGTGGAATGAGAGGAACAAAGATTAAGAGGAAAATGAGGGTATAAGAGATCTTTGAGCCACTTTGAAGTAGGGCACCACAAAGCTGATCCGAATTCCCATTAACTTCAGCAGTGCACGAAATGCAGTTTACTGCCTGTGTGGCTCCACGTTCTGGAAATTCCAGCAGTGGGCAATTAAGCTCTTGAAATACATGGATTGCAGGAGGGACGAGCACCACACAACTCTGCGTGCGCAGGACTGGCAGTGAGTCAGGAGCACAAAGGGAAATACAGATCTAATGGGAACATGGGAAAGAACTGATGGCCAGGAGCTGTTTCGTGTGAAGAGGAATGAAAATAGTGGCTGTGAGACTGAAGTGATAACTCCTAAAAGATTTAGAAGTGGCGAGGGAGCTGAAGTGATGAGAAAAGAGCAGAAGGAATTACAGACTGCAGACAAAAAGTGAGTCATGTTCCAATTCCTTCTTTATGCCACATGGTCTATGGAGGACAGCTGCCACTCACTAAGTCCTAAAATAACATTTTACTAGAAAACTCTGAGCAGGGCAGTTGCACCACATCGCCTCTACAAATCCCTTCCAAATTCAACAAAAACCACCAAAATTTACAACATGGTATGTGAAGATTAACCATTTGAAAAGACTATTAGAGAAATCAAAACAAAAAGATGTATTTCCAAGTAAGGAGATAAAGATGATGTTCTTAAAATGGTATAAACAGAAGCAATGATCAGTTTGAATGAATTCAACAAAGCAAAATCTGATTTTCCTTCTCAATAAAGATAACTGTGGTCCTGAGAAACTAAGACTCCAAATTCAACGAAAAACAAAACTTCAAAATTGACCCTAAGGAATATTTCTCCTCCCTTCAGGTGGCAGATGGATTCTTCGAAGCAATGCATGCACGTGCCAAACACTTCCAGGGGGACAAGGGATGCAAATTGTCACCTAAAACCAACATAAAGACAGAGAGACCAGGGAAACATTTCTTTAACACCCATCTGCAGAATCACATTTATAATATTTTTATTGATAATAAAAAGGATGACAAAATCAGTTCTAGCAAAGATTAGATTAAATACTTTAATCTGCAAAGCAAAGATTAATAATCCTCATAGATTTCCCAAAGAACCTTTGTTTCTGTTTGAGTTGCTTATTTCAAGGTATCAAATCTTTTAAAAGGAGGAGTAAAATCAAAGTGTGCCCCAGGGCACCATGAGGGGTTGGCGGCGCTGGGCGTTTCACCCAGACATTGCTTTAGTTTGGGGTGTCCTAATTTTTATCCACGTTTCTCAGTATCACAGAATCCCAGAATGGTTTGGGTTGGAAGGGACCTTAAATCCCACCCAGCCCCACCCCTGCCATGGGCAGGGACACTTCCACTGTCCCAGGCTGCCCCAGCCCCATCCAGCCTGGCCTTGGATCTGAGCAAAGAATATAATGGCACTGGTGCAGCATCAAACCTGGCAGAAATAATTCCATGTGCCACAATTCCAGCACCAAAACGAACCTCCGTGTTTGCCAATTTAGCATTTTTTGCCTTATGAGGACGTGGGTTAAGGGGCAAGAGAGATGCACAATCAGTACACCTCATTTCCATCTGTAAAGTAAATGTTTAATATTCCAGGAGTCGGAAATTAATTTCCTAAATGTTAATTGATGCTATTTCAAATCGCTGAGGGCACATTGAAGGCATTTCAAATGATTAACACAAGATTTGATAGCAAAGAAGCCATTTCAGTAATGGTCAGAGCCACGGCCATTCCTCCTGTCCCACCTGCAGCAAGAAACGCCCACTGAAAACCAAGCAAAATGCTGGAGTTTAACCTGACTAAAATCCAACCATCTCCAGCCTGATTTTGTGTCCTTCACTTGAGGACAAAGCTGGCTTTTAGGGGTGATTTTTTTGGATTTGCACTGTGGACATCACTGATGACACAAGTGGAGGCTGTTCAAGCCACTCAGCCCCTCAGGAGCACCTCCTTAAACAACTAAAGTTATTAACTAACCCAAATAGTTAAAAGGAAAAACAATCATGACCCCCCGCAGTTGATCTGCAGCCCCACAGCCCAGGCAGCTTTCCCACAGGGGGTTCCTCTTCCAGCCTGTGGGATAAAGCACAACTCTCGCCTCAGATAATCTGTGAAAAAGTGCCAGTGCCTGAAGAGTGAGCAGCAATCCAAACTCCGAGGTGTGCTGGGGAAACGCATCCGTCTGGGAGGAGACGGGGGCTCTCCTACTGCAGCACTGTCACTCCAGCATTTCTCAGGAGCTCTACACTCGCTGAAGCACCCCTTGAGGCAGCAGCCACCACGAGATCCGGGATGACGGATGCTCCATCTCCAGCAGCAAATCCTACTGTGATTTTAATTGAATTCCAGCAGCCATTTTTATTTTTTTCCAGAGCCTCTCGACTCCCTGTTTCTTCCTTGCTGCCAGTGATTCAGCAGTTTATTCCTCACTACACTAATCCCTCCATAAGACAGTTTCTCATTCCTTTCAAGCAGTGCCTGTGACAGCACCTACTCATATCCGTGGTGTTTGGGGCTCTGCTTTTCTTTATTAAATAAGAATTCATCTCAGGCACGCTTTGGCTTCCAGGCTCCACTTTTCCAGCCATGGGAAGTCCTCACACTGTACTGGTCCATTCTCTCAGCTCAGCTGATGACAGCATTGCAGGAACTAAAGGAGGAGACAGAAGAATGGAAACCTGGAGCCCAGAGGATCAGAAAGAGGCAGTGACCCCTGGAACCTAAGCCAGGTGTGAAATGTTCTTCAGAATATCTGGAAAATAGATGTTACAGGGGGCTCCACAGAGCTGCCAGCTGGCTATTCGAGTTACTCACCTAAAAGGTGCAGAAGTTCAGTTAATAGGAAAATAAAATAGGGAAAACAAACTCGTGCCAGAACTCTCAGCAACTCCTATCATGCAGTAACACCTTGGAACCCAGGCTGACACATCTTGACCCAGCTATTTAAGCAGAGGCTTAAAACTCAGCCTAGTGACTCGTTATTGTAGTAACAAACAGTTTAGAAACACCATAATTGCTTCTGACCATAATCATCCAACAGCCATGAGCTGTTTATCTCAGAAAAATTCATCCTCAAAGAGTGACCCTCATGTCCACAGCATGTCCTCAGTCACGGAGAGTGATTGATAAGTTATTCCAAGCCAGCCCGCAGAACCACTGGTAGTGGCATTTTATCATCAAAGCTCCTTTGCCCTTAATCAAAGGCTAATTCAACATGAAATCCTTAAATACGGGCTGCACCACAAGATAAAGTTGGCAACCTTGAAAAGGCTGGGAAATAGCAATTTGCACACACAAACACAAGATTTAGAGCTCCCATCATAACCTGCCTCATCAATCACAAGCAGCAGCGCCTTTAACAGGACTATTTCCAGAGTATATTAAACTTCACGACATCTTAACCTTCTTGTAAGGCCACAATAATCTCTTTTACAGTATCAAACAAGTGCAGAAGGGCAGACTTGCTTTGTGCCAAAGCATTCCCTGTGTCAGATCTCAGCATTAACACCCTGCTGCTGCACCAGACATTCCTTGGGGTCATTTCGGCCCCATATTCCCACTCGGGGATCACAGACAACACATCTCACACATATCCTGAAAGAAAATACTCTGGAATGCTGGAATGAGGTGCATCCCTTGAGCTAGTACCTGGTAATTTAATGTTCTTCCAAAATCTGTTTGCAAGGAAAAGATCTGGATAGGCACCTGCGACCGAACACAACTTTATCCTGAGTTTTGTTAAAATACTCATCATGATCTCATGGTGAAAAGTCAAAGCATGAGGACTCCATCCTAAATATTACTCAAAGCATTAAAAGAAAAAAAAAAAACCTAAATACCCCAAATCTCAAGCAAAAATGCTGCAATAATTAATTACAATTGAGCTTCTACCAAAAAGTTGCCATTTCACTCTGCTGCAAATCAGGGTGTTCTCTCCCAGCTCCAACTTCCCAGCTCATCCTCTAAAAACCACAACTTAATCCACCATGAAATGGCAGTTTTGGCGATTCAGTTTATCAAATTACTTTAAAACAACTGATTCTGTTTTGTTTTTTTGGGTGGCATGAGGAACCCAACTGATAAGGGGAGAAGGAAGCAGCCAAGGAAAGGGGTGGCAGGGAGGCACAGAAGGTGAAAAGTGGGAGCAGGGAATCAGGCTGGGAGGGAAGTGGGAGATAATAAAGGAGGGAAGAAGGGACACAGCAGATTTTCAGAGGATTAGGAAAAGAGTAGGAGGACATGGTGGCAGACACATCTGACGACGAGGAGCCAGGGAAGGAGGACAGTGAGGGATCCTGGGAAGCAGAAGGACGCCTGGAGATCACAAACAACCCTTTGTCTTTGAAGGAGGGATCTAAAAATTCCGTGTTGGAGGCAGTGAAGTGTCCATCCAAGTAATCCTCTTACACACTGACCCCCAGCACTTCCAGCTGAGCCTGTTCCCACCTGGAATGAGCAGCAGGGCCAAGCAGCCAAGAGCTGCCAGCCACAGTCACACACCAGGCAAAGGGAAGCTGCCAGCGCACAAAACCAGTCCAATCTTGTCAAACCATGCCCTAAAACCAGCTGCTTTTCAGACTCTGGTCATCAGAACCTCCTTTCGCAGAGTTCTCACCCAGCACATTCAGTTTTAGGACATTTCTCCAGCACAACTGTACATTGTCTACTGGAAATAATTCTAATTAAAATCACACTCCAAGCCTGGTTGTGGAATCCAAAGCACAGATGCTCCAAATGCTACGAGGACTGTTGGCCTGTCACTGTTTTAATTAGCTCAACAGGTACTCGAGTAGAATTCTGTAATTATACCACTACAATGCACAAACGCTTCCTTTCAGATCTCTACTTCTGGAGTCACTTTGGTCAGCCACAGCCAGTTGTGAGTCACGAGCCCAGAAGCAAAAGCCCAAACTTGGCTTCCTCAGGGAAGGCCTGGCTTTGACTCAGCAAGGCCCACATGCTGCTGAGGAGCGTGGGACAGAAAATCCTGCCCTCCCCCAGAGATGAAATATGTATAAAAGCTGAATCTGCAGTCCCCAAATGTGTTATTTTGTCAAGTACAGCAGAGTGTGTGACCACTGTTCCCTAAGAAACACGCTGTGCTTGCTCTTTGAGAGCGCGACGCTGGCTCCCAAGGTTGGCTGCCACGGGGGCAGGGGCAGACCTTAGGGACACCAAGGTCAGCACTCAGGACGCCTCAGCAGCTCGGATGACATTGCTGTTCCCACTCCCCACATACCCCAAGAGCCCAATTCTGCCCTGCGGTGCCATCCCCAAACCTAAACATCCCACAGGGCATCGCCGGCCTTTTAACGGCTCACATTCACCGAGTGCTTCCCCACGTCAGCTTTTATTTCAAAAACCCCTTCACCTCCCAGAACGGAGGCATTTAACCCAAATTCCAGTCACGTCCCCACTAATGAGGAGAGTTTACCCAATATTTAGGTGGCTGTGTAAACAGAAAGCAATTTCCATCCTCCTGTCTGGGGTGGTGTCAGCATTTGCAAGCCATTACCAGCGTGCTCAGAACTGTCTGCTCCAGTCCTTCACACCTCCTATCAAACTGGTGTTTAAGGATTTGGAATGCAGAACACAAGGCTCCAGCCTAAAAATAATATCCTGAGATTTGATCCTGCACTTCTTATTCAGGCTCAATTAATCAAGGTTGCCTAACTCTTCAGAAGTACTTTTCATCAGCAGATTGAAAACACTTCCCACATGAAATGGGGATCAGCATCTCCTTTTTACTGTGGGGAACCTGAAAATGAGATTTCACCTGAGAAGGAGCTCTGAGGCTAATTTAAGAGTACTGTCCAAAGGGATGAGGAGTCCATTATTCAAAGTTATCTTTTATATTAAAATAAGCTTTTCCTTTCAGACCACTAGAAAGACTAGAAAGTGATCTATCACAGAATTTATCACGCTGGCTTTGAAAGCCTCACACCAAGATAGCACATTCCAAAAGAGCCAGGCTGAATAAGAATATTTACTTGATCTCCATCCTCAGTTTTCATTGTGAACACCACCCAGGACTAAGGAGAAACTCCCAAGAATTAAGAAATTAAATATTTTTGTCAGAAACCATCTGTAGTCTCTCTGAACAGATACGGTAATAATATCTAAAACTGAGACAACACTTATTTTTCAAATAATTGCGAGCTCTGAAAACATCTTGTTCTCCTTGGGAAACAACATAATTCATACTTAAAAGCATGTTGGAAAAAACCCCCTCAAGATAATTTCAGGTTCTATAGAACAAAACCCACCTCTCCACTAACAGTATTGATTCCTTTTGACATTCAAACTGAGAGGCCATTAAGAAAATTTGAGTTTCAGAAACACCACAGGTTTTTTTGACTAATTCAACTGCAGAGTCAATCATTCAATGATTAATTAAACACCAATTTTGAAAATCTCTTGACAAGAACAATAAGAGCCTAACCAGAAAAAAAACCAACCCTGAAACATTATTGATAACAAGATATCAATATCCTTTTGTAAAAGATTCATTCTATAACTTCCATACATCCTGTTAAATATATATCATTTACAATTTTCCATTTACAATAATAGCTGAAGGCAAACTGTTCTGCATTTTCCAACAGCCTTCCAACATAGAATTGCATAAATGCAACACACACACCCCTGAGAACTTAAATGCACACTTACATATTCTTCTAAAAAGGAAAATCAAAACCCCCTGTCAGGGCACAGAGAAACTCCAGGGCAGATTCGTTACAGCACAAACAATGCAGAGAAGGTTCTGACATTCAAATTAGCACCAACACATCAGAATTAGGATGAAAGAATTGTTACCTTCTCCAGTGCATGATACGTAGACTTCAGTCAAATTTCCAGTGCCTGAAAGGAGAAATTCAAATGCAAAGTCAGTTATGATGATATTTCAAGACACTAAATTAATTCTTGTTATTGGTAATTTGTTTTGCAGAGAAAGAGGCTGCCTTGGATTACTTTGATTTGCTATTTTCAGAGTGCCGTGAGAGAAAAGCAGAAACCTGGTCAGATCCTTTTCCGCTGCTTGATTCAGTTCCCCCCAGTCTGTGAGGTCTCTTCTCCAAACCCCCAGCCTCGCTCCATCCCCCAGACCCTGCACACTGCCCTGGGCTTCAGCCTTTCCACCTGGGACTACCCAAACCTTGTTTTCCACCTGTGACTTCAGTAAAGGCTGAAACTCTTTTACTGATAACTCAGCGCAGCTCTCAGCCGACAACAAACCAACCTAAACCCCACAAAAAAGGCTGAGGCAGAGCCATTTCCCATTAGATCACCCAAACCACATGCTAATAACATTTTAAAAAATATGAAAAGAAGGGAAGCTTGTTCAGTACATGCTTTAATCATAGAGCTTCACATGCTTGGTAGCCGGGGATGGGTCACACAGAGAACATTCAGCAGATGGAGATGATGTTTATGAAACCAGAATTCAGTGAGCACCAGAAATGCAGCAAAAATAATATAAGGAAATACAAGCTCTTTTTTTGCACTATCAACACATCCCAGATAGGAGAGGCAGAAAAAGAAGCCTGACATTTTGCCTGAAGATAAGCACCCATTTCCTGGGCTGTAGCTTGGGTTCCAATTCGATATGAGGAAGTCACAACCAGAGGACGCCCCTGCTCCTGTAATGCAGTTGCTACTGCAGTCCCTGAGAATCCCTGAAAATTAGATATTGAGAAGAAATTCCTCCCTGTGAGGGTGGGGAGGGGCTGGGATGGAATTCCCAGAGCAGCTGTGGCTGCCCCTGGATCCCTGGCAGTGCCCAAGGCCAGGCTGGATGGGGCTGGGGGAAGCCTGGGACAGTGGGAGGTGTCCCTGCCATGGCAGGGGTGGGAATGGATGATCTTTAAAATCCTTTCCAACCCAAACCATTCTGGGATTCTGTGGATACAAAAGGCATCTACACCACATTCGGTACTGGGGAATTGCATCCCTGGTAGCCTCATGGGATATTTTGCCTTCATTTATCATGGATGTACCTCTCCCATCCACCAGCAGCTTTCAGCGAGGCCATGGTCTGACATCTCCCAACCTGGGAGCTCCACTCATGGCCCGGCTCCCTGTGGTTTGCACAGCTCTATTTCCCACATGGATTTGCTGGAGAGAAGAGCTCCCTTCCAGTCCAGGAGACCTGGAGGGGAACAGGTGGGATCCAGCACCAGCCTCGGGTCTGGGAAAGCTTTTCCATATAAAAGCAGGCTCGAGGCAGGCAGAGCCAGATGGAGCCCCACTGAAGTGAGCACAGCGCTGGGGAGAGCGGGTAAATATTTGACATTCAGAGCTACGCTAATTAGACATCAAGAAGAAACGAAAGGTTTTGTACCAATCAAAATATTACTCTATTTACTGTAACTGTTCGACTCGTCACTTCAGTCAGGGAAAGTTTGGGAGAACAACTTGCACGAGTTAAGCGCCGCTCCAACTCCGACGTCGCTACATATTTTTAGACACCTACGAAGCAGCGGCTGCTGAAAACAAAGAAGAAAAACCTGCAGACTTTGACTCTGCAAAGCCTGATCTCCTCAGCACAGCGAGATTTGGAGCCCATCCGGCTCCCAGGTACCCCTGAGCTCCCGTGGGCACGCGGGGCCCGGAGCCAAGGTGCACCAAGAGGTGTCTCACGGACCACCTGCCACACAACCTCCAGAGCTGCGCTTCACCGCGCTCCGCGCTTTTGTTTTCCCCTCCCCGTCATGCCTGTGCACAGAACCGAGCGCGGGTGGCTTTTTTTGGAACTTATGTGGGAGACTCTGGATCGAATCTTCATTTTTCTCTTCCCCCACGCCCCCAGCGATGCAGTTACTATGAAGCTCATTCCTGCCTTCTCCTGCTGGAGCTGCTCACGTTGGGTGGGAACTCACTCAGGCACAAACCTCATCTCCCATATGGCCACCGAGTACTTTGGGTGCTTCATCATTTTGGGGTAGAAGGAGCAGGTGACTGGCTAAGAAACCTCTACATTCTGATCCTGTCTGCTGAGCAGATCAAGCCAGCAGCACGTACCTACTCAAATCCTTCCAAAATTGCAGGTTCCAACAACAGGAACACTTTTATGGACCATTTCTGGAAACACTCTGCCTTGGCAGAGAGATACTGACTCAAACCAGGCAGGAGGCACATTCAGAATGTGCTGCTTTCAGCACTGGATTTCATCCCACAGGAACTGCGAGATACTCTTCATAAAACCTGCAGATTTGGTGCTCGGGGGGTGACCTGGCAGTGCCGGGTTAATGTTTGGACTCCTCTCAGAGGGTTTTTCCCACCTTTAAAATCCTGTGTTGGAGATGGTGATAAAATCAATTGTACATATCCTCACCAGCAGCACTGAACCTGAATTTTCAGGCTGGAAAACCTAAAGCATTTAAATTACATTGCCCCCAAACATCAGCAGTACCCAAGCAATTTTACTAAATAATGAAGAAACCTCCCCTAGCCTGCAGGGTTTGGCCACAGCTTCCCAGGAATTCAAACACACACCTTCATCCCAAGTGAAAAACAACCTGAACAGGGACTGAGGGGAACAGACTGTGCTCCCTCCCTCAGGTGACACTACGGAAGACAGCACACTGAAAACTGAATTTAGCAGGTTCAGTATTTTCTGCATCCCTTGTCAACAGAAGGCTTTGAAAAAAAAAACCTTCAGAACACGGAGAGGAAGTTGTCTCCAAAGGAAAAGGCAACAACACTCTTTTAGTGCAGCTCCCCAGTCACCACTGCAGTCGTTCTTGAAGCTGTAACTCCCCAAAAAACCTAAAAAGAAACTCGGGTTTGTGCAAGCCTCATTTCATGTAAAGGAACAGCACATTCTTCAAAAGAGGGGAAAAAAACGACTTAAGGAGAGAAAATAAAGAATAGAGAGGATTCATTTCACAGTAATACTGTGTATTTGCACAGAAAAATTCCACTTTTTTTTGTGGAGGCAGTTCTTTGGGAGCTGGCAACAGGGAGCACTGATGAGAGCCTGGAGAAGTGCTGATCTCTCATCTGCTGCCAGCAGAAATCCATACATTACGCTCCGAGTTTGTATTGACACAAACTAATGCAGAGTGGGCTGAAAGCAGCATTCCCAGAGAACCTGAGGTGCATTTCCCACCTGGAAGTTTATTGGCACAATAAGCAGATCCTGCCGTTCCTGATGCACCTTTCCTCAGAGCACCAGGAGATGAGGCTGCAGGGAGGGGCGATGGTGTTCCCCTGGGTGAGATGGAGCCTGGCCCCGGACAGGAACATTGCTGAGCCTCAGGCTGGGATTCCTCAATCCAAAATTCTCCCTTGGTCATTTCGACCACACAGCAACAACTCATTTGCTGATTATTTTCATCTTTTTACTGTCCCTGGCTCGGTTCTGGGTTTAGGTTTATGGAATCAGCCTCCTCTGGCACTGTTTTGCGTTGCCTGCCAAACCACAGACTTGTACTCTCTTCCAAATTCACTGTTTTCAAGGAAGATTAAACAAAAAAAGATGATATTTTGCATCTCTGCTTCACTCCAGTCTCAAATTAGACACTTCAGGAGCCCTCAGACTGCAGATTTGTCTTTATCTCAAGCCCCCTGAGCACTGCAAAGAGCTTTTCCTGCTCCTGTTTTCCAATATGAGCTTCCAAACCTTCCACACAATACTCTTCACTTAAGCTACAGGAACCCAAGAACCACAGTCCTGTGGACTACAGGCTTATTAATAAATGTTAATAAATAACCAAGTGCATCTGAACCTGCTCTTGCTTCTCTTCATTTCCAGCAGCCCTCAGGAGGAAAGCTGCTCCCTGCAGCTGCTCTGTCCCCGTCCCTAGTCCAGCTCCTGGAGGACATTCCTCGGACAAAATCCATGCCCACCCAGCTCTGCCCTAATCCTGGCTCTGCTGCTTCTCAAAACAAAACCAGGGGATGCCAGCTGTGCGTTTTTACCACCTGGATGGGCACCATCCCCCAGCTGCAGCCCAGGCACAGCCCGGCCCTTCCCCGGCACCCCTGGCTTTCCTCCCGCTCACCAATTCCAGCAGTGTTGTGCACACAATGGATTGATTATGGGAGCTCAAAGGAAGAGACGCAGTTTGCTGGAGCTGAAATATAAATCCCCATGTGCAGAAGCATTTCCTGTGCATTTAAACACTGTTTAGTGAGTCAGCCAAAATCATTCTGCAAGTGTCATCTGTCTCCTGAAGAGAAAACTCCGGCAGCCTAATCCCCAGCACAGCTCTCCCCGGGACTGAGGGCTTTAACTTCAAGCAAAATGCTGTCAAAATAGAGATGTCATGTGATTTATTCTAACCAAAAGAAAGTGAAAAAAAAATATCTCCAACTGTTATTTGGTCTCATCAAGTGGGGATGAGTGTTACAAATTTATATTGGATTTTTCAGGCTTTACAATTCCATTTGTTCGTTGTCATTTGCTTCACAAATGAAAAGAACACTGAGATTTCTCTGACAATCTCTCCAAACAATTGTGGTGTCTGTAGATTTATTATCAATATTCAGCCATGCAGGTCAAAGGGATTCACCAGCTGATTCCTAAATTGAACTTGTAAGGTGTATAACCCTTAAAATTATCTTCTACTGCTTAAAATGGGATTTCCTGCTCCATCCAAAAACCTTTACTAATTATAAAAAAACTTTTACTGACTGCACAGAGAAGAGGCACCTGTTTGAAAGATGTTCTCCCAAAGCTGTTTCTCCACAGAGATTCAGGTGGAGAGCCCACGTATCAGGAAAAATTCCATGATAACTCCAGGAGCTACACTCAGAGCAGATGATGTTCTCATCACCTTCCTACTTTAAATGCAGAGTAATGGCACAAATTAAATTGGTTTTCATTGTCTGAGCGATGCCTCTGTCTCTCCAAACTGCTGATTAAGAGATCCTCTCCTCATTTGCATAGAGCCCATCAACTTCCCCAAGGTTATTGCAGCTGAACTTGTCAGGCTTTGGTGACACAAAGGGAAAATTCTCTTCTGATACTGGCACCATGATAATTTTTTGTCTTTTCTTTTATACCTCTTTTATGCAGCTTTTATGTATCCTCAGTGCTTTTAGCCCACATCCTTGTAATTCCCTAAGTCTGATAACTTAGCTGAGACCCAATATTCCATTAAGCCAGGAGACCAAACACCCTGGAGGCCAGAAAGCCCCAGAAGCCAAGGTCCTCTCTAGAACACATCCTGTAAACTGAGGCAGGCCCATCCAGGGGGGAATTCCTCAGGATGGGGGCTTCATTCGAGCCTCTCACTGGGGAATCTTTGTTTGATATGCTAATTTGCAAGGCCTGTAAATTGTATACACGATTTATCGTGTGGGTGCATTTCGGCGCATTCCACCTGGACAAAGCGGTGCACCTTAAGGATCCTTAATTAAATACCAAGGTAAAACCCCCTTTTTCCTTAGCCGTGTTTGGCTCTTAATTTTAAGACCAGGGAAAGGCAACAACACAGTCACATTTGGGGCTTGTGGTTTTTTGCTACCAACATAAAGCATCTTCACTTCATTCCCCAAGCAGCAGAAAGGGATGGGTTGTACCAGCTCCTCTCTGAGCAAACAACCACGTTTTAGTCCCCATCCCCACAAAGTGCAGGTTTAGCATCTTAATTTTAATGAGGTGTCAGTGTAGCTGCTCTGCAGCTGTACAAGACCCAGCTTCACTCCTTGTCGTCAGGCTGTGTGAGCTCCCCAAGCCTTCCCCAGCCCATGCTCCGAGAGAATCCCACCACAGCTCTGCAAAAACTGATGGGATCTTCTGGAACTTCTGTATTTCCACACTTTCTGCTTGGCCAAAGCCCGCCTCAGTGCAGCAGCGTTGTCCAATGTCACATCTTGGCATGAGAGCTTCAGCAGAACTCAACCAGCTACACCTGCCAGGGAAGGGAGGGCACCAGCAGCTCCCCTTCATTTCTTGTTCCCATCACTCCGTTATATTAAATGTTTTCTTACTGGGATTGCAGTGCCAGAAGCAAAAATTGTAAGTGATCAGAAATCTCTCTAATCACCTGCAGCCAATTACAAAGCACCAAACAGGAAAGGTCACTGATAAAAAAACAAATCAGGTGCTGAGTAATTAATGTCTACACAACACATCATAATTAGCAGCCCTGACAGTTCATTTCCCAGGTTTTGCCATTCAGTTTTTATCTGCGGTGACAATTCCGTGCTTATTTGCACACTAAGGTGTGCACTCACAGTCCCCTGGACTGCTGTAAACGGAGGCCTTAAATATTTACTGCTAATAAAACATTTCCAACTTTTAGCAAAATTATCTCCCAGTACTCAGCAGTGAGATTTTTCTGACCTTCTGTGCTGAGGAATCATCTTGTGCAGGGAGATAAAATGGATGCACGCCCACAGCCTCTCCTCGCTGGAGCTGCAGCTCCATCACCATTAAATTGTTTGTTTTGCTTCTTCTTAATTTGTTCCTTGTCCTTGCAAACCCGAAGACATTTCAGATCGCCCACATCCTCCCTCAACGCCATGTTCCCCCAAAAAACAAGGTCTACTGCCTTCCAAGTTGGTTTCTTTGAAGAATTGCTGAGAAGTTGCACAAGTAGGTCAGGCAGCGCAGAGACGCGGGGAGGCTGCACAGGGGTTTGAAGTTGAATGTGGCCACATCAGCCACAAAATAGACACTTCCAGGTGCTCAGCCCCATCCTTTCATGTGGAAAAGCAACAGGATGAGTAAGACATGTACCCTTATATCTTTCTGTTCCACCAGCACGGATCAAAGTTGGCTGAGCAGAGATGTGACAAGGATAACACACAAAAAATGAAAATCAAAGCTTGAAACCTGGGATAGAAAGTCTCAAAGATTTGCAGGTTCTCAGCAAAACCCGGGGAGTGTTTGGGGTGGGAGGCTCAGGGCCAGGTGAGCCTCCTCACCCCAACAGTGCCTCAACGCAAGTAGCACTTTTCTTTTGATATTTTATATTTTTTTAAAGCCATCATCTTGGGCAGCAAAGGGGTGGAGCTGAAGTTTCACTGCTGTATTTCTATTTGTTGCTGCTCTGAAAACCAGGAGAGCCACATTAACACCAGAGTCTCACCAGGAGCCCTGGATAAAGCCAGGAGAGCAAATGTTCTGCTGGAGAGGCAGTGGGTATCCGAGAAAACCTCTACCCCAACTCGAGAAAAAACTCTTGTTTTTAAAAGTTCTGAATTATAACTGAATAGAACTGTTGCATTCTCAATCTTTAAGACAATTATTTAGTAGGTCCTGGGTGCCACTAAGGAAATCTGGCAGCAGCACCCACAAAAGCCACCCTGACATTAAGAGCCAGCTGGAAAAGGTGATAATATCCAGGATTTTGAGAGCGGGAAAATCATACATGAACCACCAAAAATATCAATATTTTTAGCTTATTCAGCTGCTCTAAGCAGTGAACACAAAGGATGGCATCAGCAGAAGCCTCCCAAAAACCTTCCCAAGAGCAGGAGAATGTCACTGGTGACTGGGGTACAATGAACATCCCTTCCCTGCAAAAAGCATCCAGCATTTCTTGGGCACAGCATATCCATCATTAATCAGCAATTCCATGCTAGGAAATTGTATCTCAAGCACGTCTTCCAGAGGATTCATGAAATACCCCAAAATATTGAAAAACTGGCAATAAAATACAACCTTCCCTAAGGTAAGTTCCTTCTAAATTACAGCTTATAAATGAAGTCATTGGTGCATCCAGAAATCTCAGTATTTAGAAGCAGCAGACAGCAACTAAAAGTGAGTTCAAGCCAAAAACCTCTGAGGTGGAACAAACCCAGAAAGGAAGTTTCTTCTCTGTTATTTCCACCAGCCCATCTGAAATAAACCAGAAAGGTGGCAGAGATGGGACTGTCCCCCATGTGTGACAAGTGCAAGCAGCACACCAAGCCAAAAAATCCATTTATCTACTTTAGCACCATCTATTTAATGCACAAATCACATAATTTTACAAAAACCAGACAAGCCCTGAACAACGAGTCTAAAATACTTTCAAAACACTCACTGAACCCAAGAGATTTTAGTGCAGGCCATGTGTATTTATCACCCACAGCCAGCACACTCTAAATATTAACTGTAAAATCAGAGGAGGGGAATGGACAGAAGCACATTGCTCCCTTCAGATTTCTCCTAATTTAACCAACACTGTCCTCCAGAATTTCCACAGGAACACTAAAAGACCACGAGGATTTTTTGTCCTGCAGGAAGTTGCCTCCTTTCCTCATCCCACTCCTGCAGCAACACTCTGCAAAAGAGCCAGGGAGTATTTTCTCTATTTGTTCCCTCAGAGTAAGCTGGGTTATGAGTAGGAAAGAAAAAAAAATCCAGAAAAAACAGGGTTGTAAAGCGATGTGTCCACATTCAGAAGCACAGCGAGCCATCAGTCTGCATCCCAGTGGTGCTGAGCCCTTCTCATGCCAACAGCAGAACAAGCTCAGCTCCCCAGCCCTGACATCTGTCAAAACAGAACAGGTCTCAAGTAGTAATTTAGATGGGGAGCTTTTTTCCCCCCCTCTCCTCTCCCTCCAGGAGTTCAATTATTGCAGCAGCATCATGAATAGGCAGGATTATTTTCAGGGAAAATTGGAGGAAAAGAAAGGGAAATATCATAAGCATAGGATTTGCCAAAATCCCTCCTTTTTTTTTTTTAATAGCTGTATAAATGACTCTTCTTTCCCTTCACTGTGTTCCACTGCTGGAGCAAGATCAGATCAACAATTTCCCTTCTGGTTTTGCCGTGGGGACAGAGATCATTTGGGTTCTGAAGCAGCCCAGGTGTGTTTGCACCCTCGTGGGCCACACCAGCACCTCCCGTGGGGCTAAAGCTGCTGCACACGGAGCAGCCGGGACCTGCCCAGGGTTGTTCGGGGCCAGGAGTTGGACTTGATGATCCTTCTGGTCCCTTCCACCTCAGGATATCCTACAATTCCAAGTTCTTGGGTTGTTTTAGTACCAACACCATTTAAATCATTTTAAAAGCCCAGGATTTTTTGATCTTCAGCTGCTCAGCTCTCCTCTGCTCCCAGAGCCTGGCTCTCCTGCCCTGATCCTTTGGTACCCAACGCTGAAACTCCACCAGCTGCAGCAGGAAGAGCACAGTAAGGGTGGCAGACTCCTCCCAGGCTCCCAGCAGCTCCATTCTGCTGGGGCGATGCTCTCTCGAGCTTCCCTGAGATCACGGGGGAGGAGGAGGCCTGGGAACCACACACAGACTTGCTTGAGGATCACAACCCCTCAAGAGCAGCCAGAATCCTTCTCGTGAAGGTCAGAATGGGAACTTGGCAACTGAGAGCCCAAAACTCAGGATGAAAGGCTCAGCCCAGCCCATTGTGTGGGCAGTGGTTCCTCCAGGAGGAGCCTGGCCGCAGGAACGCACAATGGGCTGGGCTGGAAGGGACCTTGGGTGAAATAAATGCGGGCAGGACTGCGAGTCCTTTAAAAGCCTTTATTAAAAGTGATCAGCTTGGGTTGGGGCCCGGCAGGCTGCGCACACCTCCGCTGCTCCCGGCTCCGACGTGGGGGAGGAGGAATTCGGCCTTGCCACTCAAAGTGATAAGGCCGGGCCTTCTCTCCTCACAGGGGAGTGGCCAGGAAGGCAATTTCAGCTTGTCATCGGAGGGGGGGTGCTCTCAGTCAACCTTCTTATTGTTTGTAGTGATCAAAAACGAAACCCAAAAGCTGGTCGGGTGATGTTCTCCTTCCAACTGCTCGTGTAATTGGGTTGATTTTTCTTAAAAAGTTCGTTGGCTCGTCTTTAACTTGTTTTTTCTAGGGGTTTGTGTTTCTCCCAAGTGTCCTTTAGGCTTTCGTTTGCATATCAGGTTTTCTGTTTTTTTCTTCTCTCTGGTATCTTCACACAGGCCTGGGGTGGGGAGCTAGGCAACGGGGGAAGGGTAAGAGAATTCCATACATTCCTGAAATTAGCATTTTCGGATAAGGAGTAGCTTACCCCGAATTGAGGTGGGGGGTTTACAACAGGATAATTAGCAGTAACCGTTAATAAAGGACGAAATATAACATTCAGGTAATGAACAACAAACTACAATGAAGTATAAAATGAATGGACAAGTGTTAAATTGATGATCTGGCCTCTTATTTATAACATTGGGGATCAGCTCCTTCCAACGCCCGGCTGCGGGCAGGGCACACCCCTGAGGCCCAGTCTGATCCCACTGATATCCAGGCTGGCTGTAGAAATCCCCTTATGGAGCTGTCAATACCGGCAAAGCATCAGGGATCTCAAAAAAAGGAAACCAAATGAAAAAGGAGTTTTGATTCTAAATTAAAACAACCAAGCTTCAAAACTACTTCTGTTCTAGCACAAAGCTGCAATTCATTTCTTACTAAGAAACAGGAATTTCGCTGTTCAAGGTATCTACAGAAAGTAAAAGCTTATCCAAGAATGCATTTAAGCAAATATGTTGTTTCATAAAGTAACGAGGGCTCTGTGAGATGGTATAAATCTATTTTTTACGTTTCACAAGTGTAAATATGCTGTGTGTATCTTTATAAATATCGCACCTGAAACAAGATGAGATGTTCAGCTCTATTAAGACAGACACTCAGACACTGGAAACTTTCAGAAATTGAAGGGTTTTCTCCCCCTTTGTGCCTTTTATTGTTTAAACAACATATTTAACTAAAGCCTGGGGTCAAGTGAAGCTTAGAGGTAAAGCAGAAAGTCACCAAACAGTTTTGTTACAACTATGTAAATCAGACCCTGGATTTAGGTCTGAGGTCTCTATTACTGCAACAAAGCTGGCTAGAAAGCATTCAAGAGAAAAAAAGCTGGGCAGCTCAATATTTTTTTACAAATGTCTTAAGGGGCAGGAAGATTTTATAAAAGTTTTGATTTTGACAAGTGTATTTGCTTTTCTTGAAAAGCAAAGAAGTTGGTTTTAGTTTTTCCTTTTCAAAACTAAAAAGTTTGAGGATTCCACAAGTAAACTCTTTTTTTTCCCCTAGGATTTTGGGTCTTTTAGTCAAGTCTAGTAAAAAATGCACTTAATTTAAAATGCCCATCAGTGTCAAATCAATTTTACCTCTCCCTTTTAATTCTGCTGGAATCCCCTGCCCGAAGGTGACACGGAACACCAGGGATCCTGCCAGGGCCCGGGCAGGAGCGCAGCAGGCCCACTGCCCCTCCCTGCTCCTCCTGAAAGAGTTAAGTCCAACATCTCCATCTTCAAAGTCATCATTCTATCAATATGCTGAATTATTTAGTAGGCAGCTGTTTGACTTGACATTTTTACACGGGTCATAAACTCCCTAATCCACAGAAACCTCAGCCTGAGCCAGCAGTCCATGGGGTGAGGCTGCTCAGGGGTGAGGCTGCTTGGAATTAGAGCCACAAGCCTGAGGCTCACCTGGTTTTGTCACCATTCCGTGCCTGTTCTGATGAACAAACCCAGTTTTTCCCCCCCAGACTATTTACACACCTGACACCTTGAATTTGATCACGTCTGTACCACATTAAGGATATCAATCAATCCTCAAAGGCAGAGCAGCTCATTATTTGGGTTGGGCCACCTCAAAGTAGGCGTGTCAGGGAGATCCTTTTGGGAAAAAAACTCCTGCCTGGTCATCCCCAGAGCTCTGAGCAATGATCAAGTCACAGGGAAAGGGCCCAAGGGTCTAAAAGAAGTTGCTATTTAAGAAAGATAAACTGCTCCTTTTTCCTTTCAATGTTCTTTTCATAGGCTTCATAAAATGCATGGAAACAGAAATGTAAAAATATGAATATAAACACATAAATAAAGGTAATAGAGTGGAAGGAATTAACCAGTAAATGCCACGGAAGGGAGATGCAGGAACAGCACACAAAGCAAAAGCTCCAGTGAAAAACACTGTGAAGCTGCTCTGCACAGGGTAAATTTTCTTCGTGCACAGCTACGCCAGCCCAGCAATGGGAAATACCTCACTGGGCTTTTGTACAGCCTGATCAGGAGTTACCTAAAATATCCTCTGAGGTTCTGACCGGCTTTAAAACTCAGCTGACCACTGTGTGCTGCTCATGGTTTGCAACCCAAGATGCAAATAAATCCTAAAGCAGTTCCTGCTTAGCCAGACCCATCTCCAAGATGGTTCTCAGTACAAAATAATCCATATTTCCAACCATGAGAAAACCTAGAGATATTAGGGACACCTTTCTGGGGGCAACAGCACCCCAAACTCATTCACAGGAGCCTCATTTTCAAAAAACCGCATCTATTATCTACATAATAACATCAGTTTTATCAAAGGACCTGCACAGGAGTATTGGGGAGGGAAAATAAAGTTCTGTGAAACAGAGCTCACCAGAGGCACAAACAAACACAGGAGCCCGACCCTGACCAGAACCATCACCCAGCCCTAATCCTCAGAGACACAGGTGCTCCCTTCAAGCAAAATTCTTACTCCACCACCTTCCTCAGCCCCCTAGAGACCCCCAGCACCCCCTGAGAGCTCCCCCCAACGCCAGGACAGGTCCTGGGAGCCCCCTCTGCTCTGCCCCAAGGCTCGGACCGGCAGAGCTTGGGTTCTCCACCAGCACCTTCGATAAAGAGCTCCTGCAGCCCCATCTCCTCCCCCCGCTCCAGGTGGGTGTCAGCCCGCCCAACCCTGCCCAGCTGCGCCATTAACACTCCTCATCCCTTCCACCGCCCCCGGCTGGGAGTGCTGGGGTGGGGAAACGCTCACTGAGGAAGATGAGTGGAAACGTGGCCCTGATTCCCACTGGTGGCTGAGGTGGGACAGGAGAGGCACCTCCCGAGCTGCTCGGGCAGCCCTGCAGGAGATGATCCCACGGCACCGCATTCCTGCCCGACGGGAATCGGGCGGTGCAGAAGCAGCAGTGAGCAGTGAAAAGATGCTCTCCTTCGAGCAGAGAGAAAATCCTTTTTAAACTCGGGGGTCTCAGCAGCTGAAGCAAAGCCAAGCCCCTCCTTAGCCAGGCCCCGGCAGCTCCAGCCCGAGAGGAGACAGGGACTATGCCATGAGATCTCCTGGTGCTACTCAGAATCCCAAATACTCTCCCAGATGTTCAGAGGAGAGAGCCCTAAATGCCAGTGAAGGGGCCTCGAGCAAGCAGCAGCGTGGGGCATCTCCCCTCTCCAGCCCAGCCCCAGGGAAGGACAAAACCCCCCAGCTGGAAATCAGAGCTCCTCTGCAATGCTGATGCTCAGAAAACACTGGATTTCTTTGAAAAGGACACATTCCGAGGGCTGAGAAGCGTCTGTGGCTGTAAAGCGAAGCCTAAGAGGGGTGATGGAGGGCTAAGGATGGCAGCAAGGGGAATAAAATCATCATCACTAGTGCCGGACGTGAAAGCCACCATTGCCCTTGATGGCGTTCATAAAGCACGCCCTGAGTGGGAATTACTGTAATGGGGTAATATTTTGTGTTAGAGCTGCTACACCGGGAGCGTTCATCCGTGCCAGGCACGGAGGTCACCGGCTCACCGGGATTTATCCTGCCCAGACCCAGCCGTGCCACAGATTCCCTTTTCGAGGAAGGGCAGCGTAGGATCAGAGGACAGAGAAAATATTTTAAAATGGAGCAGGAAAGTTAACCAAACCCATCCCAAGGAGTCCCAGCTTTGCCCAGACAACCATTTTGGCCAGAAAAACTGTTAGACACGTCCAAAAGGAGGAGAAGTCAAAAGATTTGCTCTCAACCGCGATTATTTTAACTGCACATAAATACAGCTCTTTCTTTACCGGCTATAAATAACCCTCCGCAATTACGCGCTAATTACTCACAATTAAATCGCAGCGTAAATACAGCGCCGCACAAAGATAATCAGATAGCTCCTCGTACAATGTAAATTAATTGATAACAGGAGGTTTACAATGGCAAATTAGAGCGATTACGTTTGGGATGCTGCGCTGGCTGTTGGGTGCGAGAGTTAACCCCCGGGTTTACCCCCAGCGGCAGGTGAAAGGTGAGCTACAGGTGGCACCCCCGGTGACAAGGGCAGGCGGGAGGTGACACCGCTCTGAGCCAGCACACGCCCCCTTTGCTGTTATTTCCGACGTAATTATCCAATAATTCCCATCCCTGCGTTGTCTGGAACGCTCTCCCCGCTGCCGGCGACAGGACACTTCGTTCTGACGAGCTCTGGAGAGAGAAATTCCCGCACCCTTCTCTCCCCCGCGTTTCTGGCTCCCTCTCCTCCCGGCTCCATCCCGCACTCCGTTTGCTGTCGCTTGTGTGCCCGGCTCCGGCTACAAACATAAATTGTCTGCAATTTTACGCCTTCCGCATCCCGGGATTTTTTCATTATTTGGCCAACATGCAGAAGGCAAATCTACCATCTATTCACAAAATAACAGCAGTGGGTGGCTTTGCTGATTGCTGGGATGCGTTTGTCCTTCCCCGAAAGGTTGCGCGTGCCCGAACGCGAGTGTTTGTGTTCTCCCAGACCTCATCCCCGGCTGCCGCTGGAAAAAAAGGATGTCTGCGGTGGTTGTTTGCTGATTCTCTATCGACTCCTCTCTGAGGCTGAAGGTGTTTCTCATTACTTTCTGATAATGCAGCGAGGACAGCAATTTAGCAGCACTGACCTCGTCATGATGTTTATTTCTTCCCGCGTTGAGGATGGGTTTTATTACTCATTCCGTGGCTGTTGGGCTGATTTGGGGTGACGTGGAGCAGTTCCTAGGCTCGGCTTTGTGGTCACTAATCCTGACTCAAGGCTCAGTTTTAGCCCTGCTGTCGCCACTGATGAGGGGACAGCTCAGCTTAAATGCACCTGACCTCCTGCAGATAATTTAACACTTAATTAATGCCAAGTTAGGCAGTTACGTGGCAATACAAGGTAGGAAGAGAGCAGCACCCCGGCCTTTCATATGACCCCTCAGAACAGCATGGCCAGCTTCAACCACTTATAACGTGAACCTGCAAAACTTGAGATTGTTTTTTTCCTTCTGCTTCACGAACCTTTCTTTTCCATTCTATGATTAAACTTTTCAAACTTTATCCTGCAAATGGCAAGAGATGCAGTCCAAGTGGAAGGAGAAAGGACACCATGCTGTGGGTCCAGAAAGAATGAATTCCTCCTAGGGTTGTTAAGGCATGTGTTGATTAAAACAACAACTGCAGCATGCAAGAACAGGCCAGTTTGGTAGCCTAAATGGCTAATTTTTTATTATTTCCTCAATAAAGGTAAAAATGGTGCCAGAAGGGTTATTAGAAACCTATCGCCGCTCCCACAGTCCTGGAGATGGAGAGAGGAGAAGAATCAGGCAGCAGTCTTTTCTTCATCCAGCAGAATAGTGATTTATTTAATTAATTACAAGTTCCTTCATATCTTTTTTCTTCTCATAGTAATTGGTCAAAATACACAGCCACCCCTTTGGGATGACAGCTGAGTTCTAAAAACATTCTTTCTCTATAATGAACAATTTCTCTAGCAAGGTCGCAGGTGTTCTTAGTTCTGAGAATATTGTTGATAAGTTCTGTGAGAAAGGACAGTTTCTCACACAACAGAAACATTTCGCATCGACAGAAACCGAGGTCTTAATTGTTTCTGAGGTTTTTCCACCCCACATTGACACACAAATGTGTCACAGATTTGAAACACGGATGGATCCAATGGAAAGTGCTCAAAGACTGGACAGCCTGGAGGAATCTGCTGCTTGAGCAGCACTGAATGCATCCCTACATGAGATCTTTAGGATTTTCAGGGTGTTCAGAGAGTGAATTTCAAGCAGAATGGTAATTTTATGACTATCTTTTCCCTGCTGGGAGCCACAACGATGCAGGATTATGGTGGGCTCACATAACACGGAGTTTTGTTAGGAGAAAAGTTGTTATTTCAAACTATAACCGCGTTACTCTTTTCTCTTTTTTTTTGTCAGTAATTTTTAAATCCAAACCCAACACTCTGATAGCTTTGAAAATCCTTTCTGGCATGTGGATGTTTTTCTGCTGTGTCACAGCTTTACCACCACACCCTTCCATGCCAAAACCTGGGGGATTTTCACAGAATCACGGAATATTCTGAGCTGGAAGGGTTATCAAAGGTGCACAGGTCAGGCTTTATCTTGATGCTGCAGAGAGCTGAACTGAGATCAAATGCAAGGTCTAAACTAAGCCCGACCTAACCCAGCAGAGGCGGGGGGGGCGGGGNNGGGGGGGGGGGGTCACAGAGGTCAGCGGTGAGTGAGAGACCCCCCACCGCAGGCACTGAGATCTTCCCACGTCTATGGCCACAGGGAAGGAGAAAGCTGAGAAAACCCCACTGGGAGCAGCACGTCAGGCCAGCTGGAGCTCGTGTTTTGCTCTGTGTGGGAAGGAAAGGCTCACAAGAAAAGGTTTCATTTCCTTGAGGGGTCAGGTGGAAGATGAAGGCCAGGCTGGACGGGGCTGGGAGCAGCCTGGGACAGTGGGAGGTGTCCCTGCCCATGGCAGGGGGGGCACTGGGTGGGCTTTGAGGTCCCTTCCACCCCAAACCTACAGTGCAGTCCTTGTGCAGTTTGTCACATCCAGGGAGGCACCTGAGTGCTGAAGACAGGGCCACTCGACTGGAAATCTCTATTAATATTACATTTTTTGCTTACAAAATACAGAATTATCGCCTCTGGGACCTGCAGGTCACGCAGCAAGCCGGGCCGTGTCAGCCGGGGGTTAAACACGTGTGATTAGACATGGCTCGTTAGGAGCACGGCTGCACTAATTGACGGAAGGCTCCCGCTGCTCCCAGGTGACCTTATGATTGCTGAGATTAAGCAAAGGTCCCTGCAGAGCGGCGGCAGCGGCGCTTCAGGAGCTCTCAGACCTCACACCACGCTTCAGCCACGCACAGAGGTGTTCCACCAGCAGCCACCCCCTGCGCCCTCTGCCCCCCGCCCCGGGGACACGGCGCTGTGATCCTGGGGAGCCGAGTGCTGGAAGGAGCAGGGGCAGCGGCTGCTGGCAGAGCATGGCAACACCAGCTCTGGGCAGGGACACCAGTGCTGGGATGGGGGACAGGGGACGTGAACTCTGGGACAGGGAATACAAGCTCTGGGATGGGGACTGTGAGCTCTGGGACAAGGGAACATGAGCTCTGGGATGGGGGACAGGGGACGTGAACTCTGGGACAGGGAATACAAGATCTGGGATGGGGACTGTGAGCTCTGGGACAGGGAACACAAGCTCTGGGACAGGGAACACAAGCTCAGGGACAGGGGACACGAGCTCTGGGACAGGAGACACCAGCTCTGCGATAGGGAACACCAGCTCTGGGCAGAGGACACCAGCTCTGGGATGGGGGACAGGGGACATGAACTCTGGGACAGGGAATACAAGCTCTGGGATGGGGACTGTGAGCTCTGGGATGGGGGACAGGGGACATGAGCTCTGGGACAGGGAACGAGTTCTGGGACAGGAAACACCAGCTCTGGGATAGGGAATATGAGCTCTGGGCAGAGGACACCAGCTCTGGGATGGGGGACAGGGGACATGAACTCTGGGACAGGGAATACGAGCTCTGGGATGGGGAACACGAGCTCTGGGACAGGGGACACCAGCTCAGGGACAAGGGACACGCTGGCTCCCAGCTCCCTGTGCATTTGGGACACCCTGATGTCACACAGGGGAGTGGGCTGCGTGTCCAGCTGTCCCCGTGCTGGCAGTGGCACAGGGACAGGGGACACAGAAGCATCCAAGCAGCTCCTTCCAGCAAGGCCAGCTGGGAATGAGGTGATGATTTTCAGTTTGCAAATTATGAGTGTGAGACTGTAAAGGCTCCCTTACAAAAGGGAGAGAGAGGGAGAAACAGAGCACATTTTACTTATTCTTCAGCTCTATTATATCTCTCTGTGGGAGGTGAAAACTGGCAGTTACTCTGGGAGATGCACAGGTAGGAAGATAGAACATAAATCAAAATAAAAAGAATCTGAATGCATTCTCCAGTTATTCAATGGATATTTATTCAGCCAAACTGNAGGGAACACGAGCTCTGGGACAGGGGACACGAGCTCTGGGATGGGGACTGTGAGCTCTGGGACAGGGGACACGAGCTCTGGGATGGGGGACAGGGAACACGAGCTCTGGGACAAGGGACACGAGCTCTGGGACAGGGAACACGAGCTCTGGGACAGGGGACACGAGCTCTGGGATGGGGACTGTGAGCTCTGGGACAGGGGACACGAGCTCTGGGATGGGGAACACGAGCTCTGGGACAGGGAACACCAGCTCTGGGACACGGGACACGCTGGCTCCCAGCTCCCTGCGCATTTGGGACACCCTGATGTCACACAGGGGAGTGGGCTGCGTGTCCAGCTGTCCCCGTGCTGGCAGTGGCACAGGGACAGGGGACACAGAAGCATCCAAGCAGCTCCTTCCAGCAAGGCCAGCTGGGAATGAGGTGATGATTTTCAGTTTGCAAATTATGAGTGTGAGACTGTAAAGGCTCCCTTACAAAAGGGAGAGAGAGGGAGAAACAGAGCACATTTTACTTATTCTTCAGCTCTATTATATCTCTCTGTGGGAGGTGAAAACTGGCAGTTACTCTGGGAGATGCACAGGTAGGAAGATAGAACATAAATCAAAATAAAAAGAATCTGAATGCATTCTCCAGTTATTCAATGGGTATTTATTCAGCCAAACTGCTCGGCAAGGCCTGGTGCAGCACATTAGGAGAAGTTTCTGGGATGTGCCTGGCGCTCCTTGGCAATCAGAAGAAAAGGAGACGAAGAGAGGCGCTGATCCCACAGGCAGCACGCAGCCCAAACAAAGCCCCTGGCAGAGGAAAAGGTTGGCACAGGTCATGCTGACACAAACAGCATTTCTGCAGGATGTAAGTGGTTCGTAATAAACACACAGATGAATTTCGGAGCACTTAAAGCAGTTTTATTCCTGCACTCCATGAGGATTTCATGGGAAGAGAAGGCAACATTCACGTGGAGAGCACATGACTTTAAAGACCATATTCTTGCTTTGGACCCCCGAGACCTTTGTATATCTGAAGGTCAGAATTCAGATGAACTCGCTGGAATTCATATTCATCAGCAAGAAACAAAGTAAGTCCTGGGAAGCCCATTAAAAAAATACAGTGTGCTTTTTCCTCAGGAATTACTGTGAAATTGGGTGTCATGTATCTGACTTAATGCTCTAAGGGTAGGACTGGAGCACTGGGGGAGGATTTACAGGAAATATCTGCTCTTTATCTGATCAGAGAAGGAAACCAAAGTCCCGCAGCCTGACACTCCAAGGTGGCTTTGCTGTCAACCTAAACCTCCAAAATTAACTATTTATCATTGGATTAAAACACAGCTCAGACCAGTCATATTGTTCAAGTTCAAAGACACTCAGACCCCAGAGGAATAGACCAAAAAAACCCACAAAGGCAGGCAGGAAAATACAGAAGCACACAAAAAGTGAGGTGACCTGAGCAAGAAATACAACACCAGCCCTCAGGCTGGAAACGGTGACAAACCAGCTCCAAGGCTGCAGTCACCAGAGCAAAACACCTCGAAGAACCACTTCTGTCTAAGAACTGATTCAGGCGATTGCCAGCTATCAAGAAATCATTCAAAAAGGAATCTTTTTGGAACGTTTCTCCTAATGGAAAATGCAGGACCTCATCACGAGGGCCTCACTTTTCGGGAAGAGCCGCGCGGGGGTTTGGCCGGGCCGGGGGGAGCTTCGCAGAGGAGATTTTAGCATAAAAGCTTGAAAACAACTGGGAGCACGCCAAGGAGGCACAGGGGCACTCCAGGGATCTCCAGAGTGTAGCAGGAACCGGAGGATGAGAGCTGGGTTGGAGGCGGGGGGTGCAGGACCTGAGCTCCTCACCGGTTCCCACGGCGGGAGCTGTGCTGCCCTGTGCTCACCCAGCGACCTGCTGGACATCCCCAGCCCCCGCTGAGGGCGAGCCCAAGGATTTATACCCCAGCTTCTACGCTTGTTTGGATCATATCCCATGAAATTTGGATCATATCCCATGAAATTAATTACACTGTTAATTGTACATACATGTGATATTGAGTGTATGAAAACAGCAACATCAGCAAACCATAAACTCCTTCTTTACACAGACCACATACTCCTACTTTACACAAACCATAAACTCCTTCTTTACACAGACCACATACTCCTACTTTACACAAACCATAAACTCCTACTTTACACAAACCACATACTCCTACTTTACACAAACCATAAACTCCTACTTTACACAGACCACATACTCCTACTTTACGCAAACCATAAACTCCTTCTTTACCCAAACCACATACTCCTACTTTACACAAACTCTACACCTTTACTTTACACAAACCACTCACCCCTACTTTACAAGACCTACTGGTATAAACTCAAAAGAATTATGCTAAAAGACCAAGGGAAATGCAGGGAAATTAAAAAATCACAAGGCAGCGGCACTTCTGCAAGAAACACTTCAGCAGCACTTAAGGTAGAGCGGAAAAGGAGGAAGGGCAAAGTTTCAAAAGCTGGTTTTAAATAATAAAAACCCATGTAAATATCCACCCGAGGGGCTGGGGAGGAGGTCTGTGCTGTCTCCGTGGCAGACCCTGGAGCTGGAGCAGAGCTGGGAGCGCTGCCTGCGGGGATGGAGCCGCAGGCACGGGCTGGAGACAGCAGCCCAGGGGAGAGGGGAGAAGGTGATGGATGTTTTCAAGCATGCACAGCTCCTCTGGTGGGATATTTCTAATGCAAATATCTGGCAGACTGGGGACGGAAGCTTTTTTTTTAATTTTTTTTCGCATCAGGATAACTAAGATGAGATTATTTATGCATGAATGAGATATCAGAGCACCAAAAATCTAACAGTGGATGAGTTCCCCTGGCTCCTGAGCTAAAGTATGAGGTTGCAGCCCTGTCAGCTGCCTGTGAAACATGAATTTTGAAAGAAACCTTACAACTTTGAGTTGGAAATAGACTTTACTGAGCTTAACTAAATAGATAGAGAAATAAAGCCTAGCTGGAATCAATTAGTAGTTAATAATTAGTTAGGAGAAGCCGGATTTAGATAAAATACCCCTCATGCAAAATAACTGATTACTTGTCACTGTGTGTTTGCTCAGCTGTGCTTGCAATGAGAAACAGAAAACTAACAAGTAGATTTAAGAAAAAGGTAGACAATTACCAATTACTTCATCTAGAGACTCATTTAAAGGATCATAGAAGGACGAAATTGGAGATCCACCAAGAGTAATTTGTATTGTCCAAACCCAAAAGGCAGAGAGGTCATAGTGAGGAAGACACATCTTACTTCCTCTCCTGGGACCACCCCTCAATTTATGGGACCACCGACCCAAATCAAAGAACGTACTACACATACTTAATGACTTTTAAACTGATTACCATACAAAGTGGAGAATGGGAGGTTCTGATTGTATAAATATGTATTTGTATTTTGAATATTCAATGCTTTTAGCGATAAACAGACTCTTTATTATTTAATACCTTTGCTCTGTGCCTTTGGGGAAGTATCTCCCAAAGTGTCCAGCACTGAAATAAACATACACGTTCTAACTTGAAACTGTTAGAGAGTCTTTGTCCATCCTAAAGTGGATATCGATATTAGATCGATACCCATATTTTCATAAATCACCTGTGCATGCCTGGGGGAGCTGAGGGCTGCTCATTGGGGTTTGTGCCTTGAGACAGCTCACACAAACCCCTAACTCCTCCTTCCTGCCCCAGTTCCTCCTCAGCCGCCCTGGTCCAGTCTGAAGCATGCAGATCCCCCTGGCGCAGGAAAGTTACCAGCACTGATTCACCTGATTCTTCCTCAGCTGCACTGAGGAACTCATAACCTGCTGCTCAAAGCTTCTACTTCCGTCAGCACGAGAGTCCAGGACGCNCCGCCCTGGTCCAGTCTGAAGCATGCAGATCCCCCTGGCGCAGGAAAGTTACCAGCACTGATTCACCTGATTCTTCCTCAGCTGCACTGAGGAACTCATAACCTGCTGCTCAAAGCTTCTCTCCACTTCCACCAGCACAAGAGTCCAGGACGTCCTGTTATGTACCCTACAACCATTAAACCATCCATAAAGTGACACTTGCACATGGGGAAAATCAAATATCTCAATGCATCAGCACCTGGTAGCTTCTCTATCACCTTAAAAAAGGCCAAGCTGCCACCCCAGAGAGGGTTCTTAAAAATAATCTTAATTATTGGGCTTTTCCAGCTTTATTTAAAGAGCACAAGGCACTCCAAATCTGATGGAGAAGGAATGTGCCTTTGCCCAAAACAATATGCAGCGTGAAGGAAATTCAAACTGACACCATCTCAAGACAGCAAAGACAAACTGATTTAGCAACTCTGACAGGCATTTATAAGCAAAATAAAATGTGAATCTAATTTTGGCCTACTGCACCGGAATAACGTGCAGCACGGTTTGATGTCATAACATGAATATTTCATACATGAACAGCAGCTCGTTCGGGAGGGAGATTTCTCCAGACACCTGCGAGAGGAGTCCCTGGGAGATGGAGGAGGCTTCGCTGCTGCTCCTCACTGAGTAACCTGAGAGTAACTTTTAGACCCTTATTGACTCTGTAACTGTTTTGCCAAATGTCAAGACGTAAAAGTAAAAATCATGGCTGAGCCTTTAATTCTAATTAATGGCCGTGTTGATCAGCTAAGTTCTGTCCTGCCTCATGACACAAAACCCGCTGGATTTCAGCAGATTCCCTGCCAAAAAGGGCTTTATCCTCGTGGCTGGGAGGAAAAAGCAAAGGCTCAGCTCTCCAGCCTGCACTTTGTAAAAGCACGGTGATAAGTGAGCTGGGGCAAAGTTGGGTGTTTACGGTCTCCAGAGTTTTGTTTTGATTTGCATCGAGTTTCAAGGTTCAGCAGCTTAACAGCCAGCACGGCCACGTTTTCATTTCCTTCATTTCGGATTTAGAGCAAAAAGCATCACAAGGTTACATCTCCAGGAGGAAATCAATCCCAAATTCCACCTGGCAGCTCACCAGGGTATGGAGAAAACCAGCCCAGCTACTTCTGGAGTTGTGCTGAGTTTTGGCACAAAACGTTTGCACAGCCCTTGAAGTTGCTCAGTTTGCGGCCTGAAAAATAAGCAATGAAAAAGATGCACATAATTTAAGTGACACTGAATATTCAATAATGGTAATGACTTAAATATTAGAAGCTCTTTGATGCGTTTCTGCATTTGTCCTTGACCTTTGCTTACTCATTATTTTGTCTACACATAATTAACACATTCATAATATCACATAAATGCCACTTATTGATACTGTCCCAAGGGCAACTGGTTATCTGGGAAGAACACGGACACATTAACATTTCCTAACTCATTTAGCTCCTCTTCCACATTAAACTGAAGAAAGCCATTTGTCAAATCACCCCGAGATGGGTTTTAAGCAGGCAATATTTAACAAGGTAATGGTTTAAGTGTTGTCAGGGCACGGTGACAGTCATTTAAAGGGACAGCTCTAACGAGGGCAGCCGAGGAGCCATGCAGGATGGAGCCACCTGGAGATTCAACATAGAGGTTGGAAATATCATTTCCTTCCTGATTTTTCACACTTTTTCCGTATTTAGCCACAGCAAGTGGGTAAAAAGCATTGAATCCATAGTCAGTGACCTGTGCCCACTCGAGGGGTGACATCCCCCGAGGTACCAGCTCAGCAAAGGTGTGAGGTCACCCAGGAGCTGAGGTGTTTAATGCTATTATACAAAATCTCACCTCCGGATCTCACTGCGTTGGGAGATGTTGAGCATCTCCTGCAGCAAGGCCAAACCCAAGAGGTTCAAGGAAAATTAATAATAATAATCTTGCTTCCTGTTTCCCTCCAGAACACATTCTCCGCTATTCATCAACACAAACATTCAGGGCCACTTCAGATTATTTCGAGCATTTTGTACGCTGCACTTGACTTTTATCTGGGAATTATTTTTAAAGACTTCCCTAACAAATCTCTGGTAAAACACATGTCAGCGCTTTTGGCAGGGCTGGCAAATTTTTCCCGAGCTCGAGTTAGATTTAAAAATGGAAATTGGACTAATTAATTCCTTCAGATGGAACAAGAGAGGAGGTTTTCAGCACAGGGCTGAAACGAAACAATGCAAGAAGCAAGAGCTGGCGGCGTTCCAGCGAGCAGGAGCGTGGGCAGCGCGGCCCAGGGAGGGGGAGAACAGGAAGGGGCAGGGAGGAGCAGGGAGGAGCAGCATCCCTGGGCTCCAGCCTCCCACCACCAGCACAGAAATGACCTGGAGGAAGTCACGGAGGAGGAACAGGCTCTCGGGATGACACCGTGACATTCTCCCTCCCAAGGGAATGGAAAGAATAATAAAATGTCAAACTGGGAAGCGATGGGTCCTGGCAGGTCCATCCCCAGTGCCCGAGCCAGGGAGCAGCCCTGGGCATTAGGAGTGTACTCCCGGGGCTCCCTGGCCGTGCACAAGTGTCACACTCGTGGGGCCAAGGGAAAGGGAAAGATGCAGAAAGTGATGCTGGAAATTCAGCTGCATCCTGGCTGGTTAAGGATCATGGAATTGTGGAATGGTTTGGGTTGGAAGGGGCCTAAAAGATTGTCCCATTCCACCACCCTCCCATTCCACCATCCCAGGGTTCTCCACGCCCCATCCAGCCTGGCCGGGGACACTTCCAGGGATGGAATATCCTCTGGACTAAGCTTAGCTACGAGTATGGCCCTGTTATTATTATATTACTAACATAATCTCTATGAAAAGTTTAATGTTTCCGAGTCAGAATCCTCCCGTTCAAGAAAAAAGGCAGAGAAAAAGTGCTTGGTAAACAGACAAGGAATGTAATCCATGAGGCTCCACCAGGGAAAAGGAAAATGAATAAAGCACGAAACTGCTACCAGGTTTTCATTTTGTACCTCTACAGCAGAAGGAGGAACAGAAATGAAATACAGTAAGTGAGTAAGGAGCAGGTGATGTAAGGAATCAATACCCAAAGTTATCAAATAACCCAGCTGGCTGCTAGAACAGACCAGATCCCACAGCATAACCTGCATTTCAGCACGAAAAAATAAAAAACCATAGGCAGCCCTGGGCAAATCATGGCTTTTCCCCGCTAATGTTGATTTAAAATATGCAAATGTATTCACAAGCTCCAAGGTGTGGGGAGTGACTGTTCAGCCTGCAGAACAGCGAGCACACCAAGGGAAACAGCAGTCCTTGGAGAAAGGAAACCATGGGAAACCTCTCTCTGAGCTTCACCAAGTCCAACCGAGGAACTAAAGTGGGCAAATTTTACCCTCCTTTTATTTGGATAATGGGGGCAGAGCTCTCCCTTACGTGTTTTATCAAACCAGTGTGAGTCAGGAGGGTTTGTCCATCCATAGAAATAAACCCACAAACTCCTCACAAACCCAACATTATCCATTACAAATTCTCAGCTTCTCTTTTGGGGGAAAAGTGCTGAAAAGGCTAATCTGAAGATGAAGTTCAGCAAAAAAGGAGCAAGTGTGTGGTTTGCCCAGCCCTCCCTGCTTAATATTCCTCTCCTCTGGCAGCACCTGCATGGAAAATGCATCTGGAAGTGTCCAGGGTCTCTAACAAGTTCCTGACAGATGATGGATGGATCAAATACAACACCTGGAATGCAGAACGATGAGGTTCAGAAATGAAGGGATGAGTGACAGTGGCTAAGGAGATGAGCAGACGGGGGGACCTTTGCAGCAGAAGGCTGCATCACCTATTTCCTCATGAGGAGGAAAATGAATGAGGTGACAACAGCAGGAATTCATTTCCAGCCAGGAATACCGGGCTGAAAAAAACCCTCGCAGTGCTTCTGTGTTTGTGTAGGCAGCGTTGTGAACGTGGGGAGGGGTTTTAAAGGTTTATGAACTTGGCTATGACCAAGGATTCCGAGGGGCTGTCCTAATTTGCCATCAGAAATGCTCCCCCAGATCCAGCCCACCCATTCTACCACCACAGCATCCCTGCACTGCCTTCCCAAAGCCATCAAAGCCACCTCAAAGGCAGTTTTGTGATTTCTAAACAAGTTCAGATCCAGAAAAGGATAAGGAAGTGTTTAAACTTGTAACGTGACCCAAAGAGCCAAAGGATTATGAATAATACAGAGAAGGAATAAAAAAAGCATTTGGGATCAAAGCATGTTTACTGCTCTGACCACTTTTGTAGCTCTGAGAATTTCTAAGAATTTGGTATCTGGTGTCGTTAGTGAAAACAAACAGTGCCATGAATGAATTCTCAGGAGTGTCCTGTTTCACTGACATATTCCACCGGCGAAAGGAACTGCTCCAAGGGAAGTCTCCAGAAAGCAGAAAAGTTTCTCTGAGCTACAGCACATCCCTGCCTCTCCCCCCTGCTAAGCCCAGCCTAACTCTGCCCCGTCTGCCACGCTGCTATTTCCAGCTAATAGATGGAGCCATTTGCAGCAGTGGAATATGAGGAGCCCTCCAACACAGACACATTTCCTGCTCGTCCTGCAGTGAATTAATCCCACTTCCCTGCACGTCCTGCCTGTCCAAATCACATCCTTCCTCCGGACCAGCCTCGAGACCACAGCCCCATTAAGCAATCAAACCATGGCTGCTCATTAGCTGCTTCTCCTTGTGCTGTTTGCTCCTTTGGTCTCTGTTTGCCTTTCCTTCTCAACTTGATGCCTTAGGTTTTAACTTTTGTACTTTTCAAATGCTGTATTGCCCAGTGTGTGACTCTGCAGTCTCTTGTAGCTCGTGAGCTGCTCTCCCAGGCCAGACAGGCACAACAAAGCTGCTCTGAGCTCGCTGTCCAAGGACACTCAGACTGTCCCAGGCCCAAAGGGGTGAGCTGGGGCCTCTGGAGAGGTGGGGAAATTGAAGAAAGCTAAAGTTTTAACTGGTGAATTTATGCTGATATGCAAATGGACCAAACCTATAACAGTGTGAAGAACTCGTGCCCTGCTGTCCATCCTGGGGTCCATTTTGGAAGCAGCCTCTGGCTCCCCAGGGTGTGCCTTTGAAGGCCTTTCAAATAAATCCCTGCCTTTATTCCCTCACTGCTGTCTGGTCTGTGTTTCTAGGTAGCTGGAGAAGGCATCAAACTTACACAATATTTGGGTCAGTAACGTTGAATTCTTTGCCTCTTGCATTGGCTCGCACTCCCATGCCCTGCCAGGTGTTAGGGGAAATGCAGCTATTCCAGTTGTATTATTTATGGATAAAAACTTCCAAAAACTACACAGAAGTCAAAGCAGCCTTGGGATCCTTGGCCAGCTTTAGCTCACAGATAGCAGTGACAACTTTCCTGCCTTCTCCTTTTCAGATTATATATTTCATTTAAGAGGATTCCCCTTTTTTGCCTACACAAGAATCCAAAAAGCCTGAACAGAATAAAAAGGGCTTGGATTGTCAGGACAAGGGGATGGCTTCCCACTGCCAGAGGGCAGGGTTAGATGGGATATTGGGATGAAATCCTTCCCTGTGAGGGTGGGCAGGGCCCTGGCACAGGGTGCCCAGAGCAGCTGTGGCTGCCCCTGCATCCCTGGCAGTGCCCAAGGCCAGGCTGGACGGGGCTGGGAGCAGCCTGGGACAGTGGGAGGTGTCCCTGCCCGTGGCCCTGTCCCTGAAATCAGATGATCTTTAAGGTCCCTTCCAACCCAAAGCATTCTGTGATCCTCTCAAGTTATTTTTTCCTAGTGCCGAGTTAATCCTGTGGGAAATCAGTGGAATTCAAAGGGCTTTTTTCCCCCCAACTGAACACCTCAGTCAGCTCTTGCTCATCTGAAACTCGATTTACTTTAGCAAGGCTAAAGAAATCAAGCTGTCATCAATTATTTAAAGTGTTTGGCCCTGATTCTAGGTCCACACTTAATTTCACCACAGCCTTAAAGATGGAATCTTCCACAGCCAGAGGCTGGGGCAGGGAAGTGGCGGGGAAAGAAAATGCCTGAATGGACTTTTGGGGTGAAATGAGTCATTTTGGATGCTCTGAGCACACAGAGGGGGTGGATCCAGACCCAGCTGGGCAGGGAGTGATCCCTTCCACTCCCTGGGCTCAACCACCTCCATCAGCAGCCCCCTCAGAGAGGGGTCTGAGCTGGACTTTGGGGCCTTCTCAGCAGAAATCCTGGAATATAGCTGTAGAAATTTAAAAAAAACCCCACAGGTATCTATTAAATCTATATAAAAGTCTGCTCAATGATATAAAAATAGAAGTACAGCTAACACTCCAAATCTTTGTCCTTACAAGAAGGGGAGAAATGCATTCTTCTGTTCCATGGAATTTAATTAGTTACTAAATTTAGGTTCTGTCAGTAAAGTTATAGAGGATTCACTGCAGCTGGATTTAAATATTGGATATTTTATATTTCACACAAGCTAATGGATGACATTACTTTAGTATAGATATTTTCAAGTAGTTCTGTGTGAATGCTTCATAATATTCATAATGTTTTAGTCAGCTAAATCATATTTGATTGCATTTTAAAAAAACACTTTCAGTCCCAGATATTCGTTATTTGAAAGCAAGAATTCAGTGAGACCCTGAATCCCACGAGCTGGGAAAGACTGATCTAAAGCAAAACCACAGGTGCAAAAATAATTAAATCTTTTAAGCATCAGATAGAGTTATGATGCAATCCATGGGGGAGAAGGAAAGAAGTCAGTGCTAAAATTCCTCCCTGGCCATAAATTATTTCTTCCAATTGCTCAGTACCCCACAATTCGAAGAATTTGGGCAGAACTTTCTAGAAATTCCAGCGCTTAACTATCTCAATATCTCTGAGCATCTTGTGCATCTCAGTTCTTCATCTGCAATAAAACAGCACAGAACCAGCTCAGGAGAATTCCACAGGGATCACGAAAGACCTGGGATTCGAAGTCCATTCAGAGCCCACAGTAAGAAGGGTGAAAGCAGTTCTGCAGTTTGGTTCCAGCTGCTGCCACCTCACACTGCAGAACTCACGAGGTATTTTCTCCTGGAGACGCTGGGTTTGAGACAAAATTTAGGCCAAACTTACTCAAAAGTCACTGAGAGACAGGATCTTCCACCTCAGGCTGGTGCAGCCTGGGAACGGTTTTATAAATCCTCAAAGAGCCTTCCTCCTCCTTCTTTTTAAAATTAATTTTGTTTTTATTGAGCAGATTCACACGGCCCAAACCCCTTGGCCAGCTGTGTGCCACACACGGGGCTGGCGTCCCGCAGAGAGGAGCCGGATGCTCCAGGACTGGAAATGCCTTTTTAAAACGTGACCCCAAAGTTTGTTTCTGGCAGATGGGATTTTCCAGGTACAGAGCTGAGCGCCCTCCATAACATCTGAACTCAATTTAAGTTTGATCTATGAGATTATTTTCATTGCAGCCCCTTTGGACACTTGCAACAACATTTCCTTTCTTCCTACACGGATTTAATTTGGTCGTGCACTGCAACTCTGCTTAGAAAGCTGCTTAGTGGCAATGTTTCAGAAATCTGAATCAAATTTTCCTGAGTGGAATAAAATTAGTTATCGAGGAAAGGATAATCCACTTTTCTAGGGGCACTGGTTCCGTGTTTTAGGTAATGGTTCGAAAACACAATAATAATCCTAATAATAAAATGGCTCTGAGAGACCGTGAGTGCTGGTGGCAAGCTGGCTGTGGGGGCAGTGCTGCTGTCTGGGGATAAACTGGGAACAACACGGGGCACAAAACTGCAGATTTACCCCAGAAACCGCAGAACTTCCTGACTTCTCTGGGCCTGAAGCTGCCAAGTGCTACAGAGCCATTTTAAACTCCAGAAGTGCGAGTTCAGAGCCCACAGAGCTGCCTGACGTGGCCAAAACCCTGCAGGGGTGGTGCTGAGCAGTTCCCCAATTCTTCAGATTTTCTGGGGCCCTTTTGGTGCCACTCCCACAGTTCCAACCCACTTTGCACCACCACCCACCCCTCCATCCCCTCAATCACCCTGGAGGGCGATTAAGCCAATTTCCAAATGTACAGGCAGCTCTCCACCATGAAGGGCTTGGTAATTCCCAAAATCCAGGTTCCAGGAGCTGCTGGTGGCTGCAAACAAGGCCACCCTCCCCCTGCCTCAGAACACACCCCAAGTGTGATGTCAGAGCAGCATCTCTCCTCATCCCGAATTCCTCAGCTACGCCCTGCCCACCACCATGCCAAGGAATTTGGCAACTCAGAGAGGACTGGAACCTTCTCAGGAACTGGGATCATCCATCAGCAAGGGAGGCAGAAAAAATCAGTAAAAAAACAGTAAGAGCAAAATCATGGCCAGGGAGATTACCTGTCATGGAATTTCACTTGGAAAAACGCTCTCAAATCATGAAGTCCCACCATTTCCCAGCATTGCCAAGGCCACCCTTCACCCATGTCCCCAAGCGCCACATCCGCACAGCTTTTAAATCCCTCCAGGATGTTCCAGCCCTTCCTGCTCACTGGAAGGTGATCAGGGATCTCCTCATAGTGCACCTGTCTCCCCAAAGGCAAAAATCACCAGCGGTGCTCAGTGACCTGTGAGTGCCCCTGGCCATCCTGCGCTCACAGCTCTCAGTGTGACATCATAAAATCTGATGACACCTTCTCAATCAAACCCTTTTTTTCCTGTGGACCCCCACTAAGAATAAATTCCTTTAAAACAATTGCATCGTGCTCCCAGAAGAGCTCACAGGCTGGGGGGTTTTATCCCCACTGCCACCGCTGGTGGAGGGCAGCAGTCCCAGCCGGCTGGCAGGAGGGCAGTGCCCTCTGCATCCCTCCGGGAATGCAGGACATGCCCACGCCAAACCCACACAGCTCCTGTGCAAAACCCTTGGCCGGTGAGACCCCAGGGCCCCCAGGCCCCATTTAGCTGAGCAAGCAAGGCTGGGCACCCATTAATTTGCTGGGTGAGTTATGGTTCCCTGCAGCACCTCTTGTTCACTGTCAGGGTTCTGCAACAATGACGGATGCAGCCACAGCCAGCCCCAAACCCCAGAATTTGATCCACTAAATCATTGCAGATATTAAATGTCTCGGCGATAAGCCTGGCAAATGGATTCCTCTGGAGCTCACACCTGGAGCTGAACACGAGGCAGGAGGGACTCCCCACACGGTTCCCAATTGTTCCATGGAAAATGATGCAGCGTGGTAATGTCATCGCTCCCTGGAAAGGAACCAGCATCCCAGGAAAATTCACACAACTTCCAGGGGCTGCTAAGAGTGGCTGCAAATCCACCTGGATGAGTGAGGAAGCACCGTGAGGCATCAGGAGCTCACCAATCCCAGTTTTAATAGCAGGAGCTGGACACGCATGTAAAACTCCCACTTACCCTGGTAAATAAACAGAAAAGACTGCAGCAAAATAAAGAACCAGGGGAGCACGGGCAGAATGCTTAAGCAGCAAGACACAGGCAGGGTTTCAGTCTGGCTCTTCTCAACCTCAGTATTAATCTTTTTTTGTTTAAAACCATCTCCTTCCTTCAGCCACAGCAGTCAAGAGAAGTGAGCAAATTTCACCTCAACTCATTTATAAAGAGCGTGGAGCTGTTCAAAGGAATCCTCACCCAAAGCAGATTAGGGCAAGAAGAGGGTGGAACAATTGCTACTTCATTTTTAATTTCTCCAAATCACCATCAGATGGATGGCAGTGGTTAGCACAGGAAGGATTCTGCAGGCTTCATAAACAATAGAGGTATTACCCATTATCACACGAGTACAAATTAGTTTGACCTTTCCAGCTTTTTCATGTGAGGCTTCCTTTTTTCCACTTGACTAGAGAAAATATTGAGTCAAGCCATGTTCTGCACTCTCCCTCCTCAGATGTGTTTGACCAGTGTTTCTTCCCTAAATCTGCAATTAGGAGAGATCCATGAAACACCGAATTCATACAAGGAATTCTCTGGCTCAAACCAGCACATTCGTGGTGCTCCCTGGGAGAGCCGCAGCCTCACTCCTGGTGTTGCTGCACACCTGCCTCTCCCATCCCTGCCTCCCGGGGGGAGCAAGGTGTGATGTGGTCATTTCATATTCCATGGGAACTGCTGGGAAACAATATGGAAATGTTGTGGTGGCAGCAGAGATCATCAGAGAATCATGAGATTGTTTGGGTTGGAAGGGGCATTAAAACTCATCCCATCCCACCCCTGCCCTGGGCAGGGACACCTCCCACTGTCCCAGGGTGCTCCCAGCCCCGTCCAGCCTGGCCTTGGGCACTGCCAGGGATCCAGGGGCAGCCCCAGCTGCTCTGGGCACCCTGTGCCAGGGCCTGCCCACCCTCCCAGGGAACAATTCCTGCCCAGTATCCCACCCATCCCTGCCCTCTGGCAGTGGGACGCCATTCCCTGTGTCCTGTCCCTCCAGCCCTTGTCCCCAGACCCTCTCCAGCTCTCCTGGAGCCCCTTTAGGCCCTGGCAGGGGCTCTGAGCTCTCCCTGGAGCCTTCTCCTCTCCAGGTGAGCACCCCCAGCTCTCCCAGCCTGGCTCCAGAGGGGCTCCAGCCCTGGGAGCAGCTCCTTGGCCTCCCCTGGATTCGCTCAGGCAGCTCCATGGCTTTGCTGTGCTGAGGACCCCAGGGCAGGGAGGGAAGGATGCTCAGTTCCATCCTCCCTGCCCACCACAACAAAGCTGCCTGATCCCATGCAAACTCAACCACGTGGGTTTAGGAACTGGATTAACACCGAGCTCTCCTGAACACACGTGTACATCCCTAGGAAGCCTTCTGCACGTCCCCACGCGGGACAATGGCACCGGGAGGTGATCCCTTGTGCCAAGGACTCCCAGGGCAGCTTCCCCGGCCAAGCCGTGCACCCACTGCTCCCGGACATGCACCCCTGCAAGGTTTATCCCGTTCCTCAGGGATAATCAGCACTTTCTGTCAGTGACTGGGAATGTGGATCCAGCCCAGGA
Organism: Dryoscopus gambensis; assembly: GCA_013389985.1. Taxonomy (NCBI): domain Eukaryota; kingdom Metazoa; phylum Chordata; class Aves; order Passeriformes; family Malaconotidae; genus Dryoscopus; species Dryoscopus gambensis. The sequence continues at coordinate 178,188 of WEIT01019069.1, read as the reverse complement.
ATCCTCTGGTTCTCCGGATCATTTTGTGTGGAAGCCAGAGGAGCTGGGGAGGAGCAGGCAGAGGGTGATGCTGAGCCAGCCACAGACGCTGCACCTGCCAGCCAAAACGTGGGAGGAGCTGCTGCATCCGGGCAAGGAAAGTGGGAAAACAGGCAGGGAAAACAAGGGGGACACTGAGCACAGAATCCTGACCATGACAGGATATTCCAAGGGGAAATTTGATGCATTTTTGTGTCAATTCCTCAGAATTAGGGATGCTGAGGAAATTACAGTGTAGCAGTTGGGGTTAGAGGTGTTAAATCCCCGACCCAGCTAAAGCCCTGTCCTGCCGTATCCCGGGTCGTGGAGCCGGGTGTTCCCGCTGCTCCCGGCCGGCTGCGGGATGCTCCACGGGATCAGCGCTGTGCGCTGAGTGCTGCCACCCTGTGGGACCCGAGTCACTCCTGCCTGTGCTGGCACTGCCGGGGTGCTCAGCACATTCCTCACTTTGGGAAGCTGGGGGGCTCGGAAGCCCGATCCAGCTGTTCCCAGAGAAGCACAACACGTCGGGATACTCCAGACAGCTCATTCAGAGCTGGGGGTGTTTCTAAGCAGGATTTAGAACAAAAAGGTTACCGAGTTCTGAGCAGAATAGGAACAAATGTTGTAATTCAGACTCATCTGTCAGGCCAAGGTAACTGACGAATTTACACAATCCCCCTTTGCTCCCACAGACCCAGGCCTGCATGGAAATCCTGCCTCGTGCATCCCTAGGAGCAGATCCAGTCTAAAAATCACTCTTCTGCTGTGCTTCATATTTCATTCATTTCTGCTTCCAGCTATACACGCACAACAGAGGGCATGATACATCTCCCTAATTGAACAATACAGATCAATTAAATATGAAAAGTCATTCTCAGACTGAAACCCTCTCAGGCAAATGTTCTGCTCTTATGCTAAGTAACTCTTTTAAAAAGCTGGGAGTTGAGTGTTGTTCAGAGGGAGTTTTATTTATTTATTTTCAAAAGACCTGGAGACAAAGCCCACAAAGGTTCATCCATTCATTCATGACAAGAGGAGACAGAGTTGTGACCGCTGAGCAAGGTAGCAGTGAATAAAACCCATCTAATTTGATGAAAGTTCCTCGGTGCTGTTTGTGTGAGGTGAAGAATCCCCTCTGCTCCACCGAGATCACCCAAACCACGGCCAAGGATCAAACAAAGGCCCCTCTGCTCCAGGTTCTCCAGCTGTATCTGGAAAGGTGCAAAAGGGAGCGATGGGAATCATTAACAGGAACGGGGAGCAGGGAAAGCTGTGCCCCGCACAGCCCCAGCAGCCCCGGGGCTCTCCCTGATGGCTTTTTGGGTGTCCCCACTCCCAGCACCGGGAGCACAGAGATGCAAATGTGTTTTGTGGTCTGGAAGCCTTCCCGAATAACGCCCTGTGGTCTGAATACAAGGAGTTTAATAAATCCTGCCCTCAGAGATGGGTTAAGAAAAGCCAGGTAGGTATTGCTGTGCAGCACCGCTCACGTTACATCACCCTCCACAGGAGAGGTTTTTCCACCACAGTCACCCGGGATGTCCTTTGTTCCCCTTCTTAGGCTCTGATTAAATGCGGTGACCTGCTAAGCTTTATGTAAATTGGGCTTAAGCACCACATCTCTTCCCCGGCTAAACATTTATATAAATTAATGATAAACACAGACTTTGCCCGAGGCCAACAAAGATACAACTCTGACAGAACTTTTGGAAGAGCAAATCAGTCTGGAGCGAGGAGCAGCTCAGGGCTGACTGCTCTGCTGCAAATCTGGAGAAAGCCAAGCCTAACTGTGGGGTCCTTCAAGCACATCCGATCCCAAACAAGAACTGGGGAAAGTCAGCAAGAGAGGGTTAGCAAGGATTGAGTCTCACTGAATGCAGAAACCAAAGAGGAGAATGGGTGGGGAAGAACCATCCTGGTGCTTTTCTTTTGTCTGTGGTGTAACACATCTCAGGAGAACTTGGTACTGGCTAGATCAGAGCATGAACAAAGATGCTTGGCCAGATCTGAGACATCTCCAAGCGAGTCTTCAAAGAGCATCAACAGCTGAACAACTGGGAGTTTGGGGAAGAATTAACAGAAGAAACAAATGTGGCAGAACCTCGTTTTTGAAACCTTTAGCACAATTTTTAAAAAAATCCCTGCAATTTTGAAAATGAAATGGCTGCAGATGATTTTTTTTAGTCCTTCTGAAGTGGAATAAGAGCATCACTTACCTCACTGGAGCCCACATGCTGATACATCCATGCTGTGATTACGGCCCTAAGCAAAAATCCCAATTTATGTTGCAGAGGCAAAACTTCCCCCTTGTGCTCCACCTATGCACGCGACAGTCATCAGATTGTTTCCAAAATGCTTGGACCCTGATGATTAAGGTTTGACTTTCATTGGTTTAACCCAGCAATTAAAAACACCCCAACAAATCTTTCTTTTCCTTGGTGTTGAGCTGGGATAGATTTTTACCCTGCAGACTGAGACAAAATCACTGCACCCAGGGAACAGCAAAGAATGGAGTTATCTCCCAACACCAACACATTCAGAACCCGGCTTAGCACAGAAAACGCTGCTCTCCTGGCTCATAGAGAATGTGAAGCTCATTTGTGTTCAGATTAGAAGCAGGTTTGACACAGATTTGACACATTTCACTTGAGTATCCCCAGTTTTGGTGGCTGCTGGGAGGAGGCAGGAAGAGTTGTGCACTGGCATGAAGCAGTAAATCAGATGGGTGTCATCGTTATGTATTTGCTTTGCTAATAATAAAAAGAATGAATCACTGCTGTCATGATATTCGCATTTATACTCGAATAACCACCGTGGCAGATACCAGTGAAGATGTGTGCAAGTTTCAGCCTTGGCAGCATGCCTGGCCCGGAGCTCGCAGCTGACATTTGTGGATTTGGTGTGATTCACGGCGCTTCTCTGCGTTTGTGATCACCTCCCCGTCAGGGGCTGCGCATCACTCACCCGCCAAGAGGCACCGGCTCCCAGTGGGGAGGAGAACCCCCAACTGTTGCACCAAAGCCTCTTCAAAGAGAGCTGAACCCTCTGTGTGACAATGGTGCTGAGCACCAGGTCACCAGAGATCAAAGGGACAGAGTGAACGGCCTCTGCAGAGCCTTCAGCGGGTCACCCCAGGCCACAGAGGGGAGGTGTGGGGAGAAACCCCAGACTGGCTCTGTTCTAACAGGGCTAAAAATAGACCTGTGATGATTTATGAACTTTCAAAGGCAGCAGAGTATTTTTAAGCAGCAGTAGCTTCTTCTGCTCCGTCTGCATCCCGAGAGCTGCCTGCTCGGCGCCAGAGCTGTGCCCACCCTGCCCTGATGGGGACCAGCCCCTCCAGCACACTCAGCAAACAGAACTAAACAAGACCACAGGACCAAATAAAAAGGCAGTGATCTGTCCATCTCAGGGACATCCTTCCTTCACTCCGCCTCATCTTTACCTCTGAGTTTTAAATAATCTTTTTAAAAATCAAGTTGAGTCCACAGAACTGTCAGACAAAGCTGACTCCTGAAGCTGAGGTAAATAAACCACGTGGCACCAGAATATTTACAAAATCTCTGAAGTTTTGCATCTCTGGGAGAAATTTTACGTGAGATCACCCCTGATTTCCAGCTGGCCCTGATGGGGTAACTCAGGAGTGAGTCTGAAATCCAAGAAGTGTTCATCCCAATAAATAAAGGCCTGTACAGCAAAAAGAAAGACTCATGCATGAGGAGGTGCCAGTTGGGGATCCACGGTGGGCTCCAGCAGCTGCTCGCTGGCTGCCACTGCTGCTGCCCTTCCCTCCGGAATAACAGCTCCTCAGCCAAGGGCTGAAAAGCAGCACTCGGGAATCAAGCTCTGGAGGGATTAACACTGGGAAATCAAGCCAGGAGGCCCTGGAGAAGGATGGCTGTGGTCTCAGAGACACCCACCCCACGGCCAGAGGGGTCCTTGTGGCCCAGGGGAGAGGATGTGCCACCGCTGCCCCCTCCCAGCACGCAGACCACACTGAAGGCACAGTGCCCTCCTCAGCCACCCCTGGTGAGCTCAGGTGCGGGGCTGGGAGCTCCAGACATCCCTGGGAACCCGTGGAAAGCCGGGCTCTGGAGGCTGCAGCATCTCATCCCATTTCCCGGGAGCTGCCCGCACAGGTGAGCTGTGCTGTCATTCACATTCCCAACACACGTTTTGTCATTGTGGAGAACAGAACGAGCTTAAAATTCTGGGAGCGCCAGACGGGTGAGGAGAGAGCTCAGCTCCACTGCAGAAGGATGGGAAAATCCTTCCAGTCCCAGAGTTTTGCCAGCATCATTCAACTCCAACTACCTGCGGGCACACCCTGCTTCTCTCCACTCTCACCACCCAAGAGCTGTCTCTGGGCTGGGGGTGCTTGGGGCAGCAGAGCCTCAGAGCCTCCCAAAAGGGAAATGCACCCAGAGTTTGGGGTGGCTTCCTGCAAAGGGCCACTTCCTGACATCCCCCAAAATTTTGTCAGAGGGATTCAGCTGTGCCCAGAGTTCAGCCCGGGAGGGAGAGGTTGCTGCAGCCAGTGGGAGCCATTGTCTCTAGCAGGCTGCTTTGGGGACATTAGCGGTGTGCCCACCTCTACATGAGGCTGTACGGCAAGGAAAAGAGGGATTAGCCATGTAAAGCGAGTCCTTTCGTAGTAGATTAAAGCGGGGAGGTGACTTTGAAGGATTATTCAAGGGCCGTTTAAGCAGTTTTCAGGGACTTACAAACGCAGGGTAAAAATGCGGCTCCTCAGGTCCAGAAAAGAAGAAAAATTCAGCTTCCTGGCCAGGAAAGCAGCAGAAAAGGCTTCTGAGGGACCCCCTCAAGTGCAGGCCCCCAGCATCCTGCTCCCCACGCGCAGAGCTGGCAGTGGAGCCCCGGCTGGAGCATCACCTGCACACCTGGGCTGGAGCTGCTGCAGGAGCCAGAGGCACCGGGGAAGGAGCTCCGACGGCCACGATGCCACTGGGATGGGTCACGGCACCCCGGGGCTCCCCGCCAGCACGGGGGCACAGCCACCCACCCACCCACTGTGGGGCAGGGGTGCTGGGTGTTGGAAAGGAGCTCCGGAGCATCGCGACCATCACAAGAGGAGCTGCCACCAGTCCCTGCTCCCACCTCAGTGATTTTTGCGCTGGGATGCAGGTCCTGAACCGAGCCATGGAAACCGGAGGATGTGCAAGCACAACCACAAAAATACTGACTTCTCCCTCCAGCCAAACGTCCCCGGCTTCCCCGCACCTCAGGTGCCTCATCAGCATGCTGGCTCTTAATCCTTTGCCCACATTAATCCAGCGAGGGAGAGGAGTACGTGGCTCCAAGCCATCAGACCGCTCTATCGAACGAGCCCTCCTCGGGAAAAAAAAGCCCCTCTTTGGCTTAGCCCCGAAGGTGACGGGTAATTAGTATGTAAGGTGCAAACTGTCGCCACTTGTTATGCAAGCGGCATCCTTTAATTTGTAGTTTCGAGAGCAAGCCTTTCCTGTCTGGGATAAATAAAACAACACGCCGCAGTATGTTGCTCACGGCACGGGAGCGGCAGCAGCCTGGGGAAAGCAAAAGGAGCTCCAACTCCAGCCGGGAACGCGGCTGGAGCCAGCAAAAAGTTCTGCGTGCGCCTGGAGCAGCCTGGCGGGAGCATCCCCGCGCCCGCGCTCAGGGATGGAACCGGGCTCACCCAGGGATGGAACTGCGCTCACTCACGGGTGGACCCGCGCTCACTCAGGGATGGATCCGCTCTCACTCAGGGATGGACCCGCGCTCACTCAGGGATGGAACCGCGCTCACTCAGGGATGGACCCGCGCTCACTCAGGGATGGATCCGCTCTCACTCAGGGATGCTCCCGCTTCGTGTCCACCCGGGCCGGCTCTGCGCGACCCCGCGCACGGCTCCGCACGGCTCCGCGAGGCTCCGGAGCGCCGCCC